>CM021767.1:83492031-83517965 GCA_011076525.1 Nettapus auritus | reverse complement strand
TTTCTTTCTTTCTTTCTTTCTTTCTTTCTTTCTTTCTTTCTTTCTTTTTCTTTCTATCTTTTATTCTTTCCTTAGTCTCTTGATAGTCTCTTAATAACTTAAATCTTTTCCTGTATGAAACCTGTAATTCCTGAGAATGACTCTTGTGGTAATAATTTAATCTCTGTTGTAAAACCTGTGAAAGATATTTAGATATAAGTCACTAATTACCTAATTAAAAAAAATATATTAGAGTTTCTCTTTCTCACATTTCTGCTTACAGAATTCTGATTGACGAAAGATCTGTCTGCACCTAAAATGAAGGCTGAAGCTACAAAAAGTCAAGACTTTTATCAATTTAATCAATTAAAAATCATTAAAACCTGCGTTGTGAAAATGTCTGAACTACTCATTGAATTAGAGGTGTTTTTGTTGTTTTTTTTTGTTTGTTTGTTTGTTTGTTTTGACAGCAGGTGTAAATTACCTATGACATGGCTTTGTCACTTGAAAAAAATCACATATTTGCAAAGAAATTGATTTAAAAACAGAAGTGTTGTTTAAAAAAGAATAATAATTAAACAACAACAACACAACAAATATAAAAAAAAACCTGCAAAACAAACAAACAAGATTTTAAGATTTTGCAGTTTGTTTTTTTTTCTCAACAAGATGTTGTATTCTCGGAGGCAACACAATCAGATTATTTAAAAACAAATAAACAAATAAATATATGTTTCTTTTTTATGATATTCTTATTGATCAGACAACTCTCCATCAGGTTACCAGCAAAATATAGATGCTTAAGGCGAGTGCAGAATTTGGCTAAAAGCAACAAAAAGTAATTGCCAATTTTAGGCTCAAGCAAATACTAACTTCAGAGAAGTAAATGACAGAGTAACTAGCTGGTCAGTCGGCAAAGGATTCATTTATATGATTAAAGTTTCAGATTTACATGTTTAGTGCAGGAAAATTACAGGGTATTTTCAGTAATGTCTTATGAGAAAGATAATTAATTTGGGATGAAATATTCAAAATTCTTGTAAAGATATTTGGCGTTGATTCACAAATACTACTCTGTTTCTGAGTAAATGTAGTGCAGAAAATAAGGTACTTCCAAATCCTATATAAGACTAGAATGAATAAAAAATTGCAGTTGTAGTGAATACTAACAAAACACAAGAACAGAAACTAACTCAGGAGAAATTACATGTTTTTGTAATGAGTGATATGCAACCATTTTTAACCCTTCTACTTCAGTTTAAGCATCCACTTTGGACATGCTTAACATGAGTATAAAATATAATTAAGGTATTCCAGAAACCATGTAGTGTACAAGGTTCTACTATCAAATATGACCATGATGTTGTAGCTGTAACAATGGATTAGCTTCAGGCCTAGCAGAAGAAAACCCACATACTGGATCTTAAACATAAGTCTGGATCAGATTCCTGGATCATTAGGCTCCTATGGTGGGACAGTTCCATCTTCAGTTTAATAAGTTAAGAAAAGAATTTTAGATGGAAAGTTACACCCATGTCTTTTATCTGTAAACAGATTTGGCTGCCAGCAATAGTTGAACATTAGTTTCTAGCAAAAGTTTCAGTTTTTCCAGATGTTTCTTCTTAAGAGGAGGTTTAGACATAGTAAACACAACCAATAGTTCTTCTTCTATTTGTAAAGAGATAAAGAGAGAAAGGAAACAAAGTCAACTTTATCCAAATTAGGTGATTTCAGACAGAAGCTCATCTGCTGATTGAAAAATAAATATTGACAAAAAGGGAAAAGAAGACAACATACCCTAATCATGGAATGCCATATAATCCTGAAACAGTTTAAGGTTTTAAGATATCTTCATATTTTTAGATTAAATTCTACAATGTTGTAGATTTTCCCCACTGTTAGAGCAATGCAACATTTTTACAGCACAGATTAAAATAAGATATTCATTATACTAGACCTTCATTCATTGTTAATTAACCATAACAGTGCTGATATATTTTTTGTCATTTTTTTCCCTTAGAAATTGGAACTTAACGTTAGCACTGATAAGATTACTGTTAGTAACAGTAAGGAAAGCTTCAGAAGGATTGTGAGTACATCATCTCCCCAGTTTTTCAAGTACTTGACTCTGATGGGGTGGAGTGTTTTGTTCAGGCATAGTTTATGGAAAATTTTGGAAAAAAAAAAAAAAAAAAAAAAAGGGACCTCAAATCTCAAGCACAATTTAACACAGACATGACCTGATCTGCATGGTGGCAGAAAGTGTACATCTTAGCCAATGTGAGTGCACAAGATATACCTCATCTGAGCTTGTAGTGGCAGCACAGAACCAACGCTAAGCACTTAAATCAGTAGGGAGCTCCATCTTAGAAGTGCAAAGTTTCCTGCTAACAAAGACACAGAGATGGACCTGACCACTTAAATTAGCAATAGAAGACAACTATTTTACACCTATTGATACAATGTACAGAGTACAAATCAAAGAGTGGGCAAAGCTTTCACCTCTGCATCTCATGCTCCTAGTTTTAATAGGCTAACCTCTCCTGCCCTATGCTGAGTGGCAGAGCTGAGTTGCACCTGCCTTCAGAGGTTATATAAAATATTTCTTATCTCTTTTACATGATATCCATGTGTATACTTGAGCTATGCACCTCCTATCTAAAAAAACAGGGAGGGGTGACTGATTTATGGCATGAACTTCTGCTTTATGTTTGATTTTTTTTAATGAAACTCCACAGACTTCATACAAAGGGCCTGGATGAAATGTATTCTCTATTTGCCCAGTCACAGCCCTAGCACAGAGCCCATGGGTGCCTGAAATTTGAGAATTTTTGTAAGTGGAATATATTTCAGTACTAATTCTTTTTTCTTGGGGTAACCAAATACATAAAAGCCACTGCAGCAGGCAAAGCTGCCTCTGATGCTACAAGCAGCAGGAATAAAGGATGTAAACTGACTGCTGAACCATCACCTATACCAGATCTGAACTATCAACAAAGGACTCCAAACAGAAGTTGCCTGCCCATGTCCAACATCTTACTCTTAGAACAAGTTATGAAGGCCAATTCTTTCACATGCAGCAGAGATGAGTCTGATTTTGTGCTGGAGAACTTGGCAAAAGAGTAACAGTCCTGTTACCATCTCATTCTTCACTACGTGACATTTGCCACCCATGGAGTGATGTAATTCCAGCTATTGCTTTCATCAGCTATGTTCAAAATCCTTGGCAGTTGGCTGCAAGGACAGACGAGAAGTACCACAGTTATTAAGATGCTCACTGAACATACTGATGAAGCAAATGTTTACCTACTCCCTTTCAAAGAAGGCATACTCCAATGACAGAAGCCTGTTCTGACATTCAGTATCTATGTTTTGGATAACATACTATAAACCAGTAGTCTTAAGAGACTTCTTTTCCAGAATTATAAATGCTCTTTAGGTAAAATTTAAAACACATAAGAGTTTGAACTGTTCCTTTTCAGCTCTTTTAGCTGGCTTCAAGACCTTTCTCATATTTCTCTCAATGTCAGTTTTATTGACAAAAGTGAATCCACAAAACTGTGGAGAGAAAATGGACTTTAAATGACTTTTCCTGGGGCTCTATGTGGGTCTGAACACATGTATCAGAGGGATTCCTATCATCACAATTCATCATTACACTTGGCTTACCATTTTCAGTTTGAGCTTTTTTTTTTTTTTTTTTAAATACCTTCAGGATGCAGACACCTTACATTGTGCTGCAGTGCATTCCAGGGTCAGAGCATGGCTTACAGCTAGCAAGACACTTTTTTACTTGCTCTTCTTGAATAATTGCCTTCAAGCTTCTGCTGTGCTGAAGAATGTTAATGAAAGTGATTCAGAAATGAAAAGACATACTCAGACATCCTTAAAGCTTAAAACCATATCTGAAAATTTCACACATGGGGTAAAATCTCAAAACATACATATATCAGCATAAACATATGTATTATTAAATAGCTTACAGAACTGATGTATTTGTCTGAATGCAGAAAATTACTGAGATGTATATGAGAAAGGAATGTAAATTAAATAAATCCAGAACATCCTGTTGGAACTATTACTTTACTACATAAAATGGAATATATAATTATTTTTACTTACAGATAAGGCTGACTGATAGTTTGGTTTTTTACTTTTTGTTATGATCCATTCTGTTAATTTAATTTGCAGTGTGGAAAAGTGAGAGGATCAGTTAACAAAAGCATAGTAAGTCATCTGGACAAATTTACTGTACTTCTTGCAAATCCAGGTTACAGCAGTTGAATATTTCACGTCCTTGATGTTGTTGGGTGTCCTTGCCATTTCATCCCTCTGAAGGATGAGGTACATTTAGCACAGCATCTTGGTTTACTGGAGCAGAGAGCTGCTGCACAGCAGCACATGATTTATAACTGCCATCCTATTGTTGGCCTCATGCCTCATGTCTACCACCTATGGAAAATACACCTCTTGCCTGAAACTTCAGTATTATCTTCCAAGAAATCCAGATAAAAGTTACGGGTATGTGAGATATAAAGATGGTAAAGCAATAAGTAGTGAATTCAGTATGGTCTAGACACAGTAGACAAGTTACATGGATCAGCTTTATAGCACATAACCAGTGGCCTCTTGTCTAATTGTCAGCCAACATACCTGGAAACAGTGTTTTGTACAAGATAGTGGACATTTGGTACAACTCTCAAAAATACAAAACAAAGCAAAACAAAGCAAAACAACAACAAAAAAAAAACATATTACCTGTTTTCATCATTGTCTGGTTCTCAACTATGTAAGCTATGGAAATTCACAGCCTTGAAGAGTTAAAATTGCTCTTCATATTGCTCTTTTTTTTTTTTTTTTTTTTTTTTTTTTCACCAGAACCCCCCCTCCAGACACCTTTCACTGGCTGTAGTTTAGGCTAGGGTATGAGAAGAATCTACTTTAAAAAAGAAAAAAGAAAAAAAGAAAAAAGAAAAAAAAAAGGAAAAAAAAAGAAAAAGAAAATTTTTTTGGAGAACTCTTGAGCATACACTTTGAACTACTTTCAGGGACACAGTGGACACACTGAAACAGAAGAGATTCTACATGAACACTAGGAAACACTTTTTTACTGTGTGGGTGACAGAGTTGCTCAGAGAACAACCCTTGAACAGTGGCCTTTCTTGAACAGTGGTGTTGGACTACATGACCTGCAGAGATCCCTTCCAACATCAACTACTCTGTGATTCTGTGACACTGCCTGTCTATCTGTCTCTTATGTGTGTCAGGTAGTTTTTAGCAATGTAGGAGATGCAACTTGGGCACATCAAGACAATTAAGCAATCCAGTTATCTGAAACTTAAGAAGAAAAATTGTCTTAGACAAGTGTCACAAAACACACATATTAACTAATGAGATCTGAACTAAACGGATTAAGCCTTCTCTATAGCCCTTCAGGGGGAATAGGCTTGACAGGTCTGAAGAAAATAACAAGAAGTCTATAGGCATACCTCCCTGCTCCTTCTCCCCAAATACAGATATGCAGCTAGACAGGAAAAAAAAAAAAAAAAAAAAAAAAAAAAAAAAAAAAAAAAAAAAAAAGGTGTGAATAAAAAAAAGATACCAAGGGAACAAATTTATTGATAACATGGAATGAAATTCACACAAACTTGTTGTATATGTTAAGAAAAGCTTCTCTATACTATTTTTACAAATAGGATTCTTGCTTTGATTCCTCAACTTTGAATAATTTCAGAGATGAATAATTAGTTTCATCAAGTTCACATTATTTCCAGAATTGACACCAGTCCCCAGTTTAACAAGCAGCAACAAGGTAAGTTCTAATGTGCTCCAAACAACAGACACCTTCCCAGAATCTTAAACTGAACCAAGGTTCTGCTTAAATTGACACATCAATTTCTCCAGTATATTAAATGTAAAGCCATTAAAAAAAAAAAAAAGAAAAAAGAAAAAAAAAAAAAAAAGTATTGCACTACTGAGCTAGAGAAACGTTTCAATAAAAACAGAAAGGAACTCATTCAAAGCTAATCAAAATAATCAAACTTTCCTTTACCTTTCTTTTCCTAAAGCTAATGTTTTGTATTTCTGTCCTGTTTATTTTTGTTCCAATTTGAAGGTTATAGAGACGGGTAAGAATTTGTTTGTAACTGGTCCAAAGGGGACAACCAACAAGGAATAATGATGGGTCAACTGGTCTATATGCTTCCCACACTTCTACCTGCTGTTCAAAAGGAGAAGTCAGCAGCACTGTATCATAGAACTGTATGTATCAATAACAGAGGAAGCAAGACAGATGTATCTCCACTTCTAAATATTTTTTTGTTTTTCCCTTTTTAATCAAATAATGATTGCTTTTACCATATCTGACATAGGTGGGGGCATTGTTGCGCTAGTGTGCATACATTAAATGCTATTCTAAATAGTTCTCATTACTTTCCAGAGGATTTACTGCCTACCTTATCAATTCCCTCCATGTTCTTTTTTTTTTTTTTTTTTTTTTTGAGAAAACACAGTCTTATTTTATAAACTTTGCATTCATAATATATAAGTCCAGTGTCATTTAGTCTAAATTTAGTCCAAACTTCTTTCAAGAATGGCTATACAAATGTTAGAGAAAAGCAACACCTTAAATACCTGTGAAGTCTTTAACAAATGCTAAGCAATTAGCACCAAATATTATTTTCAGAACTATCTGAGTTCAGGTCCCAGCAGAAAGAATGGGATGGGTTTCATCTGGTTGGAGACCTTGTAGAAACTGAGCAGTAACAGTTTTTAACCAGCCACAGGAATCAATTGGGTGGAGAATTCCACTTCTCTGCCAGTCGGAGGATCACAACATTTTGATTGGGGGTTGAAATCCTGCCTGCCTTATGGTTATGGAGAACAATACCAGGAAGTTTATCAAGCCAGTCAAAACATCTGGCTTGACTTCTCGATATTTCTATGATAAACTGGGGAGGGGGGGAAAGTAGCTTTTTCCAAATACTGAAACTTTTCTGTTGTTTTCCCAGTAACATTTTCCTCTTGTTTTAATCAAAATGCAATTCTGTATCAGTAGGATACTTTTGTGGGTGTTTTGTTGTTTTTGATGTTGTTGTTTTGTTTGCTTTTTTTAATGTCAAAATAAAAATGCTTATTTTCTTTCTCAGAAGAAGCTGGAATCTTTATGTTTACCTCAGATAAAAATGTTTTTTTTTGTTTGTTTTTTCGTCATATGTGCAAAACCATCAGGAAAAAAAAAAAAAAAAAAAAAAAAAAAAAAAGTTGAATTCAGCAATTTCAAAGTCTGGCAAGTGTTGTCCTAAGTTTGTTTTTCAGTTTTGTCATTAACCATTTTTCTCTATGAATTTAGGAAAATGTGGTGCCTTTTTTTTTTTTTTTGCATTTACTCTTTCAATCCAGTCTCGAGTTTTCAGTTGACTGTTTCTTTTAAAGGAAGAAAGTTGAAATAATAGACATATGAGAGGTAATTTAAAAGCTTTGAATATGTTGAAAGTCTGTTTCTGACTATATATGTATTATTTTTTGATAGAGAAAAATAAAATGGGAATTCCAGATGTTGGAAAGCCTTCAAAATCTTGCAACTTATTAATGACTGCACTGAATAAACCACAGATATTGCAGCTGAGGTAGAATAGGCTAAAATGAGTTTGGGGATTTAAGCACTCAGCTGCCAAATTTATCAATGAATGCATTATCTTCCAGTATTATTTCAGTGGGGGATATTCTGCAAAAGCTTTTCTGCTTCCTGAATGTCATGGTTCACTCTGCATGGAATTAATAAGACCGAGCTAGAGAATTAAACTCACAATTGAAAACAAAATACCATATTAATGGTCTCGCTATACTTTACAACAAGAATATTTAAAGAGAAGCACACTGTTTAATCATTTCCTTAGAAAGTGAATAAGGTAAAACATAATTCCCAGGCTTACATCCCTGTTTTATCTGAGTAGATTTAACTTCAAGCAATATAAGTAAACATATATTCAACATAGGACTACATCAGTGCTGTGTGCACCTTGCTGATAAACCCGTGGAAGGGATTTGTAAGATTTGGGCTCTTGGAGAACGGAGATCCCTTTTCAGTAATTAATTTCTCTTAAAAAAAAAAAAAAAAAAAAAAAAAGAGAGAGAGAGATTTACCCCCAAATTGGAACAAAATTCATAAATTCTAAGTTTTCCATTGAAAAAATATTTTTGAAATATTTTACTTTGAGAGAATTAAATGGAATATTTAAAAGAAATTACAAGCCAGAGAGCCAGCTGGCTAAATATCTTAGATAGAAATTGTGTCAGACCAGGGATTCAACTGCTCTTAGGAGTGGGGAGCCCCATAAATCAGCAGGGAGGCACAGTTTTCCTGCCTGACAGACTGGAATATGTTATGGATTTCGGTGAAATTGGTGTGTTCCTTTAAAGTGATTTAATTTCACTGAATTTTCCAGGGAAAAGGAATCCATAAAAATGTTTTTTTCTAATTCTATTGCTGCATGTAGAAATAAGTTATTGTTTGTTTGTCAATATCTTCCATACTCTTACAGATTTCATGACCACACCACAATGGGTGTACATGTTGCTACTGGACAACCCAAATGATACATTATCCACAGACCCTGAAAAGTTATTCCTGCCATGGAAGAAGTTTTAACAAAGGAGAAGGAAGTAAATTCCATGTGTCCCCTGAGGGTTGTTCTTGCCTTGCTAGTGTCTGAGTATGAGTACCACATTTCAGAAGAAGTATATTGAGTCCTAGAATAAGTGTAAGATAAAGAACATGAGTTGAACAAAGGTAAAGGGAAAAAAAATACTTTACTATTACTATTACAGTTTCAGGAAAGATAAAATTTATTTTCTTTTCTTCTTTCCTCCCCAAAATCATATTTCTATCACATTCCTTCATAATAACAATAACAACAATAATAATACCACTGTCACTTACATTAATGCCATTTCATTTATATAGCATACCTATGGGCCTAACCATAAGCTTAATAAAAAAATCAGAAAGCAGAAAAAGTTGTAGGAACTATTATGCAAATCTGGGGGGGGGGGGGGGGAAATATCAAGCATCACATTAGGAATTAACATTAGAAAGAAATGAAGTACAAGACACATTTTTTGCAGATTCTCCCTATCAACGAGTTAGAGATGAAAACAGTGCTTTTAACAGTACTTAAAACTACCTGAAAATTTTCCAAAGGCAAGTGATAAACTTTGCATGAGAAGTCAAGAGACAGAAAGTTGATTCCCCAATCTTAGCAATTAAATTTCAGTCATATATAGAAAGGGCTCTGAAAATAAATGAATTTTTGTGTTTGTTATTGTGTTTCTTTTTGTTTTGTTTTATTTTGATTTTTAATTGGAACACTGATAAAATATGTTTGATCAGGAAGATACACAATCATTCCATATCATTTTGTTGGAGAAGGTATCAACAATTGCAGTGTGTCAGTGAACTATCATTTTTTAATTTTGTGCTGATAAGTTTAGACATGAAGTATACCTTTAGGAGGCATACATGGAAATGGCATGGGAAACCCTTGTCATGAAAACCCAATCCACTACTCTTTCCTGACCTCTGCTTTGAAAAGTGATTACTAACAAGTTAACATCTTGTATACTGGGGGTGTTCAAGACCAGGTTGTATGAGGCCCTGGACAACATGTAGTTGTTGGCATCCCTGCCCATGGAAGGGGGTTTGGAATGAGATAATCTTTAAGATCCCTTCCAATGATTGCAAGAAATTCAATCTTTGCCAGGCTAGCTAACATGAAAATGACATGTACCCAGCATGACCAAAATACCACTGAAAAACATAAAGACACTCTGTCTTATATTAGCTCTAGTAAGGTTTCACTGTTAACTTCATACTTTCTCATGGTTCAATGCCTTCAACAGTGACATTCTGTGAGGTACAAAGACAAAGGAATACACAGAACAGATTATCTTGTTCATTTTCCATGCTGTGAAACGTAAGACCAATACTGAACATTCTGAGTGTATAAGCAGGTTGTATGGGGCCAAGCTTTTGTGCTACTTTAGTGTATGTCAAATGAAATGGTCTCATGGGAATGAATACTTAAGAGAAAATTAGAAATGGAAGGCCTTCACTTTTCTCAGTCAAAGTAGAACATTATGAGCAACCCAGAAAACTGTAATGATTCAGTGGTCTGACCTTTGCGAATAATTTCAAACAAACTGAAGAAACTGAGATTTTTTATGGGAGAGTTCATGAAGGATTTATATCTTACATATGGGAGTTTAATGATCTAAGCAAAATCAAGCTGAATTAGCACAGATTAGGATATTGTAGTTATATCTGCAAAATTTGATGTATATCGAAGAAAACTGCCCAGTGTTAGTAAAATTCATAGTTGAGATTGTTTTTGCTGCAATTTATTAGATATTGGGACTAAAAATTATCTCAACGTGTAAACCTAAAATCAAATAAGTATATTTCCATTTGTCATTGTTTATGTTTATAAGAACTATTCTACTGTCAATATCTAACTAGCCCTTTGTGAAACATCTTATTTTCCAAATGTACTCAAATACGTTTGTCAAATCCAGAAATAATTCAGTTCCCTGAAAAGATACAATTAAATTAGTTGTTTTGAGGTGAAAAGATCCCCAAGTACAGCCTTCTAGTTTTATGTACAGTAATATTTTCATATATTGCAATTTGTTGCTGAGTTACTCTGAGCATGTACAAGACAAGAAAGATCTAAGCCAAGACCCAAAATTCATTCAAATTTCTACTTAGAATTGTGAAAGATACAGGAAAATCTCTGCCTCTGTAGAATCAAAAAATCAAATCTCTTGCTGACTAAGGAAGTCAAGATTTTACTGAAAACACTTTAAATTCCTGCTCTAACCTTTACCCCAGATTTCTCTGTGATTTTGGAGTCCAGTCCTCGGAGTTGTTCAAGTTGATCAATGAAGAATATCAATTGCGTAAGGCTGCTGGAAACAAGGTGATGGGGGACCTGTCATCTCTGCAGCCAGCCCATCCCCACACCCCACATACCCTGCAACACCTCTACAGCTGACCTACAGCTAGCTGCCTAAGGACAATTTTATTTACCTTTTTCCCAAACTTGCTTCATCAGCTTAGCACCTTTCCCCTTGTCTTCAGTTTCAGCTGGGTTTAAGTAAAATAAGTGGCTGGTAAGTCAAGAAATAGGACCAACTCCCCACAGCCAAAGTGCAGCTGGAACAGAGTAACCCCAGAAAACCAGACAGATTCTGAAGTTATCAGATCAAAGTGTGAAAAAATGGTGAAAAGTACAGACAGACTAGTTATGAAACACATAGATAAAATGTTGTTTGACTACAGAACAGATTTCGGAAAGAGGTGAAAAGTCCAGAACAAAACTCACTTCACAGTGTTCAGCTTCATTCTGTGAAACCATTAGTCTCATCGGGCATTGTTTTCTAAGCAATATTTTTCTTTTAATACCAAGGACAGGAATCATTTCCATAGTTTTATTTTCCTTGAAGTCTTTTCACCTTGTGCACAATTTATTCATTAACTATTGTTGTTCTACAGGAAAAGAATGTTAGACTAGAAAATGCGGATAGAAAAAACATGGTGATATTCAGCATAGTGCTGTCTCACTTTAAGTAGTATGTGTTTCAAAGCTAATAATCAAGCATGATTTAACACTAAACTATACAATAGAACATTTTTGAAAGCATTTATTTTCCTCCATTAAAGTATAACTACATTGTCTCAAAAATTAACAAAGTATATTCAAGCACCCAACATATTTTAAATTATATTTTAAATTATGAAGATTAAAAGAAAAAAAAAATCAGGTTATGTTATATATTGTACTTGGATGTCATTCCAAGGCTCAATGTTAACAAATTGCTTTCATAACTCTAGTTAATAAGAATTACAGAAAGGTTTACCAACAGGCCAAAACTCCTCTCTTGTCTTGGGCAGTTTGAGAAGAAAAAAACAGCAACAACAACAAAACAGCCCAAATCAGGGCTTAGCAGAAAAGAAACATAGTCAACCCTGATTTATATTTCTCTTCAGGTAGAACTTCATAGATTCATAGAATCATGGAATTATAGAATAACAAGGGTTGGAAGAGAGCTTGAAGATCAACCAATTCTAACCCCTCTGCAATGGGCAGGGAAACCTCCCAGTAGACCAGATTGTCCCATAGCCCCATTCAACTTGGCCTTGAGCACTTCCAGGGATAGGGTATCCACAGCTTCTCTGGGCAACCTGTTCCAGAGTTTCATCATCATCATAGTAAAGAATTTATTTCTAATATCTAATCTAAAACTACTCTCATTTTGTTTAAATACAGTCTTTAAGGTCCCTTCCAACACAAGCCATTCTATGCCTCTATGATTGTACACAACCAATCTCTATGAATTCCCTCCAAATTTCAAAATTTATAGGACAATTCATCCAAAACAGAGGACAAGTTGGAGGTTGTGGTGGTTTTACCATGCTGGGCAGCTGAACACCACAACCGCTCTCTCATTCCCCCTCCTCAGATGAGGATGGGAAGAAGTAAAGGAAAGAACAACTCATGGGTTGAGATAAGGATAATTTAATTAAAGGGGAAAATATATATATATATTAAGGAAATATTATTAATTAACAATTCAACTAAAAGGAAAAAGGGAAAGGGGAAAGGGAAGGGGAAAGGGAACAGCAAAACAAAACAAGTAAAGGCTATGTGGAAGTGCAGAGGGAAGAAATTATTCTCTACTTCCCACAAATGAGTGATGCCTGACCACGGCCTTGAAGCAGGGCCTCAACGCACGTAGCTGGTGTTAGTGAGGAGGACAGATGTTTTTGCAAAGAAAGCCCACCCCTCCCCTCTTCCTCCTTCTTCCATCTTTTATTGCTGAGTGTGACATCATATGGTATGGAATGTCTCTTTGGTTGGTTTAGGTCAGCTGCCCTGGTGACGTTTCTTTCTCACTTTTTTGTCCACCACCCAGGAGGGTTGGAGTAAGTCCTGATGCTGTGCCAGCACTTCTCAGCAGCAGACACAACACTAGTGTGATAACACTGCTGTTCTAGCTACAAGTGCAGAGTGTGGCACTGTATGGGCTGCTGCAGGGAAAGTTAACCAGACCCAGTACAGAGGTAGAAGCAGTGCAGGTTAGGGTTGATCAAGATACATCTATGAAAAAGTATTCTGAACCAGGCTAAAATACAACATTTAAATCTCATTCAACATTCTTCCATTCCTTCTCTTAAGGGGGTTAATTATTATTGGAGTTTTGTTTTTGTTTATTTGTTCTTTTGTTATTCCTTAGCAGATGCAATCATAAATAAACACTAATGACTGAGACTGAGAATATGGCAATCTAACTGTCTTCTGCCTGAGCCTTATCACTGTAAGTTCAGCAGACATAAATATATTTAAATTTAAACATTTAGCAGTTAGGGAAATAACAGTGTTGTGTTTTCTGTTGGTGTTGGTGGGTTTTATTGTTGTTGTTTTTTTCCTTTTTTTTTTTTTTTTTATTGTTTCTATAATTTATCATTGTTATATTATAAGGATGAAGTTTAGAGATTGGTGAAATGTATCCAGGCAGTTTTAGGTCAGGCTTCTTTCCTTGCAAGTCATTTCAAGTATCTCAACCACAAAAGCAATGCTCAATAAAATGAAAGAGGTAGAGGTGAAAGAAGTGATGCTTAACATGAACAACCTTGGTAGGCCATGAAGGAAAAAATATATATACGTATATATATATAAGGAAAGTAACAAGAGCTCATTTGGCCCATAATTGATGGAACAAGATCTAATTCTTTTACTTTCCACTTATTATTATTTTTTTTTCATAAAACTGTACACCGCCTATAAAACTTAAAGCATTCTTCTTCAATGGATAGGGACATAGTGCCTCTTTGAGCACTTTTTCTGAGTAGTCTCAGGACACTAAGAGAAAGGAACTAGAAGCAAAGTCAAAACCACAGTTTCTTCAAAAGGTACGTTTATCTGTTTACTAGTTTTCCACATAAGGTGATCATAAACACATTTACTTAACTGCTCCTTCTTCCTCCGGTGTCTTCCTACACAATACATTAGCATCCATAGATCTCTAAAAGTATAGGCCAACTTCTGCACAATAAAATCAATGAGCAGTGTTGCTAAGAGCCAGGTGTGTCAGCCTGGATGAAATCTCTTATGAGAGCTTGGACTTTGGACCATTCACCATGGCTAATCAGCATGGCTCTTTTATACATAGAAACAGAAATCCCCCCAGAACCACCTTCACCTTTTTCAGTGTGCAGATACCAAGAACTATTTTCAAATGAACTTTACTCACTGCTCTGAAGGCTGTTACACTATGTTACTGTCTACCGGAGTAGATTTTTTTCTTTCACCTTTTATTCTGATTTAATTCAATAATATTTTTACCCACTATAATATTTTACCCACTATGGTGGCAGAAGGTAGAAGATCTGTTCATTTGTAACAACAAGATACAGTTACAAGACCTTTCCATATACGTGTAGTTAAATGCACTGAATCTCTGAAAATACATGAAATATGCCAAGTTTTTGTTGTTGTTGTTGTTTTGTTTTGTTTTGTTTTTCCCCCAAACCCCCAAATGCTGCCTTTTTAATGTACTCTGGGAAGAAAATGCCAGATGACAAATGTTAAGTGCTCATTGCTTAGCAAACATGCTGAACAAATATCACAAACTTGCAAAGCCATTAAGTACACGAACTCATTCCAGTGAAGCCCAGAGCAGGTAGACAGATAAAGAGCTAGCTTTACACTCATTATAATATACTTAAAGGCAACTGAGTTACAGCTACATTGAATGGGAAGAGACATGTATTTTGATTCAACTGTATTGTTACACTTTGCTTTATATTACGTCCAAGTATTTGATTTTAGGAGAATGAAAGAACTTGTGACCACTTTGTGAAAACTAACTCTTTTTTTTTTTTTTTTTTTTTTTTTTAAATATGAAACATTCATCCATTATTTTTAATTTCCTTTCTGCAATAAAGGAATGGACCATGCAGTCAAGGAAATTCAATTCACCATCATTCAGCTGTTTTACTAATATACAGCACCCTAAATCCTTGAAGCTTCAGAAAATTTACCATAATACACCAAAAGCTGACTAGCATGTACTTTACCATCATTTGTATTCAATACTCTTGCATACGTGAATAAAATAGAAGGTGAGGCAGTTGTCACAAAGGTTACAAATAGAGAATAAGGTTACAAATGTGAATATCTGGCTCTCTGCCAAAGTTGAACTACACAGAAAATAAGGAGTCTGCCGAATTTGTTGAAGCTAGATGGTCTGTCATAATCTGGAATTTGGGTATGAGCCAAGGACACTTGTTTGAAAACAGAAATGATTTACTTTTCCAGCAGTAAATGTCTCAGATTCTCAACAGAGAGATTTTTTATTATTATTATTTATTTATTTATTTATTTTGCACAGAATGGTATGCTTCTCTTACAAGGTATGTTAAAATTATTTTAGCAGTTCTATCCATGTACCTCCTTGATAAACAAATCTTATGTTTTGACAAAGTCAATCCATAGTTCTGTTTTCAACAAACACAGGATGATTTGCCAAGGCCACCTTTGCAAACTGGTCACCTGACCAATCTGAAATTTTAATCTAAGAGTAAGACCTTTTGGAAACATGCTTTGTTAGTACTCAAGATGCCTTTTAGCATATTTCATTGAAAACTCTCTCTCAGATCTTAAGAGTTGATAATGCAATACTTTGCCTCTTCATTCCATTTTGAATTATATGCATTTGTAGAAAAATCCTTGGGGAATGACTCAGGTGAAAAAATGCTGGTAAAGCAATAAATCTTGTTAGTCAATTATATATATATATATAAGATTAAGAGAAAAGATTTTCCTTCAGAATAAGAACTACAACCTTCCAGATGTCCCTACTCAGAAAATAACTGTAAATAGGAATGAGAACATAGCCTTCATATCAGTTAAGGATAATATTTATTTGACAGAAGGTTATTGGGATTCTCATACATCAGAAGGGAAAATGTAGATGTTTACAATGCCACAGTCATCCTGTGATCATCGTAAAAGTTGCCAGATGCAAAGCTTTATCCATGTTTTGTGACATGATTGAGAGCCTGTGAAAAAGAGACAGAAGATAAATCCTGTGCTGTAAGTGACCACAGTCTACAAACGGAAATGGATAGACATTCTTGGACAGAATTATGTGCAAAGAATTTTAAGGGGAGAATTAAATCTAAAAAGAGTTTCACACTCTTTTTAGAGAATATCAACAGTAAATTACTTGGAACAAGTTAATAGGACCACCTTTAAGGACACAACTCAAACAAATTCAGGTGGTTTTGTTGTTGTGTGTTTGTTTTTTATTACAAGAGCTCTAGCGCAGTGACTTGTTAGTTGAAGGGAACCCAAAGGAAATATGTAGTGTCTCTTGCACAGCCAGATGCTTAACACTGTCAGAGAGACCAGCTAGAAGTCAGGCCAGTGGTGAGCATTCAGATCATCTTCTCTGATCTGTTTCTGTCTTTAGACCTCTCTTCAGAGAGCTGTACATTTGCTGCCTATGGACATGGAGCACTGTTTATCTGGATGCAATTACATATCCTTCTTTCCTCAATGTGCATGTATATTGCACCTGAATAAAGACTCCTTGAAGGACTGCAGTGATGATTTCTTTTACATTTTAGCTGCCTTTGTGGAGCAACTAAAACGTCTAAGTCCAGGTCAGAATAGGCTTTGTTATCCATAAATAAAGGACCTGATGCAATACTCGCAGTGCCGGATGTCTATGTCAAATGTATCTGGCTCCAAACATTCCATATCCAAAGGACACACTGAGCCATTTGGAGGTCAGAGCTAGAATTAAGGTGCAATGTTATCTAAACAACAACACTACCTTATAACTTCTGTTGCTGCCAGTGGGCCAATCTAGCACAAAGTGCAAGATTGGGAGCCAAATCTAAGAAGGTTTAGGATCTTGATTGTAAAAAGACAAAGAAAAAGAAAAGGGAAAAGAAGAAGAAAAAGAGAAAAAGAAAAAAGTGTGTAATCTGTAGCTGTCTGTCAAAAGCAAATACAATAGAGTCTGTTGTGGTCAATGGTCAAGTAAGGTTCAGAACATCAGAACAGATTTTTCCTGCACAGATAAATGACAAGATATGGATATGCTCCCTTACAACCACTTATGCTTGCGAAGAGCTCTGGAAAGTGGTGTACTCAAGAACTCAGATGGAGGCCAGTGTTTACTGGAATCTGCTTTGAATTGCAAGAGGATACGTATATTATTAGGCCTCAGAACATTAATTGGCTCCATCTGGGGAAATAGTTTCCATATTCTCAATGTAGGCTGTAGACCCCAAAGGAAACTGCAAAGAAAACCATTTAAATGAATAGGAGCAACGTTTACTGTGAAGGGAGCCAATAAATAACAAATTGGACAATAAAATTACAAAAAGTGGTCTGCTTACTCAGAGCAGTTCCAACCCAGAGCTGCTGTCGGGTAATTTCCTGCGGCAGATTTTGTCCCACAGTCGCTGTTAGAAGTGGTACTGTATTTAACTTCCCCCACTAAAATAACAAAACCAACTCAAAAGAACAGGGTCATAAATCTGCATTGTTTCCTAGCGCTTCTGTTTCTGTCTGTGCAAAATTCTTGTTCTCTCAAAGAAGATGGTAATGCTGGCAGATCCACAGGTAGCCCTTCCTGAGCTTTAGCTAAACACAGCTGCAGGTCAGGCAGTGGGCCTCAACAGCCTGCTTTGCTAAATGACAGCTGGAACATCTGTCAACAGCTGGCAGGCTTCTGAACCCTGCCTTGAAAAAAACATAACTTTTTCCTCAATTTAGTGTATTCTTGTCATCATGTGATAAATTGTGGACTATTCTTCCATCGAAAAGCTTCAGAATTAAATCAGTCTTTAATAAATCTAAGCAAGAGAAAGCATGTTCAGGCAAAGGTATAAAAATAATAATAAAAATATGTATTTTTCAAAGTTTTTTTTAGTTTATGATAGATCTGAACTCACAGCCTGTGATAAACTTGTTTTGACTTCAATAACCAGATTTTGTTTTTTCACAGCATGTCTTTTTCATGTTCAGTTCAGAAATTAGTCATGTGAAAAGAATAAATTACATGGCCAAGTCTGAATCTGAATAAGTGCTATCAGTGAGTTCAGGTAGGACAAATAGATTTTTAATAGTTAAAGAGAAAGAGAAATACAGAGCCTTAGACAAATTGTTTTTCCAATTATTTATATACCTGCACACCAGAATTTGTTCCAGTTTTGGACAGAAGCTATATTTCCTTGCTTTTGCTAAATATTAGATCTTGGATTTCTATTTATTATTACTGATGCAACTGAGGATAAAACATTTTGCAATCTGCATAAGTGGTTGTTGTAAAACTAGCTCTGTAAGAGACAAGTTAGTAGAGTATTGTTCTCTGTGTAACTTAAATATCTTAGAAAACATATATACAAACAGCAAAACATTTAGAAATAAAACCAGAGAATGACAAGCATTCTGGAATTCCAAGTTACTTTAATATGACAATACATTTTGACAATATGTTTTGAAGTTCTATGACATTGTTTTCCTACAGAAAGCAATTTCTATAGTATTTCATTTTTCGCTAACTTAGCACCCTGGGTGCACTTCATATACTTTTTGGATCTAAACTCTTTATTTTTCCCCAGTTCAGTGAAACCAAGACACATAGCCATTTCAAGGCTAAATTGCTCAGTAAACAACACCTTTCAGTTGTAGACTCAAAGAGCAGGAGGTATTTCTTCATGAAACATGTTTTACATAATGAATTAGTATTAAGATGTTGAACAAAATGAGTCACCCCTATCATAGTTTACATTGGAAAAGGCAGGTACATTAACATTTTTAGCAAGCTGCAGTATTATAGTGAGATAATCTGAATATACAGTGCATAGGGAAGAAGCTAGGCACATTCTGTGGAAAAAAAGTGTCAACATGTGCATATCAGCCAAAAATTACTTATATTCCTTTCTTCTCCTCCCTTCCTCCTGCTCCTCTCTTACCCCAGGCTTTCTCTTGCCTTAGGAGGTTTTGTTTGTTTATATCATTTTGTTCCTTAGGACACAGACAAGTTTTCTAAATGAATCCATCTGCTCCATAATTATTGCTTACTCTCACACACAAATGTATGTGGGCTATGTCCAGCACTTATTCTCGACCATAACATAGGGCATGGGAGGGCATGGGATGAGAAAATTGACTATAAAAAGAACAAGAAATTAGAAATGTTAAGTTTTCCCAATCTATTACTTATTCCCCTCATTGAGCACATTAGATAATGATAGGTAATGATATAAACTGGCCCAAGTTCTCAAGTGTGTGTGCCAAATATCAGTGGCCTGATTTTCAGAAGTAGAAAACTGTCTCCAAGACACACAGACGTATTTAATGAATATGCAACATTTTTTAGCAATGGGCAAAAGTCACAATGTCAAGATCTGCATTCAGATACCACCAAAGATAGAATTCACTTTGGATCACAACCAAATTTTGGAAAATGTTTGGAAATAAGTTCTCATCAGATTAGAAACTAACATTTTCACAGAGAAAAAAATGCTCAAATGCTCTTAGAAATTTCACGTTTGTCCTGCAAATATTCTCTAAGTCAAACAGCTCTTTATCATCCACAGTGTGTAAGAAGACTCCATCTTTGTACAGTTTATGACTTTTTAGAGGGGACTCCCTGAATCTCAGATTGCAGACTCTGAGTGTAGAGCTTGTCTTCTTTCTCTGTCATATCTGAAGTCCATATGGAAATAAAACCAGTGGCTGGTGACAGTAAAAATGATTACAACTCTTAAACATCAACTAGGAAAAGTTAAACAAAATGTTGATGAAATGGAAAACATGGTGATGAAATATGAAGTGGTTAATGTGTTAAATTCATTAATAGGTTGGTATCATGAAATGCTCTCAACATTCACCTGTGTCAATGGAAGCTGATGTGCTCTAAGTTTCCAGTGAGCTGCTTTACAGTCTCTTGTAGCCTCTAGCTCTCTTTAAAGAGAATATCTACCTTTAACGAGGAATAATTAGAAGAGACTTGCAGAAACTGAGGGGACATAAGGCTGTCTCTGTTTCAGACAAAAAAGCTGTATCATGACCCTTCACAAACCTAGAACACTGAACAGGTGCTTCCAATGAAAAAAGAGTAAAAACTAAAATGAGCAAAAAGTACTTTTTATTGTTTTGCTATGCAGAATACATGACAGTGGAGAATAAGGTCAACATTACTTACATTATAACATTTTATTTTATTTTATTTTATTTTATTTTTCTTTTTTGGAAGCAGGTAATATCACTTTCTGTACACTTAGATAGTTACCAGCAAAAGAGGAAGTTTTCTTTGCCATTTTCAGTCATTGATATCAAGGTTATTATTATATGTATAAAAATGATAAACCATTGGCTCATGGTCTTCTTTTTCCAAGTAGTTTTGAGCCATTTTCAGAGGCATATTATTCAAATTATAATTAAAAATAATATTCCTTAATATTTCTAATGGCACTTAGCACAGCATATTTGGAAAAGCATATTTATGGCTAAGTAGCAATCCCTCCCCCAAGATTTATACAACGTTAACAGTCATGCCACATATCATATACTGTGCATGATTTAGTTATGTGCAGCAAAAGTCCAGCAATATGTTATATAAATATGTATCTTAAAACATATCTTCAGATGTTTTTTAATAGAATTAGGGGGTTGTTTCTACCAAAGTCATGGGTGCAGCACTTGTAGACCTATAACTAGATCCTGTATGAGGAACAGTATATATGGTGATTGCACACAGTTTTGCATAGGCTATTACAAAGTTGTCTAAAACATACTTTTAAGAATAACATGAGCTGGGGTTTGCACTGCCACAACAAGGGATTATTTCCTAGGCTGGAGAGTTTAAAATGGATAAATTTTGTGGCTGAATTTTTGGCTATGGTCTAAACATATACTTAGAAGCAAATTCTCATCTTATATACACACAAAAATTCAAACAAAGAATGTATCAGTAATGCTAAAATATGGATCACATATGTTCATAAGATTTTGGGCAGATTGTGGTTCTGAATGAAACAAAATAAAAAAAATACATAACTTTTATTATGTCATTGTGTTTAAATTTTGGTTTGTAAATAGAAAATATATTAACATATATAATTAATATATTAATATTAATATTAATATTAATATATGTATGGACTTTACAGATAATATTTTTAAACTGAACATTTTATTTATTCAGAAGTGAGAAAGCATCATAATCTATAAATTTTGATTTTTGTATCTTGTAGCTCACGGCCATTCCAGGACCATAAAACTTTTCCATTGAGAAATACACTTCTAAAAATGCTCTTCTAATCCTTTCTAAGGTTTAGAAACATTCTGATTTATTATTATTGTTTTGAAACACTTTAATCTGCTAAAGAGTGAATTTATATGGCAAAGTACATATGCATGAAAATTAGGCTTCACGATGGAAACACTGACTCAACCCTAGCAATAATACAGCCAGGAGCACCATTATAATCATAAAAAACCTCACTTGAGATGTCCTGTCTGCATATACACATTGATTTTTAAACACCAATTCACAGTCAACAAAATGACAGGTTCAAACAGCTTATACCACAAATTCCTAGCAACGTACAGAATTAATTCACTTATCAAGAAGACTTTAATCCTCCTTCCAGTGCTTATGAATCATCATAAAATCCATGCTTTATGAGATGAATTGTATAATTCCTGGTACAGCTTCTGTACTATGAAAATAAAACTCTAGGGTTGGACTCAGTGTGGGTTGACTCTTTCAGTTTAATCAAGTTGTAAATCTCAAGGACTCTGTAGAGCCAGATCCAGCTCAGTTCTCTTAGAGAGCCTCTTAGCTTAGAAACTCAGGGTGGTGGCCACATTTATTTCCAACCCAGATTTATTTCTTCTAGTACTGTGTGGCTTCAAAATGGAAAAATATGACTGCCAATCCAAGAAAGGTCAGTGATTAGCCTCTGCACTCTTTTGTATGTTAGCTTTAGGAAAAGGCTATAGAGTGTGCATTTCTGACTCCTGCTTGTCTACATCAGTCCTTTCTGGAATGCTCTTTTAATCATTTCTGTAGAGTCAGGTTGTAAGATAAGAGAAAAAAGTAACTGCAGACCTGAATCCATGCAAACAACCTGTGTTTTTTTGCAATATAAAATGCAAAATGAAAAACATTCCAAGTTTTCCTTAAATCAAAAATTACCAAAATGTAAGCAAGTAGTACAAAAATACACCATCTTTAGAAACATGGGTTGTTTAGAGATTTAAAGAAAACTATTGGCACACTGAAAAATACAAATAATGTGTCTTTTTTATTTTTTCCCTCAAAGTGGGATTGTAATACTGAAAAGCAAATACAGAAAAGTGGATGTTTGTAGTAACTCTTTGAAAAGCATACTTTCAGTGGACAGATTTGCCAGAGGAACAAGAAGTAATCCCCCCCCTCACTGCAGCCTGCCACAGCCAGTGTAATGTAGCAGGGAAAAGTCTGACCCACAACACACTAACCTCAGTTGGATCGTGGCCGCAGCTACCCTTGCAGTAGATCCTTTTCTTTTTTTTTTTTGTGTGTGTGTGTGTGTGTGTGTGTGTGTGTGTGTGTGTGTGTGTGTGTGAAACAAAATGTTGCACTGCTTGGCTATAGCCTGGTGACTACTGACAAGCTAATCCCTCATGGCAGACTGCCTCTACCCCAAGAAAACACACACAGACAATGCTTGCTGTCAACTGAAGAAGCCCTACATATCTTGTACGCACTGTGTTTTGAACAACCATCTAGCAAATGTGTTCGTTCAGGCTCTGGTGGAGCCAAGGTGATGTCAGTATCTCTATTATTATTCTGCTAATGATCTCCAAAAATTCTAGAGCTCTTTCTTGTATTCATTATTGAATGCAGGAAATACAATCCTCACAATTTCATATAAGGAAATGAAATTGCCACAATACCCTGCATTCTGCTTAAACAATAATAATAATCTAATCTTCAGGATACTCCAAGACAACCACTTGCTTGCCTACAAGTGTGTGAGATGAATGGCAAACTTGTACAGCTATGCTTTCTCTGCTTTCCCCCACACAGCTTGACTGTGGGCTTCTCCTGTCAGGGTGCAGATTGCCCTGGGGAAGCAGCAGGCTGGCAGCTCCTCTTGGGTTGTGCTAATCATCCCTGGGTCATATCAGATGGAAACTAAGGAGACCTGTAAAGATGTTGCATGGCAATGCTGCTGGTAGTAAAATGGACTGATATTTATGTTGCTTGACAATGACAGACTAAATTTGCCTTCTGTGCAAAGAGACAAAGATATTTGCAGATTAGGATATAAAGAGTTATTGCACTTGAAAAACAGTTTGGACAACATAAGAATTGTTAACTCACCATTATTAATTAAAAATGCCGCATTTTGTCACAGAAGTTTTTGTCTCTTTCAGCTGTTAGGGAATCTGTCACCTCAAGCAAGGAAACCTTGGAGATGCAGGAAAAAAAGTGGTGTTTCTTTATCAGTTATCATGTTTTTCATGTCTAAAGTTTTATATATAGTGCACATCTCTCTGGGTCTTTGTAAGTGTGCACTCCAGCACTTGCAGCATATAAACCCACATATTTTTAGGGCAGCATGTTTGGACTTAGCATCCTGGGGAAATTTTGTTAGTACTATACTTTATATTTCAGACTAAATATTTATGTGTGTTTTGTTCCATTTTATAGTGTTATGACCACCATTAAAATTGTTCATCTTTATTGTATTTAAGGAGTTTATAAATTTTAATTGAGAATAAAATAACTACAATTATGTTAGTCAGGAGTCTATCCCTTGTCAATGGAAGATGCATAGACACTTTTGTTATTAAATCTACAAATCAACAATAAGAAAATAAATCAGCAAAACCATTGAACTTACAACATGAATTGTGACACTCATTTTATTATGCATATTGCAGAGTTCACATTATCCAAATGCTTCACATGTTGTCAAGAAAGTTATGAATACCCAAATTATTGCTAAGTTTTTAAAGCATTTAAATACCAAATAATAATTAGTGTCTGTGTTTGTCAAACAAATAATATTCACATGTTAAGTATGATCACCATTCTGGATTTGCTCTTCCAATGACACAAAGTGCATACTTATCTATTAATCAAAAGCACTGATTGAACTGAGAAGAGAGCTTTTGAGGACTGAAAACCATGGTATGATAAATCTCATCTTTCACACATAAATTATGTTGATTTTGAGAACAAGTCTCACAACGGATGTTGCAAGTCTGTCTCATGGGTAAATTTGTCTTTCATAAATCTGAAGGGCCTGATCCAGTGTCTTATCCATGAATTAAAACTCGTTACTAAGCCTCTGTAGTTTCACTAAAGGGACATATTGCAGAATCAGGCTTCTCCATTGCAACAGCTCTGCTGTTAAGTCTGTAACTACTATTGTGAGCACAAAGTAGTTCAGCTCAAAAAATGTTCCAAACTCAGGTTACAAATGAAAACCTTTCTAGAGATTTTGAAATCTTGGAGTAAAGATAATACTTCCAGAATCAGACAAGTCATTTGAGTCCCATTTTCAAATGGGTCTCACATGGAGCCAGGTCTGAAATGAGCTTGGATGTTTAAATGTTCACAACTGTTAAATGTTGGGTAATTGCCAAATAATTACCAATGTGTAAAGAGGCATGCAAATTCCTTATATAATGATCGAAGAGAGTTAAACACCTGACATGTATGAAAGAAATATACAATATCCAACTAATTGGAAAGAAAAACACAGAATCTACCTTTGAAGAGAATGGAGTACTGAAAAGGAAAATATAGAACAGCTTCTCTCTTACACTCCCCATGATTTTTTCTTTTTTTCTTTTTTTTCTTTTTTTTTTTTTTTGTAGTAAACCAATGTGTCCTTTGACACATTCTCTTGTTGAAAACCCCATTACAGTACCAAGAATTTTGAGCACAATGTGCATACAAATATATATTAGCTAGTTTAAATTCTGTAATATTGGTTTGTTTGTTTGTTTGTTTTTGTTGTTGTTGTTCGTTTTTTATAAAAATTAAATTCCACAAACATCATATTATTATAAATATAAAAATATTATAAAGATGATAAATGGGCAATTTGTATCTTGGCTTTAATGGAATGCATGGAATGAAGAGAAAGGGATCTTGGAAAACAAAGGAATTACTCATATAAAGATATAAGATGCACAAAGCAGAACTTTCAGAAAATAATTTGAGACAAAACTGAATATAAAATATAGACCTACCATAACTGTGGTTGATTTAACTAAATAATTAAATATGCATCTCATTTCAAGAAAGTGACTTTCAAATGGTAAGGAGGCCCTTAAATGTTTTACTAATTTTCCGTGCTTGAGCAAAAACTTTTGGGATGGAAGAAATAATGTGTCCACCCTCCATGAATGCCTTCTTACTTTTTTTAAACCCTCTCTTGAAGATTATACACCCTTGCCAAAAGTTGGCAGGGCCAAAGGGTTTCTTGATTAGTCTCATGTATCTCAGCAGAGAATTGACATGAGCTGATCAGCACCAAACATGGTTCCTCTTCTGCCTAATCACAGGAGTCATACTGGGGCCTTTCACAAGAATAACAACTCTTTTCCCAGTTAGACATGAAGTGAAAAAGTCAATGAAAACATGAAATGGAAAATCCAAAGCTTAAAATCAATCATTTAAAACAAATTAATAGTGTTCAGGCAATCTCAAAAGCAGTTCTTCTTAAGGTATGAATACCTCAGGCAAACAAAGTTAATAACTTTGGTCATGCCATACTGCGGGACCAGCAAGTTCAGGTTTGTCTTTTTGTAGCCTCTGCTTTTTTTTTTTTTTTTTTTTTTTTTTTTTTTTTTTTTTTTTTTTTT
>CM021767.1:83479171-83491931 GCA_011076525.1 Nettapus auritus | reverse complement strand
TTTTTTTTTTTTTTTTTTTTTTTTTTTTTTTTTTTTTTTTTTTTTTCTGCCAGTCACACTCCCCATCTTCCCTACCATAGATTTTACAGAAGGTACTGTTTGCCCTTCAATTTCCCTTTCTGGGAGCTTTCATACCCATCAAGACACCATTTGACTTATGTTTCCTGTCACTTTGAAAGCAGTGCTTCACATCACGACTGTTCTGTATACTTTTTTGTTTGTTTATTTCTTTTTATACAAGGCAAATTTTTCACTTTGCTTGGTAAATGTCCTTATTTATAAAGTCCCACTGACACTGAAATGAGCTTCTAAATAGAGCAGACTCTGTTTTCTCTTTTCCATTGAAACAGTTTTCATCAAGCAATATTTCATTTCCCTGTGCTAAATACAGATTATTCTGAATCCACATTCTTGCAGGTTGATGCTTTACTATTTTCATGGCACTTTTCAACAACTCATTGCATCAGGGATAGTAACAACTTGTAACAGCACCTCTAATTCTAAACTTGACTGCAAACTCATGCTCATTATACTCCTTGGAGATATGCATGATTGCCTTTTTGTTTGTGGTATCCTTCAATAAGACTAACTCAGAAAAGTTAGAAAAATAGTCTAGACAAGTACTTAGGAGTTTACTTGAGTTTATTCTGCCAGCATAAACAAATTTATTCCTGTGTTGCTTAAGATATGGACTTCTTTTCCTGCACCATCTAAACAGAAAATTTTCTCTTTTGACTTACTTTTCTTTTTGATAAATGCAATAGTTCTGCGAATTTCCTTACTGCTATAAGCATACAGATGTCTGACTGTCATATCTTTCAACCTAAGAGTGACTGATGTCTATGTTTTGTTACAATTCAACCAATCAAAGATGTTAGAAAGCATGTCTGAAGCCACAAAACTTACTCCATTTTCATATTTAACTAAATTTCCATTTTTGGTGGGTAATATTTTTAACATCTTTCCAATTATGGCAACAAGGATGCACGTTTCAGCTAATTTTGACTTCCCATAAAGATATGAAACAGAAATGGTTCAATAACTAAGGCTAGCCTATTTTAGAAAACATTATGACATTCAATTTTTTAAGCACGTAGATACATTTTTTACTTCATTGTTCAAAGAGGCCAGTATCAACACTCTCTTTGGAAGTATTCATGGATAATTCAGCTTTTGCAGAAATTGTTATAATACTTTAAAATTGAATCTTTGTTCTGATTAATATATTTCAAAATGTTTATTTTTAAAATTTAAAAAAAAAAAATCATCTGTATCTTAGATCCATTGGATTTTATTTCCATGCCAAGAGTTTATGACACTCTGGGAAAGAGAAATGCTTGTTTGCTTGTTTGTTTGTCTGTTTTTCAGCTAGACATTTATTTTCCTGTATAAATCATCTTGCACAATAATATTTTCTGCATTTCTTGTTGAAGAGTTTTCACCTTAAAAGGTGAAGGAATATAGAATCTTGTAGTGATATTTGGTTCTGATTAATATGGATACAACCCCTGAGAACCTAAAGGTAGCTGGCAATAAGACAAAAAGTCAAGGAAAAACCATATATTTAGTAAACAGCATTTTAAAGGAAGGATTGAAGGGACAGGCTTCCTTTAGTCTATGAAAAGATAAAGTTAATGAGGAGCAAGTTTTCTGGAATGTCACAGGTTGCCTTAGAGGTGTTGTGAAATCTTGACTTGCGAAGTGATTGGGTGACAGTCACTCAGGGATGGTCTAAGCATTCCAGATCACTCTTCTGGATAATAGGTAGGACAGGATCATGAGCCAGCAGCTCTGCCCAAACAGTATGTCATGTTGTCTTCCCAGACAAGCAATTGCTATTCAAATTATGCAGGAGTCAGGAAATATTGCCTTACAAAGGAGCATGATACTTATGAAAGTAGTTGTCTGGGGTGGAGTAGGAGCTCCCATTTTGGATTTTTTTTATTTTTATTTTTATTTTATTTTATTTTTTTTTTTTTTTGCATCCCACAGGTGCTTCTTCCACTGTTAGGTACTTAATATTTGCCAGTATGCCATTTGGCCCCAAATCATAGCTTGTATAATCTTTTATGGTCCCTGCTTACATAAGGAGTAACACCTTCAGAGTCACCATATTTACCTGCTCTGAGTTCATATGTGCCTTTCAGAAGAATTTTTATTTATTTATTTATTTTTCTTAATTTGACTGTGTTGGAAAATCTTTCCCACTTTTTTTTTTTTTTTTTAATTGCATACATGCTAAACATTCCTGTGAAGTAAAATTTTCCACAAAGTGTGAGATGTGAACACCTGCCAGAACCCCACATCACATATATATATATATATGTAAATAGGCTTAGTTAATTCAATCCCAATTAATCTATTTTCTCAATGATTTAATCCCTTCTGACTACATAGTTAAAGGGTCTGGATTCTACTTTTTCTAACAAGACTGGAAAAGGGACCATTTATTATGTATGCACTAGCTGGAAAACATTTCTCTGCCTACCTTCTCTCCTTCTCGAAACACACTGTTTCCACAAAGAGTCAGAAGTGTCCCCAGGTGACAAAGAAACATGACTTCCCTTGGCTTCTTTAGAAGCTGGGAATGAACTAGACCACCCAGAATCAGAATCTTAAAGAAAAAGATCTCTTCTCTGAGAGAAGCTTGTTTCGGGCTCCTTTCCAAGTAGGAAGTGACCTTTAAAAATAATCTAACAAACCACTCATGCATTGCTAACTTAAATAAACACTATAGCTTCAGCTAAACCAGAGAGTATACTTCCTTCATGCTGATTTGTTGCCAATTACACATTGTAACAGAGGGGAAGTGGAAGATCCTCAAAGGAAGTAAGCAACAGATGCAAGATGTTTGGAAAGTTACTATAATCTGAGTAAACATTAGCCCTGAATAAATCAAGCTGTAGCCAAATAAGGGGCATAAAGAATATTCATAACCAGCAAAACTGATCCATGTCACAAATGTGGTTGCTTTTCCAAAACAAAAGATAGGATCCCATAAAGAGTCCCTTTGCTTCCACTGAGTCACTAGAAACTAAGAAATGCCCTGAGAAAGTTGCAACTTGGCATGCAGACAATGGTTTCTCCAAGCTTCCCAGAGTAAGAGTTTCATACCTTAAAAAATGTTTAATTTATACTGGAATTTATACTCGAGAGTGCAGCTCTTTTTCTGTTCAGTAGGTAATTGTATGTGATCCTTCAATCCTTTATTTATTTATTTATTTATTTATGTATTTATTTATTGTAACGGCCAATTAAAAGAATGAAGAAAAATATTTACTTTTCTGAAGACTTAAAATTGGTTGGAAATCTGGGGAAACAAATGGGACCATGAAAAGACATCACCATTCAGTTTCAGTACCTAGGAAATATTATAAGGAATTTGTTGAAGGTTACTAAGAAAGTCTTTTTATCAGAAGACTGAAGTTCACTATGAAGTCTTCAGACCTCCCCTGGAAAGTTTGTTTTTAGACCTTTCTATGTCCAAAAACATTGAGATAGTACTTCAAAGACATAGCTAAGTCCATGCTGCACACCAAAATGCAGCTCAGTCTCTTTCAAAGGATCTAGGTCATCTGCTAAAAGTCACTAGGTTGCAACAGCATGGAGTAACACCTATTTGTGCCTGTACAGGAATAAGGTAGCTCAGCAAAATTAACAGGATTATTTTTCCTGCATTATACCTCCCATGGACATCTATTGTTCACCTATGGATTTCTCTGGAAAACTGCAGATTGACATATTGAATTCTGATCACCTCTTTACTACAACTGAAATCTTCTATTTACTACAAAGCCAAATCTGTCCTAACTATTATAGATACTACACCAATCTCTATCTGTGCACAGAAAACATTTATGCATTTAAATAAAGAATCTATAGCTATACTTGTAAATCAAACAGGTCCAGACCTGTTTTATAATCAATGGGGACAGAACAGTTCATGTTGAATCTATTAAACTCTCTTCCACTGCAAAAGCAAAACAGACAGAAAAGACCTGTAAGGTTGGTGCAGGCAGCTGCTTGGGAAGAGGTGAGAGTGTGCCAGGAGGCATGGGCCAATGTCAAAGCTGAGCAGAAAGGACAATCAGGTTCCAGTACCCAGGAACTTTCCCAGACACTGTTTAATTTACCATAATAAAGCTTATATTTATTACAACACTAAAGCTTATATTTATTTTGTATCTGCATATCTATATTTATTTTAGTTTATTTCATATTATTTTATTTTATTTATTTCAAATTGATTAATTTATTTCAAACATTATGTAACAACAAATACATAAGGCCCTCTTCTTCTGTCACTGAGTACAGTGGCATAGCAGTTACTCTGAGCACCAAACTACATTTCTGCCTTGTCGTTCCTTATCTGATTTTCATTTGATTGATTTTGTTGGGTTGAGTTTTTAAAACCATTTGGGTTTTCTAACTTTTTTTTCTTTTCCAAAGGAAAAAGTAATCACAAAACATACATGTGTGCTTGTATATGAGAGCACAAAAACATATGTATATCCATATGTTTCTGACAACCCATTAAGTTCTTGCTAATTTACTCGAAACAGGCAGCCAGGGAAAACAATGTGGTCTGTGGGTCTGTGTAGATCTGCCTAAGAAAAGGCTTCATTAAGCATTTGTATGTTATTCTAATACATAATGTTATACCAGTCTACCATTCTAATATTCTACCAGTGAAAGGAGAATTTTCTCTTATTCTCGAATAAATGGAAAGCCTGGAGCCCCAATAAAGAGAAAAGTCATAAGAAATTATGAGTCTGAGTACTAGTGTGGTATTTGATTTGGCTATTGGCTCCTGTTTTATGCAATTGTAATCTTGAAAGTGGTGTCTGATCTTGATACCACAATATCTATGCTGGCCCCTGCACATCACAACTCTGCAGTTTCCCTCTTGAAGTCCATTGCAGTCTAAGAGATTGGTATTAATTCACTATAGGTCACTATCTTAAATATTGTGACTTATGAGTAGCCAAATATCACAAAGCCAGAAAATCACATTTTTCTGTGATTGCACAGTGTGAGGTTCTAGATGACATGTTCAGCTGGTATGGAGATGAGAAATCCACAAAGATACATCAACAAACACAGCCGCTTCTCTTTGGAATGAGATGGACAGTATAGGTCAAACCCAGTAGCTAGCCCTGGGAGACCTCATTCCAAGGCGAAAAGGAGGAAAATTAGGGATGTGAAGTTAGCAGTCTAGTGCAGGGAGATGTCTGGTGGGAGAAAAGGCCTCTGAAAAATTATTTGTTTGGAGAACAGCAAATAATCTTAAGAGGTGATAGGGGCCTGCTCCAGCAGAGTAGATGGGTGTGGGGGATAAGGAAATGTTAGTGGTTACTACAAGCAAAAACCTCGGAGAGCTTCTACCTCTTGTTGTCTTCCCTTTGTTGTGAATGACATGAAACACCTAAGAAATGTTGCTACAGTGGAAATCCAGCACACAGTGCTGTACCACCTCAGCAAACATCAAGGGGAATTTTGAAGATTCAAACTGTTGTACAAACCAAGAGGCCAGGTTATGGTCTTGCCTACAACCTATCTTCCTCCTTTGAAAACAGTATTGAAAATAGGAAATTGGGATAAAGAAGAGACTCTAAGGAAACCACTTTAATGAGTTTGTGAACCCAATGGAATGACCTTATATTGCACTCTTGGCTACTCTGAAATCTGACAAAATAGAGAGTATTCTTATTCCAGAAAGGGGAAAAGGATACTTCTGGATCTGCTCCAATAAAATTCTCAAGAACTTGCCAGAATTAACTCTGTGCTTGCATTCATAAACCTATGGTTCACCTCCTTTCCAGGCAGCAACCTTCCCCAAAGAGAGACAGCTGTGTCTCATCATTGGCCATCTGGTCATGGCTGCTAAACTTAGGTTCTTCCTGTTTTCTGAAGCCATCTTCACAATACCCACAGGTTTCACCACAATCAGTCCTGACCACTCAGGAGGGATCCAAATCCTTTCTCCTGATGTTCTCACAGTCTCTGCAGCAGCACAAACCATGCACATGTATTTCTAAGCCAAGGTGACTTGAGTAATTACAGATCCTGTGCATCCACTATGATATGAATACAAAATGAGGAATATAGAAACTTGTTTCTATAGTTACAGTATTAAATACAATAACTTCCATTTCACTGGATTCCCTGTTACACACATTCTCATTCTTGTTGCATACAAAATTACAGTCACTAAAATCATCCACATGAACAATCATTCATCTGTTCTTTTCCCACATTCTTCTGCTTATAGATCTCTGTCATTGCTTATTATGCCTCTCACTAGGCTAGGCTCTGTCCTTTCCTATCTTGTCTTTAGAGAGCATATTATTACCACATTGAAGACAGCTCTGCCACAGTTTCTTTTGGGTGGAAAAAAAATCACCTTTTCCTGGAAATTCTAAACTCTTAATCGCAAGTTCTGAGGGATCCTTTCAGTAACAGACACAGTTGATGGCTATGAAAAGAGTATCACTGTGAAAATGAATGGCTTGGTCAGTGAAAGATATGAGGAAAGAACATGCATGACATTTTGGAAATCCTTCATCAAGCACCCATAAATTGCTACACCTCTGTAAGTGTATGCAAATATACAGAGACATCCATCCATGTATCATTCATGTGTCTGAGAAGGAGAGAGAACATCATACATATTTGTATTATTTTTACAGGAGAATGATCAGATTTTAATATCATTCTTTCTGAGAAGAATTAATGGCATGTCATATTCTTGGTCAAAATGAGGCTGTAGGTAGCTGGTGGCTCTGGGACAATGTCTTATAAGTTGGAAAGCTATCCTCTCCTTTTGCTTTCCTGCCTACAGATAATTAACATCTGTGTATACATTTTTCTTCATGTGTTTTCTTCTTTAGGTACCTGAAGTTCTCTTATTCCCTCCTCATAACAGTGATCAGCAGCTCTCTTACAGGTGAACTCATCTGGTATTACAACCAATTGAGGATAGATGAACTATCCCCACACCTTTGCCCTGAAGGAACTATTCCAGAAAGCATGTTCAGCTACAATACCTGCACAAAACATAGATTCAATATTTTCTCATGTTCAGAGGTACAGCCAAAGGAAACCACTTTTACATTTTTTCCATGGCTAGAAGGTTTACCCAAGCCACAACTGATATAGCTTTAATGCCTGCTTCATCCAGTGATTAAAACCAGCTTCTCCTTCAGAATAAAGTGCTCAGAAGTGTGCTCCCATGACAGAGGTTCTTCCTCACTAGTGCTAGTGCTGCTCTATTTTGTACAGTGTAATAAAGGTATATTAGACCAGAGGGAAGCTCAGAACAAAGGGAAACCATAGTCCTTGTGCTAACCTTCAAGGTGTTTAAATAATTCACATCACAATAATAAGAGAAGTTCAAATTCCCATGCAGAAACTAAGCTTCTTAAAATTAAGTAAACACTGCATTTCCCAAGAGCTAGGTGAAGGCACTTACTGTCTTCAAAGTAAGGTGTAAGAATTAATTTTGACAAAGCATATCTGTATTTTAATGCAAAAAGTTCATTGCTAAATAGAGTAAGTAATGTTACTTGTAAGAAAAATGTTACAGGCACAGTTATCTGTAGGACCAAGCACTTGTTTATGGAATTCTGTACGTGATTACTTTAAAAATATTGGCCCCAGACACTAAAACTGATGTACATTCATATGTATGTTGTTTTCATATGTATGTTGCTTTACTAAAAACAAAGCCTTCCTTTCACAATCATTAATATATGTATGTATCAATCCATAATATGGGGTTATAGAAGGAAATACAAAATGCTAATTTAAACCCGTCTTCAGCCTTCAAGAATAATATTCCTGACAACCAACAGTTAAAAGCTGACCATCCAGGCTCAACCAGCACAATGAGATTAAAGGGATGCTCCAGAGAACACCTCTTGTTCCACAGTTCAGACACAGGTCTCTTCAGGTGGGATTAGCCAGCCTATAAAGGTGGCTGTACTTCTTTGTTGGCTCCAGCAGGGACCAGGGTAGCTATCTGAGATGTGATGCCTCATTTTGAGATAGTTACTCAGAAGGATCCCACATTGATACTTTTTTAGGTATAAAAAAAGTAGCCAATTAAAAGGTTATTAAAAACACATTCACCATTAATGTTGTCTACTTTACAGATACTCTGCTGAAAATGAATAGCCTGCATTTTTTACACTTCTTGTGCACATATTGATTTGCCAGAAAGAGTAGAAATGTTGTCCACAAGGTAATTTATTATTCTTTCTTTCATATATTTAATTTAATCCACTATTTTTATGCTATTTTGCATTTTATACATATTGCTTCTTCTTCTTCTTTTTTTTTTTTTTTTTTTTTTTTTTTTAAATAAATGTGAGGTCAACGTCATTAAAAAAGTATGCAACATCAAACTAACATGCAATATGTGATTTATTAGTATGCAGAAAATACATGACTAGTCATGCAGAGAGATCAAAATTGAGAGCTGCTCCCTTTTTTCCTCTCAGGTTCTCAATGAAAATTTCAGTCAATAAGTTTACTGAAAATGCTACTGAATTATACCATCTCATTAATGTTTTCATACATTCACCTGACCCTCTACTTTTGCTATCTAATTGCTAAACTTGTTACCTATAGTAATTTTTTCTCTCTTAAAATAAATTATATTCTTGTTTCCAACAATCTTTACTGAAAGAAAACCAAGAACCTTTTTTTTTTTTTTTTTTTTTTTTTGTTATTTTGCTTAAAGTAGTATTTGTGACTTTGAAGCTTTCCCTTTATGGAATGTTTATTTATTCCTCACATAATTTTGCTGTCAGCTTCCCTTCCACATCACTGATGTTTTCTGGCAATGCTTTTATTCTGTACAGTCTAAACTAATGAAACCCCATTCAACCTGTAATTATTGTTTCTCTTTTTTCTATTAATTTACTCCATTCTTCTCAGCCTCAAGAGGGGGACAGTATAACAGTGTGAGAAATGGCATAGTCTTCAGGAATAAAAATTTGAGATTGAAAACAGGAATGCCATTGTTTCTTCATCTGAAGAATCTGAAGAATCCCCTCTCAAGAACACTTTTCTGAAGTAATTTTCCCATATATCAGTTAAGGATAATGTGTTTTGTCCCAGTGAAGATTTGGATAATTAAAGCTTTTAATGCAAAACTTATGCAATAATTAAGTCCACTTTAATGAAAATGTTTTAAGGATGTTTCTAACAAGTAAGTAATCAATTGACAGGTTTCAAATATACAAGGCAATTCTTTTTTGAGCTCTAGCTAAATAGCAACTTCATCAGAACAGTTGAATTAAGTGACTTTTTGCTCACCAGATAAAAAAAAAATAAATAAAATGTTTTCAGTAAAATAAAATATTTAAATCAGATTATTATTATTATTATTATTGCTTTTGAATTTTCTGGAAGATACACTCAGATAAAATTGAAAATTTTATTTTGAAAATAAAAGATAAAATATTTTTGCATTCTGAAATCCAGTTTTCAACATGTCCTTCCCATTTCATATATATACTTATGACATTCCAAATCTGATGTTTTAAACAAACATAATTTTATTTAAAAATTGAAACCAGTCATGTTCTTCCAAAAAAAGGCTTAAGATTATATTAATTCCTGGAACAATAAAACTTAGGCAGAGTTTTCTTTTTATTTGTCTGACTGAGTCACTTTTTGAATGATTATTTTAATGCTGCTGGATTACAGTAATCACTGTTGCGTGATAGGGCAACTAATGTCTTTCTATTATTTAAGTCCAAATAAGCAACATATATAAGTTAATAAACAACATAAAAATGTTAACAAATGAAAGCAGCTGTGTTACACTTCACTGGACACAGCAAAATTTTACCAGCCTGAACATTTTCCCTGCACCCTTCAAACTTTCATAGAAAGTACACTTCAGGTTGCTAAGTGAAATGCTGTCAAAGCCTCCTTTGGATCACTAGGACAACCTTTTCTACCACACTGTGATGGCAACAGTCAAAATCATATTTCAGTAGAGCTGGGAGGAACAGTTTCAGGGGCCTGATCAGGGTCCCTTGCTGTACACCCATCTCCAGCCATGCCAGTGCTGTAACTCCTCTGGGATGCTGAGGGGACTCTGCATTTCCCATTGGGGTCTGCCTGCACAATGTCACATCAAGGAGGTCACCGTGCCTTGCAGAATGTCCCTGCAGACAACCAGATTTGGGTTTTCAGGAAGGCAAAAGCTGAAAAGATCCTATGTCAGTATGGCAGTGAATGAGCACATCACTATTGGATTGAATGTATTTGTTTTTGCCAGCATTTATATGATTCATGAATTGCTTATTTTCTTACTGGAAAGAAGTGTTAAATAAGCAAAGCCTGTCTCTTTACTCTGACTCCAGCATCTAGAATATTCCCATTTTAGAAACCCTCCTAGACTTCCTGAGTTTGTGGGACAGAGCTTTGAATTGTGTGAGGTAGCCTGAAGAATAGGGGGGGGGCGCCCCCCAAGGAGGAAGATGCAAACCAGTGCATGATTTTCCACCACAGGGCAATACTCTCATTTGCTAGAGCTTTCATGTGAAATGATATGTAAGCAGTGCTTTACTGATAAGCATTCCTACATGAGAAGCCCCCATGGCAATATGCAAATATTTTAATTCTACAGACATTTGAAATTTGTTTTATTCCTTTGTTGTTGTTGTAATTAGTTCTAAATATCTCCTCTTCCTAACTTTATTGATTTTATTTTTATATCCCTTACCACTGATTTGATAGAAAGGGTCAGAGATAGCACAGGACCTGGAAACCTAAATATATCGCTTATACAGCACAGGAAAAAGAAAAAAAAAAAAAAATCTGGAAAAGACCCCTAAAATCCCTTAGTACACAGGGAACATCAGGCTTTCAGAAAGAAAGGGGTTTGAATGGGTAAGTGGTGATTGAGGGAATCATGGAGCTACATTTCACATAACATAACAACAGCATGTTATGTACAGAGAGACCTGACAGCAGGAACATAGGTCTTGCCCTTGCTTTTGCTCGTTATGTGATCAAACTGAGTTTATATTCTTTCATGCACCTTCTCAACAGGAGGGGCAGACAGTAGTTTCTATCCAAGATAACCTGTAACCAAGTTAACCAGTGGCTGAAACTCCATTCTGGGGAGGATGAACTTAATTCTGAAGGGCAGAGTAATGGAAACATTTTTTTAATAAAGTGATTTCTCTCCTCTGCACCTCAAGAGGAAGAAGGCATGCTGCTATGCTACATAATTCACTTTTATTCTCTGCTATTAGGATTAGGCATTATTTTAGTTCCCAGCTTTCCAACTCAGTGAAAACTAAGGTACTTCTGGTACTTCTGCACTAAAAGAGCATTCTAGCATCTTTGTATTTCTTACTACCAAATATAAATTCCAACAAGAGTTCAGAAATGATCAGCTTTTGACATTCACTTGTTTTCTCAGTATCACATCTCTGGATCTGTGGCCTTTGACTCCCTATGCGTATCACTCGTGGTATGATCCCTCCCCTACAAGGCACAGGCTGCTGTCTCTGTGCACTGCCTGTGGATGTGTTGGAGCATCTCTGCACTGCACAGTATAGAGGAGGCCATAATTTCAAACTTTGTATACAGTTAATCAGATCTTATGAAACATTTTCCTATTTTGAAATACGAACATGCCAATGGCCAGTACAACCCCTGATAATAAGCTTAAATAACAGTTCAGCACCCCTGGCAAGTGGAACAAGAGATAAAAGCCCTAAACTTTCATTTTATTAACACTTCTTGACATGCTCTCTGTATTCACATTGATTAGTCCCAGCTGAATTCAGAAGGACAATTTACCATAGCAAGCACTGAACTTGAATTTTGCAGGAGAAGCAATGTCATCAGCCAGAAGAAACTCATAGGGAGGAATTGCAACACAGCACAGTCTCATTCATTATGGATTAATTGTGCCAAGGTGTAATTTAAAAGGCTATTTTCTGTCCCTCCTCAAGCCAGCATGTTTATCTGTTGACAGCAAGGTTATGTTCGCTGTGACCTTTAAAAAATTGTTGAGATTTTCTGTCATTATGCCCACAACAATAAGCAATGATGGAAACCTTTATATAAAATATCCAAAATACTTTAACCAGTCACTTGCACCCTTCCATAAAAATAGGAAGTATTTCCATCTGCTTATCTTAACCAGGAAAATATTTGGCCAGGTGACCTGTGCCAAGATGACAGAAGAGATCAACTCTGTATGGTTTCTTTGGGCTCTTCCAACCTTCATGCTTTTGTGATGGTGTTGAATTTTTAGGAAGACCTCGGTACATAGCAACTTTAACAGATACACGTTCCTACTTTTAAAGGAGTGCATATTTTAACGAGCTTAAAAATACATGCAGAATTGTGCTGAGTTTCCTCAAACCAAGGCTTTAAAATGTCATATCTCATCATATGAGAGAGCCTGCAAATACTGAAATAAATGAGCCCTTTGCCACGTCCTCATTTCTACTTCTTTATTTGAAAAGAAGTTACAATGCTGCACAGTATCTTCCCTCATTAGTCCAACCAATTTTATGCACAGGCACATTCAAAAGAGAGAGACAGAAGAGAGAAAAGAGAAATAAAAAAATAAAAATAAAATAAAAAAATAAAAATAAAAAAAGAAAAAAGGAAAAGAAAAAAGAACAAATAGAAGAAAAAAGAAAGAAAAAAAAAGAAAAAAAAGAAAAGAAAAAGAATAAAAAAGATTAAAGATTAAAAAAAAAAAAAAAAAAAAAAAAAA
>CM021767.1:83448172-83479071 GCA_011076525.1 Nettapus auritus | reverse complement strand
AAAAAAAAAAAAAAAAAAAAAACAAAATAAAAACAAAAAAAAAAATTAAAAGTGAAAAAAAAAAAAAAAAAAAAAAAAAAGGAAAGAAGAGAGAAAAAAAAAAAAGTTGATTTTCATTAATCAGCTAATCTTTCCTTTCTATTCATCTGTAATATCAATACCCTTGCTATCTCAAAGGGAGGCATAGTGAATGATAGCTAAATTTGGAGCTAAAGGCATAGGAAAGTGAGACACAGGACATAGTATGGAAGAAAATGTGGACAGATGTAAAAGAAACAGGGCTCCATATGGCTCTGGATTCAGGCCTTTTTGTGAGGATTGTTGAAGATTTTGAGGGATTGGCAGAGTTTGTGAGGTGAACACATGGTGTTCAAAGGTCTGTCAACATGTCTTTCCTCCTTCTTCCAGAGGATGACCAGTCATAAATCCCAGTAATCAAAACTGAGATGATCAATTGCTCTGAAAAGCTGGCCAACAGAAAGGGAAAAGAACAGTATATTTAAAGGCAATAAATATGAAAGCAGTGAACAGCTCGTAGAATCAGAGAAGCTGAATGTCAGAGCAGGGAGATGAGGGCACATCAGGTCTACTGTGCTAGAAAATGAAATTTGCAAACACCCTCAAAGAGACAATGAGACAAGATATATATATATATATATATATATATATATAAGTAAACGGCTCAAGTAAATGGCTCAAGCATAAAGCAGATGATGATATGAGCAGCTTTCCTTCTGGAAAAAGAAAGCTTTGCCTTGAAGAGAGCCATGAAGCATGTAAAATAGAATAAATATGCCAATACATTTTTATAAAAATTGAAAGCACATGTGTTTCATTAAAACATACATGTTAAAGAAAACTTAAGTTATAGGGATATTTCCCTTGAGGGAGAAATTTTGGGCTGGTCCTACATCAGGCTGGTGGCAAGGACTGAAAGTGATTGCCCACCACCACTGGGGTCCACACAGGGGAGGCCCCTTAAAAGTACTGCAGTTTTCTGATGGTACTTATCACACCAATGAGACACATGTCTTCAACAATCTGGCTATGTGTATGCCCTGACATATCAAGCTCAAGTCCCAGCTCACCAGCTGGACACTCACTGCTTAAGTACAGGGTTGAAGAGAGCTTCATTGGGATGGGAGGAAGAAAAGACATGTCACTGTTACTGTTACCAGGCAGAAAAACAGCTCTGGGTCCAGTCAGGAACAGTCCTGGTGGTGTCTGCTGTGAGACAGATGGAAACTGTAGCCCCTGGATACCAATGTGCCTTCAATAATCAGTATTAATATATGGACTCAAGTAACCCTTAGCACTTTGCACCTCCGAAGCTTCCAAGGCTCAGAAAAATGCGGTCAAACTTGATTGCTTTCAGGAGTGAGCAAATACAGTGGCACATCTCAAGACAAGAGACTTTAATGTATTTTCCATAGATTCTGCAGAGAGGGGGAGAAGGGGCTGTTTTGTCTGAAAATCCTTGACTCGGGTGATACATTTAAAATTTGCCTGCAGATGTGCTGAGACTGCCACAAGCAACTCTGTGGGGCTGTAAGAAAGTGATTTGTACCAGAAGTCCATACATAAATGCGGTCCTTTATGAGCAAATGAAACCTACTGAAAGTGCCAATTAAACAATTTATTGCCTTATAAAAGCCTAGCCAACACCAAACTCAAATCTTGTGCAAACAAGGTACAGCACATAGATTGAAATGCTACAGTGCCACCTTACAGCTTCTTTTGCCCCTTGCTCCACTTAAATCTCCCTCCCAAGCCAATCTTAACGTGTCCTCACTCGGCCTAAAATAAAATATTCTTCAGGCTCAGAATTGGCCCACATTACGTCTAGTCTTTAAGTTTCCACTGGTTTCAGACCCAAGGCATTATGTCTCCATCTCTCTGTTACTTCAGTATTTATGGCATCCAAAGCTGGATATCTCAAAGTTGCTTAATGTTCAATTCCACTCCCATAAAAACTGGAGACTCTCCTTTGGCCAAAGGGTCAGCCACAGCTCCTCCCACCTTTCCATTCAAATGGAGATCACTGCATCGTTACTGAAGGAAGCAGTCGTTTTAATACTCAATGAAACTTTTGATTCAGCGCCACACAGGGTACTTAAAAACAGTTTATGTTACTTTATTATTTGAGTAAGAAAGACAGAAAGAAATGGGTTTTCCTCCCTGCTGATGCTTGCTAATGATGCCAGTTTATCACATCACCAATATACTCTTAGGCCGACTGCTCCATGCTAATATTTGGCTCCTTGGAGGGCAGGCAGGAGGCTCCAGCCAGCTCAGCACTCAGAAGCAGGTTAATCATGTGCTCAAGAAACTGTTTTTGCTTCATTCATTTCTCATCTTCCTTTTCACTTAGCAATTTGGTTCATTTACAGCACCACCTCCATTGTTATATTGGTTTCTATTCCTCATTCCTTAGTGGAAAACAAAGAGACCCCCTCCAGAGTGGGCTGCAGATATCCCAGGTCAGGTGTGCTTAACCACATCCGAGTCTTCAAGTCCTTATTTATTTATTTATTATCTTCAAAACATTTGAGGACTCTGACTGTGGTTCATGGTATTTATGGCTCCAGTTATCCTTATTCTTCTACAGAAAGTTGAGAAGTTAACTATCTCACCTACTACAGAAAATCTCTTTTGGTCAGCTTATGCCTCAGAGACCTGAAAGGTTTTGTAGCCCACCTGGAACTGGCTGCCAGGATGCAGCAGCATGGCTGTCTCTGTATCCCAAAGCAGATCCTTTCCTACAGCCAGCTCTGGGCTCCAGAGCAAATCGAGCTGATACCCAGAAAAAAACTCTGTTCTTTGAAAGTCTGGAGGGTACACAAAATGTTAAGGGAGGTGAATATTATTGGGATAATTAAACATTGGACCATCCGTAAAACCAGCACTAGGAAAATTCATGTTTTGACTTCTAAGTCTTAGAGGATAAGTTTCTTTATGTATATCCTTTGATAGTTGTAGTCTGAGAAATGAAAAATCTGAAAGATCGCAATTCACCTGAGCAGGAGAGGCAAGAAAATGTCTGGTTTACAAGAAATCAGTAAAGCCTGGTTTTAAAGGAAAAGATTTGGTGTTTCTGAATGAGGGTTGAGTCCATAATTATAGAAGAAGAAGGGAAAATAAAAGTGTACTTATACCACATTTTAAAATGGTATCGTTTTCCTTACTGCTTATTGTGAGTAATAAAGATTAATTTTTGGGATATTTCAATTTGAACATTTAATTCCTAAAAAGAGCTTTTGAAAGAGTAACTTAATTGGAAAACAAAACAAAACAAAACAAAGCAACAACAACAACAACAGCAAAAAACATTGTATGGACCTGTGGAGAGCTTGACACTAATGTTCACTAGCACCAACAGGCAGTCAGTCCCTGTCACAGGCAAGGCCCAAAGTCATTTTCCATGATAACCTACTTTGCATTGTTGCTCAGGCAATTCACCCTCTTTCTGTCTTTGCTCTTTACCATTACCAGAAGTAGCAAAAAACTGCTTGTGGCCATTGAAGAGAAGACTTAGTGCATTTTGCTTACCTTCATATTTTCAGAAGTAGTACATATTATATATCCATTAATTAAAGCTCAAAAGATTCCATCCTGGTAACCAAAGAGAGAAAAATATAGTAGTTTAATACCTCTACATGGCACTAAAATTTGATGTTGTCTCATGAACAGCCATGTAAGGAACCTCAAGGGTCTCACTGGCCTAGTGGACCAACAGCCAGTTCCCCTTGTTTTTGCTGGGAGCTTACTTACCTGAAACCTAACCTACAGTTCATTTCCACAAAACTAGTATTGCTAACCATGTAGGGAGATTTCATTCCTTTTCTTCTTAGCTTTTTCTCTGGTTTCATGTAAATTGTCTTTTTTTACCAGAGATATGGAAGGTTTAGATCATAAGCACAAAACACTGTTCTTTTTGCCATGGTGAAATGGCACAAAATTAGTGCACTAACAAGCAACAAAAAGCAAGAATCCTAATATTCCACAATAGCAGGCTTGCAGAGAAAATTCTGGGAAATTTGTGTAGCTGCTTTTTTCTTGGTATTTTAACTTTTATGTTTAAATTTCAGCCAGGTAGAGAGAAAAAAAAAAAAAAAGTCTGCAGAACTTCTGGAACAAAAACTAAACTAAAATAGCAGCAGGCTCAGAAGCCCAGACTGACAATTATAATAAATGAAAGAAATAAACAGAACAGCCTCTTTGCATTCTTTTTGATATTGTTGTTGTTGTAGGTTGTTTGGGGAGTGGGTTTTTTACTCCTATGCACAGGTTTTCATATTAAATGCACAGCAGGGACTATGCACAGCATTCTCATCTTCTTTTTTTTTTTTTTTTTTTTCTTTTGATGCACCAACCATAGCTTCTTCATTTCACATGTCATTGAAGATTTGATACAGTGATTATACAGAGACAAATGACCATATCCTGTCACATTCTCCACATGTAGGTTGGTTAAAACAATTATTTTTCTTGTCTGGGCTGAGGGGTGCCTTGTTCAGAGGAACCTGTAAGTGGTGGTAATGGATGTGTTCTTTCAGTAAGATTAAATTTTATATTGTTTATTGATATTTAACTAGCAATCAGTGTTGAGTTTTTTGCAAGTTAAACAGTAGCAATATCTTTCCCTCACTATTATACATTAAAAAAAAAAAGCAATAAAAATGAAAAAATAAAAATGAATAAATTAATAAAAATAAAAATAAAAATACTACAAATACAAATACAGAATCACAGAATTGTCTAGGTTGGAAGAGACCTACAAGACCACTGAGTCCAACCTCTGACCTAATACTAACAAGTTCTCCACTAAACCATATTCCTAAGCTCTACATCTAAATGTCTTTTAAAGACCTCCAGGGATGGTGACTCAACCACTTCCCTGGGCAGCCTATTCCAGTGACTAACAACCCTTTCAGTAAAGAAGTTCTTCCTAATATCCAATCTAAACCTCCCCTGGCGCAACTTTAGCCCATTCCCCCTCGTCCTGTCACCAGGCACGTGGGAGAAAAGGCCAACTGCCGCCTTGCTACAGCCTCCTTTCAGGTACCTGTAGAGTTCGATAAGGTTGCCCTTGAACCTCCTCTTCTCCAGGCTAAATAGTCCCAGCTCCCTCAGCCGCTCCTCGTAAGACTTGTTCTCCAGACACTTCACCAGCTTTGTAGCCCTTCTCTGGACTCGCTCAAGCACCTCCATGTCCTTCTTGTAGTGAGGGGCCCAAAACTGAACACAGTATTCAAGGTGCGGCCTCACCAGAGCCGAGTACAGGGGGACAATCACTTCCCTGGACCTGCTGGCCACGCTGTTTCTTATGCAAGCCAGGATGCTGTTGGCCTTCTTGGCTGCCTGAGCACACTGCTGGCTCATATTCAGCTGACTATCAACCAAAACTCCCAGGTCCTTCTCTGCCAGGCAACTTTCTAACCACTCATCTCCCAGCCTGTAGCTCTGCTTGGGGTTGTTGTGTCCCAGGTGCAGGACCCGGCACTTGGCCTTGTTGAACTTCATACCGTTGGCCTCGGCCCATTGATCTAACCTATCCAGATCTTCCTGCAGAGCCTTCCTACCCTTGAGCAGATCGACACACGCACCTAACTTGGTATCATTTGCAAACTTGCTGAGCGCACTCGATCCCCTCATCCAGATCATCGATGAAGATGTTGAAGAGGACTGGCCCCAGTACTGAGCCCTGGGGGACTCCACTAGTGATGGGCGTCCAACTGGATTTGACTCCATTCACCACAACTCTCTGGGCCCAGCCATCCAGCCAGCTCTTAACCCAATGAAGCATGCGCCAGTCCAAGCCATGGGCAGCCAGTTTCCTGAGGAGAATGCTGTGAGGAACGGTGTCAAATGCCTTACTGAAGTCAAGGTAGACCACATCCACAGCCTTTCCCTCATCCACAAATACAAATAGAAATAAAATATAAATAAAAGAAATCTTAGTTAAATATATTATATTTATTATATATTATATTTATATTATATTTATATTATATTTATATTAAATTATATTATATTTATTATATATTAAATATAATTACAACTAATTTACGCCTTCCAGCTCTGAATTATTTCCAGTAGTCTGTAGTTATGGTCTTTCTTTTTTTACTGGTAATTAATTTTACATTTTCTCTAATAGGGAGCAGAGTTTCCAAGGTGAGTTAGACATACTTAAAACTGTCATATGAACACAGTTCAAATAAATTGTTCTATGTACATGGAGAATACCTTAAACTCAACATTTAACCATTTCTTTTAAAATCACTGAAATTTCCTCATAATTCTTCTCCTCAGACTGGAAAGAAAAAAAAAATAAAAGAAAGAAAACAAAACAAAACAAAAACAAACAAACAACAACAACAGCAAACATATTCTTACTTTTCCAAAGTTGCTATACTTCCACCTAGAGAGGTCACTGGATCTGTTACACAAAAAATACCTTGAAAAAATATTAATAAAGGCACTTGAGAACTTGGCAACTAGTTGCAAAGCATTCATAGAATATTTGTTGTTACTGAGATAGCAATTTAGTATGAACTCAGAGGATTTTTGTCATATCATGAAGCTGTTATTTATCAGTGATCTTAAAATGACAACGAAATGCTATTTAAAAACAATAGCTATTAAATCATTAATTATTTTTCAAAAGATTTGTAAACTGAAAATAAAGGCACAACCTACAACATCATTCCTTTTCCTAGATGAAAATTCTTCAATGCTGTTGAAATGTACTGAGTTTGTCTTTAAGCAGAAGACCCATGAAGACTGCGCCATGTACATTGGAGGAAAAGTGGGGGTTCGTGTGTACTGGGTCTGGCTGGGATGGAGTTATACCAATGCTGTTCTAGCTGCAGGTGCAGAACACAGCACTGTATGGACTGCTGCAGGGAAAGTTAACTCCATCCCAGCCAGACCCAGTATATCATGTTACTGCTGAAACAGTATCATAAAACTGTTGCCTTTCCCAATCATCTTACACAAATATCAATTCTTGAATTTAAAGTCAATGCTATTTGCTTTTTATAGGACAATGTATTTCTATGTCGCGTTCAGTTACTCCAAAAGCATGTAAGGGCAATAAAATAAACACTTTGTGAAGTCAAAGACTATGGTATTTATTGCCTATAACATTAGCCATCCATGCATTTTTTTATTTTTATTTTTGTTGTTGTTGTTGTTGTTGTTGTTGCTGCTTTGGTTTGGTTTGATTTTTCATGTCTTGTAGTTATGGCTTATCATTTGTTTATAAGGTACGTTAAGGTGCAGTATCTCTCTTGATATAGGGAATTTGTATATTTTTACAGCAACTAAAGAGTACTCCATATCTTTAATTAAATTAAATCAAATTAGCTCCACCAGAAGCATTGAGTATGTAGCTATTTGTGTCAGATGAGAAATGAACTTTGGGAAGGAGAGAGGGAAGACCCAAACTGACCTCCAGCGGTGCATCATAACAGATCTCATGAACCAGGTCAACATCAATTGTCCGGTCTGAGGCCAAGCTGGGTGCTTAATGCGGCTCCTGTCTGTCGCAGGGCTCTAATTTCTGAGGAAACCAGTGCATCTGGGACTAGTTTGTACTCAAGCCTCACGCCAGCATGGAGTTAGGGGACAGCCAAGGTGTATACTTGAGAGCTCACTTGGGAGCCCAGACCTAGCCACTGCTGGCAGCACAATCATTTAACACACTTACTCATGTCATTATTGCTTTTCTTTCCTGTCTCCAGCAGTTCAACAGTATCTGGAATCTTATGGATTGTTTTCACTGAGAGGCAGGTAGCAGGATTTTCCTTGATACAATCCTGCTCATCAAAGTAAACAAATATTGAATCATATTTGCCAATGTAAACATTGAGAAGAGTGTCTGTTAAAATAATACATTTGTTGTATATTGTCCATGAGAATGCACATGTTGTGAAACAATTAGGTGTCTGCACCTTCTGCCCATCACTTCTCTCACAAATGCCTCCTGAGTATCAAATGGAGCATATCTGCAGAAGGTTCCATGACTGGGTCTCATGCATGCCAAAGGAAAGTGGATTTATAACTGAGAGACTGGGTGATCCACCTGGTGGATGAGGGAAAGGCTGTTGAAATAGTCTACCTAGACTTCAGCAAAGCCTGTGACACAGTCTCCCACAGAAATCTCCTGGAGAAGCTGGCAGTCCATGGCTTGAACAAGTACACTCTTTGCTGGTTTAAAAACTGGCTGGATGGCCAGGACCATAGAGCAGTGGTGAAATGAGTGAAATCCAGCTGGTGACTTGTCACCAGGGGTGTTCCCTGAGGATCAGTGTTGGAGCCCATCCTCTTTACTATCTTTATAGATGATTTCTATGAGGGAATTGAGTGTACCCTCAGTAGTAAGTTTGCAGATGACACCAAGCTGGAGGGAAGTGTCAATCTGCAGGAGGATAGGAAGGCCCTGCAGAAGGACCTGGACAGGATGGGTTGATTGGCAGAGGCCAATGGGATGAGGTTCAACATGGCTAAGTGCCGGGTCCTGTACTTTGGCCACAGTAACACCATGAAATGCTACAGGCTTGGGGCAGAGTGGCTGGAAAGCTGTGCGGTGAGAAAGGATCTGTGGGTGCTGGCCGATGCTCACCTGAACATGAGTCAGCAATGTGCTTAGGTGGCCAAGAAGGCCAACAGCATCCTGGCTTGTGTCATGCAAAGTGTGGCAAGCAGGACCAGGGAGGTGATCATCCCCTTGTATTCTGCTCTGGTGAGGCTGCACCCTGAGTGCAGTTTTGGGCCTCTCACTACAAGAAAGACATTGAGGCCCTGGTGTTTGTCCAGGGAATGGCTACAAAAATGAGGAAGGGCCTGGGACACAAATCCTATGAGGAAAAGCTGAGGGAACTGGGTTTATTTAGTCTGGAGAAGAGGAGGCTCAGGGGAGACCTTATTGCTCTCTACAACTACCTGAAAGGAAGGTGTGGGGAGCTGGGTATTGGCCTCTTCTCATAGATAACTAGTGATGAGACTAGAGGCAATGGCCTCGAGTTCCACCAGGGGAGGTTTAGTTTGGAAATTAGGAGAAATTTCTTCTCAGAAAGAGCTGTCAGGCATTGGAATGGTTTGCCCAGGGAGATGGTGGAGTCACGGTTCCTGGGGGTATTTAAGGAAAGGTTGGACGTGGTGCTTAGGGACATGGTTTAGTGGGAGATATTGGTGGTAGGGGGATGGTTGGACCGGATGATCTTGGAGGTCTTTTCCAAACTTAATTATTCTATGATTCTATGATTCTATGCTAAGTAAGAGAGCAGACCTTGCAGCTGGTGGCATAAAAGTTATTTTTTGCCCTGGATCTTAAATGTGAAGAATTTTTTTTAATTATTATTATTATTATTATTTATTTATTTTTAAGTCAGAAAAAAAAAAAAAAAGGCTCAGGAACCAAGCTTACAGTAAGGTGGGGGTCAAAGTTTAGCATTTGGACGGAAGAGAAAAATGGCTATGGAGGTAGCTGGGGAGATCTGAATACAGGCAGAGCAAAAATATACTTTTAATGAGATTGCATGTTAGGAAAGATTTCTAAATTTGATACTAATATGTGGAAGACAGCTTTTAACACAGATTTTTGGTAATAGGACTGCCATCAGTATACCTTTGAATAGCACATACTAACAACAACATCATATCACTTGCTATCAACAACATCAACAAAACATGACGACTGGAAGTTAGGTGAATTTCTCATAGCCTGGGGGCACATTTTATAATCTAGGAAGAAGAAAAAAGTGGAAATACTCTATTAGATAAAACAGTAAAAGGTAGATGAATAGAAAGCAATAATATATATAGCAACTGAACATACGTTTTTGTGATTTCAGTCCAAGAGTTTTACTTCTCTGCATGAGTTTAGCCATCTTTCTGTATGTCATTATATGTGTACCTAGAGACTTTGCTATGTGAAAAAAAAAAATAAATTAAAAAAAAAAAATTGAAATACTTATCCACCCAATCTTAATTTTGAAATTTCAAGAGCAATATAATAACTGTAGGTGAACAAATACTCATTTTTTTTTAACAGAATAGGTTTCCATCTTTAAAAACAAACAAACAAACAAAAAACTAAAAGCCTCTTTTGAGCTGCTTATATCATTCAAAGTCTTAAAAGTCTTAAATTCTGTATGTGTGACTGTAGTTTGTCTGAGGCATGGAAATCTTATTAAATTCAGCAATTTAAATACAACAATATGACTGACTTTTAATTAAATATGCGAATTAACAACAAGAACAAAAAGAACAAATTATAATTTTCTTCACAACTATACTAGGCAAACATCTAATTTACTGCAACACATCAAAACTGTAAATGCCAGTATATCTGTACATTTTTTTTTTATTTAGTTTTTTAATGAAAGGTATTGCAAAGAGCAAACAGCTGTTTATTTATTTAAATTAGGAGAATAGGCCTTTTGTACATAGAATGCTGAAGAGAAATGGAAGACCAGAATGAAATCAAGTGAATATTTTCCCTGGCACAAATAAGCAAGTGTAGTATTTTCAAGGTATTTATTATGGAAATATGACTAATCAACAGTGATATAAGCAATGTTATAGATGAGTGTCTAAATTGTTTATTTTTATTTCAGGATAAATGCTTGCAAACTACTTTTACCCCCTTAGTTTTGTTTGGTTTCAATCCCAAAGGCTAAGAAAAATTATAGCCCTCTATAGTGAACAATGAGCTTCTCACAAAATCTGGTAAATCTGGGCATACACACAAGATGAGTTAGAATTTGAAAATGATTTTGTTTACAATCATTCATTTATGAATTAAAGTGGAAATGGGCCTTCACTAAAACCTTCCTTTCTGTTCTTCTCACAGTTTTGAGTATAGCTCCAGAGGGAAAACTTCCTGCAAGACTGCAAGTTACCTATCAGGTCAAACAACCTCTCAGAATCAAAACTGTTTTTCTTACCCTTAACTGGGATCAGAATATGAGGTAAAGCATCATCTTCCCTAAGGGGAAAAAAAAATAAAATAAATAAAGTAAAATAAAATAAAAAATAAAATAAAGAAGAGCTTAGAAAATTCTCATTCATTTTTTTTTTTTTTTTTTTTTCAGTTGCTTCCAGTGTGTGAAGTACAGATAGGACTCATTGTTCTAATTGTTGATAAAATACATTATTAATAATATTGTGATAGTTCCAAGTATGTGACGCCTCATGTTGCACATTCTATAATGAAATCTACTTAGAGAACTAATATGTGTGCGGACCACTCAAGCCACTGGAAAGCTGGGAATATTACTTTCATGTGAATATTTCATATTTTCTCTTGTTTGTCTTTTATATTTTAATTTTTTATAAAAACAAATGCTGCTCCTACATTTTATTTACTAATGAAAAATGTGAGTTATGAGCCTCTGTGATGAGACTGCTACCTTTGCAAAGACAGGCTGTATTACAGAAGAAAATGCTCTACATTTTCTGAAATTTCATAGCCACATGAAGGATGGCATCTCTTTCCAAAGCTGTTCTCTCCCTTGAAGCCCACTGCTAAACCAGGCTGCTAAGTTCCAGAACTACATGCTTCTTGAAGACCTCCAGGGATGGTGACTCAACTGCTTTTCTGGGCAGCCTATTCCAATGCTGCACAACCCTTCTCCTGCCCTAGACAAGCTTCTCTTGGCCATGGGAAGAAAAATCTTCTGAAATCTTCAACCTCACAGCATAATTCTTGTACTATGCTGTCTTGTCTACCACACAGAGAGTGTTAAAAGATTACAATTTGGTAGTGTTATAGCTGTTGTTATATCTGCATATCTCATTGTTTTACAGAGGTGTACTTTATACTGATAGAACTGTAGCCATACTAACATTGTACCAATACAAATACCAACATAAATAAAAAATATATCCTTCCATCTAACAGGCATTTCCTATTCAAAGATGTATTCACTGAAAGTGTTGTAAACATATTAGAGAGGGCTGCAGGTGATGACATATCAGAGAGACACAACTGTAATGGCCATGGAATTATCTGGAAAATAAGAATTTTAAATGAAAAATAAGAAAAAGATTATAAAAGATTATCATTCTGAAACACGATCATGTTTTTATGCAGGCATATATTGCAAATAAAATGCAGAAATCATGTGGAGAAGGCCAAGGCCTTTCTAACACTGCATCTGAAAATTTTCTCAAAACAGGAAGTTTTCCAGAAATGTCCCTAAGGTGTCAACGCTTCTTTATAGCCTTAAAAAAAAAAAAAAAAAAAAAAAAAAAAAAAAAGTTGTTAAAATTGGAGAGAAGTTTTACTGACATTGCAACAGGATCTGTTACTAGGACAAAGGAAAAGAAACTCCACAGTTGCCAGTTTGGATGAGCAGATGAATTTTCTTTCTATCTGGAACTGATGTTCCAGTGCCTTTAATCCTTGGAAGCTGATAGTACCTTAACACCTGCTAATCTACCAGATAGTTCATCATTGCCTTGACTCTCTCCTCACTGGAGTTTGTCAAATTTTTAAGTGAGAGTTGCATGCCAACTTTTGTCTCCAGTCAAAACTTCATCAGTGTTACATCTTTATATAGTCACTGTTCTTCTGTCTGGGTATAAATCTGTTGTCATCATCTCTGCCAAAAGAAACATTCTGTTGGACCTTAAACTGCCTGTTTAAAGCAGCAAATACTTACTAATGCAATGCTTATTTAGCTAAACTAAAAACATTTTTTTTTTTGCGCAATGGACTGGCATTGTTCTGCATGGTGTCTAATATGATGAGAGCCAACGCTCAATGCAACTGTTATTACCACTTCAGCATACAATCATAACAAATGCTAATTGGATGTTAAAATTGTCTTTAATGTCTAACAGATATTTCCTATTCTGACCCATGCCACTCTGAAATATTTAGTTTTAACTAGTTCGGTGGTATATATATATATATATTTTTCTCAGAAAGGATAAATACCAAGGACCCAAACCTGCACAAGTATAGTTAAATTTTGACACTGTTAGTAGACAGGAAGCACCACATTCCACATTGAAACATGTTGCTCTTCATGGCTGTGATACATTGATCATCATTACCAGCCAACCACCAGATGTTACCATATCATTCTTGTTGGAGTGACACAAAAAGATATGGAAATGTCCCTGAGCAAAGTTTCCTTCAAGCAGACTGAACGTTTTAACTTTCATAATATTTTAACAGAGGCTAAATGATGTGTTTTAAATAAGTTTGCAACAGCTCGGAAGAGTTTCAAACCAAGAGAGGCCTTGTGAAGTTTTCAAGTTTTATATCTCTTCTTTTAGCAAAGTTCTCAATTATTTAGCTGCCAAAGTAGAAATGCAATAAACCCAATATAAGAGGCTTAGTCATGAGATAGCTAAGAGAGAAATAAATCACAAAAAGTAATGGAGGGCACTGAAAAAGACCCACGTGTATTGATCTTTCACTGCCTTAGAGTGCTATCAGCACTGAGTCATCAATTTAAAACTAGTGAAGGCAACCATATTAAGGGATTACCAACAACAAAAGTTGGCTTCTGAGAATCCTAAAATGAAAGCAAGTAAAACCCCAAGGACCCATCTAATCTACATTAGTTTCTATTTTTATGCTCCTATATTCCCTATCGTCCTTGTAGAAGAAGAAGAAGAAGAAGAAAAAAAAAAAAAAAAAAAAAAAAAAAAAAAAAAAAAAAAAAAAAAAGACTAAAGTGAGAGTGAGGCATCCAGTAAATACCTTCTCTTTTGGCTGATTTAAATAATGCAGACCAAATACCAAATTATATTCATTCGTGTACATTGAAGAGGGTTTGCTCTGAATCTCAAATTGTTGTAACCAAATTAGGATTTGACCTTGCATGTTCATAATTTTGTGTAAGAGAACAGAAATAAATGTAGTAGCCTGGATTCTATCAGCTCTTCACAGCCCAGTAATCCAGAGCAGGGAACTCCTGGATGCCACACAAGAGCCCATCTACCCACAGGGAAGAGCATGGAGCTTCACAGCTGACTGAAGAGCAGTAGCCTTAGAACAGCTGACATAGTAGCCTTAGAGAAGAAGTAGGATATTGGAAATCTGTCTCAAAACAATTACCCATAATTTATCGGCATTTAACATGTGTTTCAAAGTCCAGCTTATATGGCGCCAAGAAGAGAGGGAAATTCTTGTGGATTTCAAAGTACTACAAAAGAAAGAAATACAAGAAAAATATATATGAGCTGGAGTTGGTTCTTGAATTTTTCATTTTATTTTGACATAACACCTTTCAATGCCTGACAATAATTTCTATAAGTTGCTTGCACTGATTTTGTATATTATGTGAGTCATATGTGGCATTTTCTTGGAGGTGTCTTAATGTAATCAAATTACCCTGATGAATGCATCAAAAATGACATCAAATTAAATGTATTCTCCAAATATTTTTCACTTAAATTCATCTTATGGAGACAAAAATAAGTTTAAATATACTGAAATAAATGCTTCAACATCATAGCTCAGCTGTACATCAAAGATCTAAAAGTAGGAATATACATAAATGTAATTACATTACCATTTTTACTTTCATGTCCTTAGATGCTAGACTATACTATAATTATGTATATGTAGAAAGGCCTTTATGACTTTAAAAATATACTCTCAACTTAAAAAATACCATCATTTAATATTAGACTATATTATATTACCAAGTTCAAGTCTTGCTACCGAACCCTGATTAGTATGTACATATAATGGTAACAATTATTGTCTTTTAAAATTTTTCTTTTACCACTGAGAAATTTCAAAAAGCAAGAGATAAAAGGAAAAAAATAAAATCTTGTCATAAATGCCATGGAATGTACAAAACACACAAGCAAACTGAAGTGTCACTACATTATTTTATCTACTGATACCTTTAAATTATTTTCTGATTACTTTTAACTTTTTTTTTGCAAGTTAGGAGCAAGCTGAAATATGGAGTTGTGAGGTACAAGGCAGAAACCTCTGAGTGCTGGGATGTACGATGTATGCATATTACAACACATGCACAAACAGAAAAATCATCAGCAGCAGAAGGCAACCTAACTCATTCAAAGTACCTTGGTCAAGACAGTAGTCAAATAGTACCATTTTACTGTCACAACTAGCTTTTCAGAGCTTAAAATGAGTTGCATTATTCTTTCTTTTATAAAGCAAAAGCTAGCTAAGAGAGACTTGCTGATGTGCGCAGAGTGGAACAGATACTGTAACCTCAGGGGCTCAAGGTTTTGGCAATCTTAATCCCAGTGGTACAGTCAGAGACTGACTCCCATGGCCTGCTACAGACTAAGTCACTTGACTGTTTTGTGAAGCTCCTCAAATGTCTTGTAGCAATCACATCTCCAAAACTCTCTTCTCTGCTGCTGCTCCACTTCTGCTAGTCTTGACATGGGTCTCACAGGATCCTAGTGACACAGTGGACTTCACACTGGCTTTATACACTAGGTTTTATATCCCCTTTTATGCCTGGATAACTCTCCAATAAGAAAGCAATTAGAGCTTAGATTATATATGCAGGAGAAATAAAACTTTCATGTTGCTCGAAATTCTCATTCAAGAAAACCACTGCAGAAAACTGGAAGAAAATTCTTTATCTAATCTGTGTACTTGCACTCCTGCTTCTCACTCAAGCATAATCACTGCAATGCTTTGCACAGTAATACTGTCTAGGTTTACTACACCATAGTATTTTACAAGAATAAAATCATGACAGTGATTGCTAACCTACTAGACGAACGGCTATAAGATCCTACATTAAGTGACCATTATCTTTGTGGATGGGAAGCAGCAATGTCAATAGAGCTGCAGGTACTCCCCATTACCTAAGTCCCTGCTGAGCAGGACTGAATGTTGCAGGGAAACCATGGCATAGCAAACCTCATATGTTGCTCCTATGAGAAGCAAAAACATGTACAGGAAAGATACAGGACCTCAAAAAACTGCTTTGAGACCACAGTACTTCATCATGCACGTGATCTTAGCTTGGACCAGCTACGCAACATTAAGACTTCCACCGGTATACAAGCTAATGACCTTGTTAAGCCCAGTCACATTCTTATTCCTGGGGTCCTACTCATGCTTAAAGGGAGTCATATATATAACTAATGTTATGTATTTAGATTTCTTCACAAGGAAATGAAAGACCTCATGAATAACAATAATTTCTATTGAGGTTTCAGTTAATTTACAAAATTAAATAATGTGAATGTCTATTGATTAGGAGTACATGTGAAGACGTAGGATCTTCAGCCTTAAAGAGCACATCCTCCTTACTGCTTGCTTGGCAGCTAGCAGGTCTTGTGGTGCTGTGACCACAGTGTGCCTATGAGTGCATGGTGAATTGAATGGTATCCTGACAATATGAAGACATTTCAGAACATGGAGCTGGGTGGAGAAAGAGACAGGCCACTCTTCTCCCAAGTGTCTTCACAAAACACTATATATAACTACCCTGTCTTTACATGTAGCCAGATGGAAATATCTAATTTAGCTATAGAAAGTATATATATATATATATATATAAAAGCCAAACAAACAACTGGTTACCAACAGTAAAGTAACAAATATTCAGCAGATCTACAACATTCCACTGATTCAAAATTACCATTATTCATGCCACAACTAAATAAAATTGTAAGATCCTTTCATCATTGTTTTAAGAAGAAATACATGCTATATTTGAGACTGGGGGGTTTTCTTCACATTAAAAAGAAGAAGAGGGAGGTTAATAACTCAATGTCAATTAAAGAATGTCTGACATAGGAAGAAAGATTTAATTAGCGTAGTGAGGTCTGAGTTTTCAGAAAAGAGTTTCAAAACCTCTGATCCCACCAGGAGATTCAAAATTCTTTCTGATGTCAGCAAAAGCACTTGCAATAAGTAAGAAGACCTTTATTCCACAGAGGATATATAATAAACTCCTTTCTAGTGACAGAAAAAGAGTGAGTGACATCTCTGGTTTTCACTGCTTTACGTACCTTCAGAGTCTCATTTGTGCAAACCCACACATCTGTCTGCAGTGTGTTACCTTATTTGTGCTAGAGCCCAGTTACTGATGTGATTCGTGATGCCATACATTTCTGGAAGGTGTGGATGAAATGTGGCTTAGGTTTCCTGGTCTCCCAAAGAATTTTATCTTCCTAGAAAGCAGTATGCGTACATCGTCAGAAAATAAATAAATAAATAAATAAATAAATCTCCCTGCCTGAGTCAGAAGATAACATTAGGAGACTGGGTTGGAAAAATTTATCTTGACTGCAGGTGAAGTGTTCATCCACCCTAAAAGACAGTTAAAGGCCTTCTAGAAACACAAAAGGCCACTGAACCCTGAAGATGAGGCCTATGCATTCATGGTAGAAATCTTACCAGTGTTACTTTATCTATAAACCTATGTTTGTCCATTTTGGCTTATTTGTTACCAAAGAATTTAGTTTTATAGGTGAATGTTGATTTTCTGATACTTAGTGGCTTCTTTTGTTGTAAATGAAGCCATTCACTTTCCAACCAAAAAAAGGCTAGACACATAGTAACTACTACTGAGAGCTATAGTAAGTTGGTAATGGTTTCAACTTGTTGTTAAGTCTGTGCTTACAGTTGCATACTCCCTTAGTAAAAACCAGAAAACAGCAAGGCTGAGGGAGACCCATAAGCCTTGTGCCCCCATGTCAAAAATGGGTGGATCTATTCATTCTATCACTAAATTCTTAGCAGATGCCTACGTAGTTTTGCAACTGCCCATCTGTTAAAGGCACTTCCCCTCATTAAGAGTATTTACATTCAAAGTTTTAAACTACAGCTGCTTTTGTCATGACACCATCAAAATACTTGGAGTGATTTATTTATTTATTTGTTTTAATGGGGGAAAATGTATTTTCCATTTGCACTTGGCATTACATTACTGAGAATTTCTTCTGGTAAAAATCAAGCTGAATTTGCTGTGGTGGCACTTGTGTAGCTAATAAAGTTTGGCCCGGCATTGTATTCCTAATTATGTTAATATGTTTCAGAATCCTTTTATGAACTGAATAACGGCCACTCCTTTTGTCTGACTAGGACAGAAAAGAAGAATATTGCCTATACATCTGCCTTCCCATTCATATGCTCCATACTAAATAAATGTTTCCCTCTTGAGATTGCAAACCTTAAGATTAGTTTCTAGTTCTAGAACTTCTAGATAAGTTCTGAGGGTCATATTTAACATTTAAAAGAACAGTCTGTGCCCTTTATAGTAAGAGCAACTGTATTCACCATAACACATAATACAAATAAAAGTTTTTAATTCAGTATTACTTGTTCTTAAAGGCTGAATACCCTACGTAGTTTACCTATGGCTAGCTTAACAAACTGAGTCGTTGTGCATGCTGGTAGCAGTTAAAAGTTTGTTCCAATGACACAATAAATAAATAAATAAATAAATAAATAAATAAATAACATTCTTGCTAGTAGCCATCATGGTAAGACGGGGCTGGGGGTGGGGGGAGCATTTAACAACACTTATTAAGAAGAATCAAATTTTAAAGATCAACTCCTTGTTTCACAGCATTTGAAACAGCTGGTAAAACAAAATATATATTTAATATGTGTTCTTCATGGGAAGAAAAAGGTCCAAACTCTTCAGTCTGGACAAGCAGCAGTGGAAAAACCATGCAGGGAGAGAAAGGTGCAGATGGTGTGAAGTTCCTTGAAGATCAGATGTGGCAGTTAGGAAAGTTGTGGAAAAACCATGGATGCACAAGACTACCTTTACCATACCAGTTTCTTCTTTTGGGACCACAGAGCACAAAGAGACAGAGTATACAGTAGAGCTGATAATATTTTCCCTACGTCCCAAGAGTGATGCAAAGACGTTTGCTTGGTAACTGAAGAACTTATTTAATTAATTTGTTAGATGACAATAATCAATAATAAAAAAGAATAATAATTTTATTTTGATTCCATTAGATATTTAAAACTTCCTCCTCCCCTAGTATCCCCACACAAATGAAGACCAAAGTTATAGCATGCTATATATCCTAAAACATATCTCAGTCCAGCTGTATAACCACACAGAAATACAAGGGTATCGGTCATAAATATAGTGCGGTTTCTTTCAGTGTTAACAACAAGGTAAAGGTATCATTGTCTGTTAAGTTTTGCCACAATCTACGATACACATTCAAAACTCCTTTCATAGAGCATTTCTAGTCAAGGGTCTACACTGTATTTTTCTAGTTCAGGATTTATTTATTTATTTATTTATTTATTTATTTCCAAGGGGAAGGGAAAGGAGAAGGAGTCAGAGTCATTGCCAAAAACAGTTTTAGAAGAAATCTGGCATCAGTTGTGACAAGATTTGTGGAAAGTGCAATTAGAAATGCAGGCAGTTTACCAATAAAGAAGTCCAAAATGTAGCTAATTTTGAAAATGAACAAAAAAGATACTGTATTTTCATACTTAAAATACATACTCCAAAACCTGGAAAATGGACATTACAGTCTTGAATGGGAGAAGAGTCTTACAATAATGTGTCACAATGACTGGAACATTTAAATTGTAAATTATACATTTAGTCACAGTACAGAGGCATCAGTAAAGGAAGATATATACTCAAAAATGATTCTTCAGTTGTGAGGTTGTAGTCAAGCTGGGTGATGGCTGTCCTGCTGTTGGAGGATCTGGCACAGGGTCATGCTTTTACCAGCAGGCCATCAGAATCACGACCAGTACTAATAGGTTGCAGAGGCTAGTCATGCAAAACCTAAAGCTTCCTAAAGCAGCCTCTTCCACAGGCAGAGAAAAAAAATCCACCATGCACATACAATATACTGAAAAAATGAAAGAAAGATGGTCTTGACATTAAAATTGGAAGTAAGGAGAGCTTTCCTCAGTTTTTATGTCTTTGTCAATGTGAATCCTTCCAAGTTAATTAATCATTCCAAAGCTCAGGTTTCCTTCTTGAAGACCTAGATAACAACTAACCTGTTCAAATTAGGTAATCTCATCTTGTTTATAATAAGTAGTATTTAGACCAATCCAAACAATCTATTTCAATTGATATGAATCTCTTAAACTTTCTATACAGAGTATGTGTGAGACTTAGGTGGCTCAAACAGTATCCACAATTTGTTGAGCATTTTGAGCTGTGTGATAGAAATTCAAAGATTATGTAGATTTATATTTTCAAATGCCAATTTCATAAACACAAAGAGAAATTTCAGAATATTTATAGGAACAGATGCATATATACCTGGAAAATCCCACACTTGGTCTGGCAATGGTTTTACTTTGGCATAATAATTAAAATGAAGCAATGAAATTCAGATTATTCCAGTGGAAGGTGAAGATGGGATAAGTCATCTTTTCTAGTTTGCTGAGAAGAAAACAAATCAAAAGTTTTCTTAACCTTTTAACAGAGAAGTCTCTTAAGATGCAAAGTAAAACAATGATGTAGAAATAATATTTATTAGGAACCTCTATTTATTTTAAGGGAGTAGGAACACGAGGGTTTTTTGTTTGTTTGTTTTGTTCTTCAAGATATTGTTAACTTAAAAATTTTTCTTTCTGTTTCACAAACTATCCTTCAAGTGTGTGAAGAAAACACCTTTTAAAAAGAAAATTGAAAGTTGTGTCTACGCAAATGTTATAGCAAGTTTCAAAGTATGAAGAGAATGGAGGCAGAGGACTTAAGCAGACATCCATGGATGTATAAAACCTGACCTCTCCATGGAAAGCATGTGAGATTCTCATCCAGCAGCTCAGAGTCAGCGAGGCACTAAACAGTCTGCAGCAGCCAGTCAGAAGAGTAAAGGATATTTCCAGGATCTGCAACTTTAGTAAGTAGTTTTTCAGGAGCTGTGTGATGGTTTTTAGTTATGCATTGTTACAGTTTAATAGTCAGTCTTTTAAGCCTGAGGGTGATTCACTGAAGTCAGAATAATGCTTTGTTTCAAAAATGGGCAAACCATTGTATTTATCCTTTATAGTTTTCAGTGTTTTTTGTTGTTGTTGTTGTTGTTTGTTTTGTTTTTTCCTACCCCTTATGTCACTTAGGACACCTACATGAAAACAAGGTCATTGGCTTTAAGAGCTTATTTAGTCAAACAAACAATTATTTACCAGATATGAATAAAATGCCTCATACTTCTGATGTGATGTACAAATAACTCATGATCCTCTAATGTTGCACATAACAGTGAGGAAATGAGTTACACATGACAACAAACTGATTCTAGAGTTCATTTGTGAAGATAAAATTAGTGGTTGTGAAAATAGGCTATTTCTGATTTTAGAATAAATAATAAGCAAATATAATTATTGAAGTAGAATATTGCCCTCTGTGAGTGTACACACAATTAATTTGGAACAGAATATCCAGAATTTCTACCACTGTTTTGGTTACCTCTATTTCTCTCTCTTGTGTGTTTGTGTATGGGGATGTTGCTTTTTTTTTTTTTGAGAGGAGATATGAATATGCTTTAACACAGTAATATAATTTTTGGCACCATACTTTTTCTGTAACAGGTCCTTTAAGAGACAACCCAATGAGCTGCCTGTGCAGCTGTTGACTACACATCACAGAGATGATTCAGGGAGCCAATTTACAGTATCAACAGATAATAATCAGTATCTCCAGTTACATACAGAAGAAAGAACTCAGCTCGAGATGGTCGGCAGTACTTACTTCTTCTCCTTGGCTGTTTACCTATGTCTTTTCTCCCTCCTCTAGCACAGAGGGTGCTGTATCTAAGTAATGATATGAAACCAATTAAGTAAAGTCATTGAATAGCCTTCATGCACAAGTCAAATAAGAAAATCTATACAGTTTCTAGGGGTAGGGTCCCAAAACAAACCCATTGTTTCACTGCACAGGGCTTTGACTCTGTAAGTTGCTGACAGCCCTCAACCTCCACTGCTTTTTAAAGGGACTCAGATATTTTAGGGGGCATAATTCCTGTTTAGGAAATCCTATGCCACAGAGGTCCTGCGTGTTCAGAAGCTAGCAGGATACAGACGTTCAATCCTACTGATTTACCCAGGTGCACACAGTTCTTCACATCAGTGTCTAACTCATGGTGGTCATTAAGGGTCAAAGTGACTCTTCCTTCTGTAGGATCAGCACATTCAGAAGTCATTCTACACATGAGCAACTCCTCCCAGTTTGTATTGTTTTCAGGCTAATCAGTGTGACTAATTGTTCTATTTCAAAGCTCTGCTGGGGTGCACCAGTGTGCTTAGGTCTGAGTGGGCAGGAACAGTGAATTCAAAAAGGAATGTGAAGGCTTTTAACTCCTAATTTTCAATTAAAATCTGGCCCAGATCATGAGCAAAGGTTTGTTTTTGTATTGGACAGATGTTTGGTTGCCATAGTGAAATGAGCTGTGGTTCTCATTTTGGTTCCTAGCAAGCCCATCCTCACATGCCAGCATCCATCAATTTAGCAGGAACCAATTGTGATGCTGTCTCAAGAGAAGCCAAAACCCAAATGGGCATGGTGAGAGGATGGAAATGGTGTGCTTCACTGCCATAGGGAAGCACACAGGCTGCTACATGCTCTGGTTAATAGGTGCTTCAAAGACTTAAATCTAATACCTACAGTTTGAAGTATAAATCAATTGCTATTAAAAAGTCTAAGAAAGGACTGAATTTATATATGAGCTGTATATATACATGGCTAGGTGCCAAATTTCCTTCACAAATTTTCTAAATGCCCTTTGGTTATGAAGATATGGTAAGATATTTCTTGGCCCAGAGAGCTGACATTTGTAAGTACCCTAAGTTTTTCTCTTAGGTGCAAGAAGTAATACCAGTCCGACCTTTCTTTTCCAGTATTGTTCTTCTAGATTTTAAGTTAAAACTGTTTTCTTGTATCAATGCAAACCAAATCTTTTCTTTCTTTCTGAGCCTCCAAGCCAGCTGCTCCTGCTCCACCCTGCAGCGTCCTTGGATGTTCCTTCTGGGGCCATGTTCAGTGGTTTATCTGTACCCCTGCTATTGTTTATCAGTTCTGTCTGTTCCAGGCACGCACTGAAGTACCAGGACAGAACACTCCCCATACCCAAGCCCATGCTCCAGCTTCCCTGCCCACCTTCCTCAGCTCTCCCCATTCTCACCCTGCCTCACAGCTGCAGAGCTCTCAACAGCTCCCAAATCACAGTGGAGAACTCTTCCTGATCCACCATAACTCCTTCTTGTGCATGGGTAGCATCCAGGCAGTGAGACATTCAGGAGGGCCACCCTGAGCCCCCAAAATATTGTTTTAATCCAGACTGTGGCATTTCCTTAGGCCTTTTCCCATTCTCCAGCATGTTTAGAAGCAGCTTGCATTTTCTTACTGTCACTGTACTAGGGGATATGCCATTGCTTCATCTTTTGAAGCAAATGGAAAACAGCTAGTGAACCTAGTGCTTCCAAATGGATTTATGCTATTCATAGCTAAAGACTATCTACAGGCTGCCATTATCACAATGCTATTTCATGGTAACATAGAAAATTACACTAAATTAATTACTCCTATATGTACAAGATTCAAAGGCATCATTTATCAGAAAAGAGTCCTTGTCCAAGGTGGTAACATTTCTTAGGAATATATTACCAGCTATCTAATTGCATAAACATTTCAGAAGAGATCTTACCCAGAATAAGACAAAGGAAATCTTCTTAACTTCATTAGAGGATGGTCACCATCAGCCCCAAGACTGTTACACTTAGCTTTGCATCTCATTGCTGTAGATAGAGTGTTTCCTTTTTTCTACCCCTTCTTTTGTAGCTTTAAATTTATATCTTTATAATCAAGAAAAAAAAAAAAATAGCTGAGTAAATAATGCCATAGATAATGGTCATCTCAGTAGGTGATGAGCACTAGGGCAGCAATATATAGGTGCAGAACTTCCCAAGCAGCCAGTGGTTCCTCTGCAAAATATTCTCCAACCAGTGGTGATAGTGGTGAAAAGGGAACAGCCAATAGGGAGGTTTGTGTTTCCTGATGAAACCATACAGTTCACACAGGGAAAAGGATCAGAGAAGGAATGGTGTTCTGCCCTAGAGAGAGTACCCAGAAGAGAACAGCCAGCAATATATACCTTCTCCTACGGACCGCACAAGTGCCTGTCTCAGCCCTCTCTGAGTAACATAAAGCATTTGTAAATTTGGGGGCTGGTAAATAATTTAGATCTAGTGTCTAACCTTAAAGAAAACTCTATCAGATCCTTGAGATTTTGTAATTTAAATTGCTTGTCTATTACATCTTCTCAAAGCTGGGACACCTTCAGCACAATGGGACGCTTTATGGAACACTATAAAAGTCCTTCAGCTGTTCAAAAGCTTAGCAATAATGGAAACCTGCTATGTTAAAATAATTTGTTTAGACTCCATGAAATCATACCAGTGAATCTTCTTTGGTGTATGATTTTACTTTCAGCTAAAATTTGCTGTTCAAGATATTTTTTCATGGGGGTCTTCTGTTCTGTATCTCATGGTTCTCAGAGGATCACTTTTGAAAAACTAACCTGAAGTAAAATATTTCTAAACAAAATGTAGAGATTCAGGTTTCTGACTTGTGGATTGCAAAGAAATGGAGAGGGAAAAAAAAAAAAAAAAAGGGGGGGGGGGGCAGTTGTGGAGAGAGAAAGAAACCCATGTTCTGAATATTGCAGTCAAGATAATGCCCCTTCCAGTCTACAGAAAGCAGATGGAGTGTGGCATGTTGTGTAGCTGGATCACCAGCAGAGCACAGACTGTACAGCTGTGCATATCAGACAGCCAGATGTTGTGTTTAAAGCATGCTAATTAACCAGAACATTCCCGGAATAAGGAGAAAGAAATTGCCCAAAGTGATTGCAAAATATTTCATTCTTTTTCATTTACCCATTCAGCTATGCAGTTCACATGCCAATAACTTCAAACATTTTTAAAGAATGTGGATTATTGGTCCAATTGTTGAAAGATCTGAAGGTATTTCTCAACTATTTGCAGCTATCCTCAGTAAATCCTGGTCAGTTTGTGCATTGCTTTTCCTCAGTTACAGTATGTGGATACTAAAATTAAAATCAAACTAATGAAATTTATTCACAATCAGAAACCAGACAGAACTGGCAGAAATCCCATTAAAGTTATTGATGAGAAGAGGTGCTTTCAGAGTACCTTTTCTGTCCAAAATCTTTAAATGATGGTGCAACCAATCATCTCTCTTCAAAGGCTTACTAGTAGAACATGGTAAATCATAAAGGCATTTCCAGTTGGAAATGTCTGATTGCTCTGTAACGAAATTAGATGAACAAACCTCAGAACATTTGGTTTAGATCCATTTAAGTAACAAAAAGTGTTTGCGCTTATTCCAGTGTTTTAGTTTGTAAAAACTGAGATGCACATGCTTTGATAATCACATGTCACGCAAGGTATCTTGTAAAGCTGGAAATGCTGCTAAAGAAATTCCTCATGAGGCTTCAGCCCCTCCACTTTTGAATTATATTTCCTCTGATGTTTTAATAAAAATATATGCTGCATATATGATATTTTTAATATCCACCAACTGCAGAAACACTTCGGTTATATAAATGGTTCCACCTTGACAATATTTGAGCAAATTTGTCCTTACTGGGAGCCAGAAGCTGCTCACTTTCAGAATGGTCTTATATAAGGGGATGAATGTCTGGACCCCTGGAAGCATGAATTGAGATTTTTCTATAGTTAATTCACTCCCCAGCTGTGGTCATCATCAGCTGCTATTTCATTTCACTGGCAGCCCCAATATATACATCTGCATTTAAAACTTTAAAATCAAAGTATAACCAGTTTGGAAAGTAATGCCAGACACCAAGAGTCTTTCATGACAAGAGTTTTCTAGCAAATATTATATCCATACCTAAATATAATACAACTGTACCATGGAAGTATTCAGCTACACTTGCTCAAGTCCAAACTATTACAGAATTTCTTTTTCAGCCAAATGTTTTGCTTACTTACCTGTCCCAAAGGATTACATGGACAGCAGAAACAATCAGGAGACTTTGTGAAATTATCTTTGATTGAGAAAGGTGAGAAGATACACAGTCAGAGGAAAGTTGTTTTTGTTATTTAAATTAATAACAACAAGCATGTTTGTTCAATCAGGTTCTGTCTAAATAATTTAAATCTAATCACACACAATATGAACTTCAAGTACAACAGAAATGATCTAATAGTCAGGACTTTTCATAAATATGAACATTTGCAACTGCCTTAGCAATTAACAATCCAAATTGTAAAAGGCCAGATCCTAGTCAGTATAAATTAGTGTAGCTCAATTAATTTACATAAGGCAACATCAATTTATGGTAGCTAAGGACTTGACTTCAAATGGAATTGAAACTGTGGAAACAACTGTAAATAATAAGCAACTAGGATGAATAACAACCAACAGCATGTAATATGTATGGTATGTAGCCAGGCATGTATGGTACATAGACTAGAGAATATGTATGTGTGTATGCCAAAAAAAAAAAAGATATTTTCAGCCTCAAAATAAGCTGCTAACAAAGGCCTAACAAAAGCACAGGAATGGCAATTGTAATTAAAGAAATCCATATGGGGCCACCAAGTTTGGAGAAAAAGTATTAAAGGAAGAATTAAATGAAGAAAGGGATCCAGAGATCAGTTTGCCCCTGTCCAGGCAGAGCTACACATATGATGACATGCTGCTGCCTTGAAAGTTTCAAGTGATGGTGGCTTGGTGGTTGCTCACAGAAGGGTGGTAAACACAGGTAGCAGAAAACCGTACAACCACTGCAGCTGAGAGAGAATGGGGCTACTCAAAGCTTTCACAGCAGCAGTCTTTGTTTCTTCAAAGTTTAGGAAGATGATAACTTCAAAAATATTAGCCAGACAGCCCAAGATTTTCCAATGACAATCAAACAAAATATTTTTTCAGATCTGTATCTGATATCCCTTTTTACTTAAAGTGATCCAGGACTGCTGTTTTGAGCTGGTGATCAGCATATCTCTGTAAGAAGAAAGCTTAGAGTCTGCTTCTTCTCGTCATGTTTCACATGGGACTAATGTGTCCCATAGTTATATCACCATATGTTGTGGTACCTGTAATGACTGAATGGGTACTGAAAAATAATAATAATAATAGCCCCTAATTAATTTAAGAAGCTGAAAGATAATGCCTCAACATAAGTAAAGCCAAAATATCTCTGGAATAATTTTCTGGAATCTTCATTAAAATATTTGTTGTCCTATTTGTGAAAAATAAATGTTAAAATACCCAAGTTTCCTCTGGGATAGAAGTTCCAAATTTAGTTCTGTTACAGTAGACATAAAAATAGAGTTTTCATAATGAAGAAAGATATATCTTTTCCATGTGTACATATACTTCAGTTCTCCCGTCTACCTCTGTCTTCTCCAAGATTTTTCCTACTCTAAATGGCATCTGGCCTTCCCTTGTTAGCCTTTCTGTCATCCAGTATCCTTCGTCAGGCTTCTCAAAATCAAGAAGAAGGAAAAAAAAAAAAAAAGATTTGTCCATCAAAGGAAATTAAAAGATATTTATCTGGTAACACCAAGTTGCCAGCTAGTGAACTGTAATTGTTTGAGTAGGCCACAAGAAGGAATTTTTATCAAGCCAGAAAGCCCACCACACCTTGAGAAATGGATTCCAGCCTGTGCTTATCTCCCAGTCTCAGTGTTTTTCTCCTCATCTATTTGTATCTCTTCTTGGTCTTCCCCAATGATCTGTGGTCATTTTTTGGTTCTACCTTTGGTGCATCCTTGAGAAGACCTATTTCTAGTTTATTCCAGAACTCCTATACTTTAAGTCAGCCACAACAAATGTTAAAATTAAATGGGTGTCAACAAAGTAGATACTTTTTCAGGTTAGAGCCTTTGTATTTCCAACATTAGAAGGGAGACTACATGGAAAGGAACTAAGGATAAGGGAAAAAAAGGATACTGTAAGTATATGGATGAAGAAACCCTGACTCCAAACTGAGGTCCCAGCCTAAGGTGCCTGGAATTTTTGAGGATGCTTCAAATGCACCTTGATGTGTAGTCTTGGACATCTCCCCTCCCAGACCCTTGGAACCATGGAGTTCCAATTGTCCTAACCCCCTCTTCCCATACCTTCAAAGCTATATTCCCTATGTTGATGTCCTTCCTTTGGTGTCTTCTTGTTCAGAACTACCAGAACTACCACCTTTACACTTTCTCGTGTCTGTTAGTATCCTGTTTTTCTTATTAGAGAAGTGTCATAGTTCTTCCCAGTGACTCACCTTCACCTCTGAGTATCCAAACCCTCTCAGCAGTCCTATCCTGAAACAGCATGCTTTTTTTTTTTTTTTTTTGGTGGTGGTTTTACTCGGATGGGCAGCCGAGCTCCACCACAACCGCTCTCTCACTCCCCGCCTCCTCAAAGAGGAGGGGGAGAAAAAGTCAACATCAAAGAGCTCGAGGTTTGAGATGAGAATGATTTAATTAAAGGGAAAGGGAATGGGGAGAGAAAGTAACAAAAGAAACAACAAGGCCGCGCGGAAGCACAGAGAGAAAGGAAAAATTATTCTCTACTTCCCATCAACAAGCGATGTTCGGCCACGTCCTGGGAAGCAGGGCCTCAAAACGCGTACCAGTTGTTCAGGAGAGAGAGAGAGAGATCCGTCCCCCACAAAAGCCCCCTTTATTGCTTAGTGTGACATCAGGTGTTATGGAATATCCCTTTGGTCGGTTTAGGTCAGCTGCCCTGGTGATGTCCCCTCCCCATCAATTGCCCACCCCCAGCCTGCTGGCTCCTGGGGCTTGGAGAGAGTCCTGATTCTGTGCCAGCACTATGCAGCAATAGACACAACACTGGAGTGATACCAGTGCTGATCCAGCTACGAGTGCAGCACTGTATGGGCTGCTGCAGGGAAAAGTGACTCCATCCCAAACAGACCCAGCACACATTTCCCCAATGATACCATGCCTCTAGTCACCACTAACACAACTGATAAGATATCCCCCTTCTTCTCCCTCTCCTGGGTGCTACAGCCAGCTGAAACTGCCAGCCTTAATATCATCTTTGGTTTCTCATTGGAAAGAAGGAGTGAAGTCTGGCTCTTTTTTTTTTTTTTTTTTTTTTTTTTAGATATTACACACATTGTGTTTCAGGACGCAGATACCCAAAGAGTGTTTGGAGCTCTAAAGGGAGAATAACAGGGCACAAAATATCACAACCCAAAGCAGTTCCTTATTTCCAGTGAGAGCTTTACTTTGTACAAATTTATATGAGGACGCAATTAGATTTGACTAAGCTCAAGTGAATTACTTTAGACGAATGTAGAATTCATACCATAGAAAAAAAAATTCAACCCTGTGAGTTATTTTAATGTGGACACTATCCAGCATACTGTACCATACACTGTGACAATTCTCATGTCTTTGGTACATTCACGTACTACCAGAACAACCTAAATAGAATAAGCTTGAGGTTATCAAAACTGTGTTTTTCCTTGCCAAATCTAACTTTACAGGCTTCTGATGAAATGCTAAATGCATCATTTATAAAGTATTCTCATTCCACACAGATACTTGGGAGCTATTTCAGTGGCAATGTTTTCCTTCTAAAACCTCATTCCCTGACTGAGAAAACCATTTGTTCAGGAAAGTTTTGGGCAAAGAAAATCTCATGGGTGTACACTATAATTTCCCAAACAGAACATAAACCAATAGAAATGTCTTTACTTTTTTTTTTTTTTTTTTTTTTTTTTTTTTTTTTTTTTACTGAGCAAGTCACATAAACTGCATTAAATAAACTACTGTTTGGAGTTAGCCTTCAGCTGTTCAGCTGTTGGCATTTCTATTTCATAGTCAGTAAATACTGTACAAGTCCCAATTAATTTTAGCATTTCTTGTGATACATAAACATGGCATTTTAAACAGAAGTGTCTATGATGCACATTGTACAGCTTGCATAGGAACCATTCTTTCACCACAGCCTTCTGTATTTATTTTGTTTTTAACTCAATTAAAAAAAAAAAAAAAATGTACATCATGCTGCCACTTGACTGCTATCTTATACCTGTATCAATCTCTATTAAGCCTGATGCAAAGGGTCTATTTGCTGCAGTACCAGGCTGGGACAGTACTGCTATACCCCTCCTTTGTTGAGTCAGGAGTCCTCAAACTGTAGAAGCAGTACCACCATGAGATGCTCAGTAACAACATACTGAGACACTAGGCCTTAGTCATAAAGAAAGACAATAGATTCAGCAATTTCTTGTTGTAATGCCTACTAGACACAGGCAGAATAACTCCATGTTCTCTACTTCTCATTAAATGACTTTTGTGAGGCCTGTTTAATCTAAGCATAGTAGTCATTTTATCTGCAATTGCAACCAAATACAAATACGTCTTTTCATATTGCAGTCCAGCAGATTACATTCTAATGTAATATTCATTCATATTTTTCCTCAATATGTTTATAATTTATATTAATCAACTTTTATGCACATCTATGTATTTTATACATGACGATTTTTTCCCTTTGCTAGTACATAGTAGTAAGAAAATGTTTTAGAAACTTTCGTTTATGCAGCATTAAACAATTTTTGTGGGCTCAGTTATTCCATTTGAGACCTTGAATATGTATTTCAGGAAACCTGACACAAAGTAATTTTTAAGACTAGCTAATCTGAGAGGACAGACTAGTATAAAGCAAACTTTCTGTGATGTGGTGTCAGTTCCACAATATGAAAACAATAGTTAAGGATCATATGAAGTAGAACTCCAAGGAAAACAAGAAAGAAGGAAAGAAGGAAAGAAAGAGAGAAAGAAAGGAAGAAAGAAAGAAGGAAAGAAGGAAAGAAAGAGAGGAAGGAAGGAAGGAAGGAAGGAAGGAAGGAAGGAAGGAAGGAAGGAAGAAAAAAGAAAGAAAGAAAGAAAGAAAGAAAGAAAGAAAGAAAGAAAGAAA
>CM021767.1:83346291-83448162 GCA_011076525.1 Nettapus auritus | reverse complement strand
GAAAGAAAGAAAGAAAGAAAGAAAGAAAGAAAGAAAGAAAGAAAGAAGGAGGAGGAGATCCTGCAACACAGAAAGCAATGTTGCAACCTTATGTAACAGCAACATGATTTATTGGGGATAACTATAATCACTGCCACAAACAATGAACTACTGTTTTATCAGATACAAAAGCAAAATCCTCATAAGTCAATCATTTGTCACCTCTCCTACATATCTGTGCAATTTTATAACTAATATAAACATAAACATAAACATAAATATAATTATTCCCAGTTGCCCTGTAATAATATTGTAACAATAGATAGAGTTTGCATTTAGTTCTCCTCAGCAGAAATGCATGAAAATCAATGATTGCTTAAATTAAATGTGCGGATATGTATTTCTCTGAATAATTCTATTCACAAACAGTTCAAATTAACCATGTCAACAGTTATACTGACATGGATCATGTGAACCATTGAGTGATAAAACCCTTGTCCTTTTTTAAAATAAATAAAAAAATAAATAGATGGAACCTTGGACTAGCTGGAGTAGTCAGTGACAAAAGTTTTAAATAATACCAGAAAGAAAGTCTGAGATCTGGGGCTTTGCCATTTTTTATTGTCTTTGAAATAGATCCAGAAAATAGCTCCTCTTTTGGCTGCACAATATTTATGGATAGAAAAGAAAGAAACAAACAAACACTGAGTTTAGAGGGACTGGGACATTTCTGCAACCAACAGTAATCCATACGTGCATTTTTTTATGTTCACGGTTCTGAGCCATGAGAAAAAATATGCAATTGTACCATAGAAAATTACTTAATTATTTAACAATGTAGGTCAAATTCTTCTGTAAATGAAATTATGGTTTAGGTTTTCAAGACCCGTCTTTGCCCAAGGCTGGAGTTATATGAATATAGTGTCTAGGAAAATATGGGTTCACCTGGCATATCACAGAACCAGGAAGGGCAACCAGGTAGGATACCACTGAGCTCAGGGCAGCTGAGAAATGACAGCTCACAGCTGGTCAAAATGACTGCACTGACCAGGCTCCTACAAAATGAAAACTAGAGAGTAAAAATTAGAAACAGAAGTTTTGAGGAGTACAATTCAAGATTCCAACTTTGTGCTCATGTTAGATTCAGATAGCTACATTAAAAAAAAAAAAAAAAAGAGATGAAAAAAAGGAATTTGAAGATTTCAAAAATTTTACTGATTCTTTTCCTAGTGATGCACTTGATTACTGTAATATTCATAAATTATGTAGGAAGAAACGGGACATATTAATAGGATTTTAAGTGCAATTTATTCTCCATTCACAAATTAATTGATCGCTTAGATTTCTTAGAGGTCTTTTCCAACCTAAATGATTCTTTCACTGTAAAATTTTGTATGTAAGCACAACTGTCCTAGGGAAGTAGTCTGATGTTGGAGTAGAGCTGAAATGTATCTTCTCCAGGAAATAACTATCCTAGGAGATACATGATACTTGCCTATATATATATATAGGTGCCAAGGAGAGCATTTATCTAATAAGAAATCCTGAGCATGAAAGTAAATCATTTCTGCAGAAGACTGGAAAATTTTCTCCTACATCCCCATGATATGAAGGGGTCCTGACTTCTGTAGTGGGTTTACATGGCAAGGTTTTGGTAGCAGGGGGGGCCATAGGGGTGGCTTCTGTGAGAAGGATCTAGAAGCTGCCCCATGTTTGGTAAGGGCCCCACTGCTGACCAGAGCTGAGCCAATAAGCGATGTTGTTTTGCGCCTCTGTGAGAGCATATTTAAGACAGGGAAAAAACGCTGCGCCTCTCAGCAGCTGGGAAGGTGAGAGGAGTGAAAAACAGCCTTGCAGGCGCCAAGGTCAGTGAAGAAGGAGGGGGAGAGGTGCTCCAGGCGCCGGAGCAGAAGTCCCCTGCGGCCTGTGGTGAGGACCATGGTGAAGCAGGCTGTCCCCCTGCAGCCCATGGAGTACCACGGTGGAGCAGGGTTCCACGCTGCAGCCCGTGGAGGAGACCACGGTGGAGCCTGTGCCCCGAAGGAGACTGCGGCCTGTGGAAGACCCCTGCCGGAGCAGATTCCGGGCCGGACCTGCAACCCGTGAAGAGGAGACCATGCAGGAGCAGGTGACCCAGCAGGAGCTGCTGCCCGTGGGGGACCCAGGTTGGAGCAGTTCGCTCCAAAGGGATGGACCCCGTGGTATGGACCCATATATGGAGCAGTTCTTGAAGAGCTGCTGCCTGTGGACAGCCCACGCTGGATCAGTTCGGCAAGGACTGCATCCCATGGGTGGGACCCCACAGCACAGGGGACAAGAGTGACCGAGAAGGAGCAGCAGAGAAGAAGTGCTGTAGACTGACCATAACCCCCCTTCCCCCGTTCCCCTGCGCCGCTCGGGGGGAGGAGGTGGAAGAGGGTGGATGGGGGGGGAAGGTGCTTTTTGTTTCTTTTCTTTGTTTCTTACTTCTCTAGCTTGTTAGTATAAGCAATAAATCTTACTTTCTCTCTATGCTGAGTCTGTTTTGCCCGTCACGATAATTATTGCGCGATCTCCTCGTCCTTATCTCAACCCTTGAGCCCCTTTCATCGTATTTTCTCCTCACTCCCCTTTGAGGAGGGGGAGTGAGAGAGTGGTTGTGGTGGAACTTGGCTGCCCACCCGAGTAAAACCATCACAACTTCCAAAACACATACGGCTAAAGTCTGATGATTCTGCAGGTAAAACTATTAACCAAACATGAAAGATGTTTGGTTAATAAAATAATTGGTTAATAAAATAAAAATGATGACAGTAGGCAAAGGTTCATTGGAAAATGAATCATGAATCATGGAAATGAAAATATCCCCATTAAGAAAAAAAAAAAGTCCAGAACTCAGCCTGTGATATTGATGCATATTCCTTTTTAACAAGATCACTCTGAAGCCTTTTGAAAAATAAATAAATAAATAAAATGGGATGGAGGTGGAGAGGTAAGACAGAAAAGAATTCAAAAGACTCATTTCTGTCTGACAGGATGATTTTGGTTGAAGGACCATGAGAGATCATTAAAGCAAAAAATGAAAGACTCCAGGGAGGAGTGCAGATTTCATTGTAAAACCAGAAAATTTTATATCACAGTATCACTAGTCGAGTTCACTCATGTTCTTAAAGCTTGCTCACCAGATGTGACCATTAGAATAAAGACAAACAAGTTAAACTGTAACTTCAAAGTTAGTTAGCAAAACCTCTTATTCACTTCTTACCCAATTAGCAGTAGCTTTGTAGTCAATTTTATTTTTTCCATAGTAACACATTACAGTAAAATCAAGAGCTTCCATGACCCTAGATATCACAAATTGAGTTAAGACCCTTAATAAGAATAATGTATTTTTACTATGAGTTGAAATATGGTATGTAAGAGAAGAGGGACATTCAGCATCAAATTAAACTTATTTATAAGAATATTCTACAAGACCCATTTGTTGGCCCAGTGCCAACATCACTCCTCAGCAGAATATACGTGTTCAACAGCTGTTAAACAAAATAAGTCCTACAGCTAACAACAAAGACTGAAATCAAGTGATCAGTAATTCTGTTTGTTTCCAACCACCAGTCAGCACGTGAAGACAAATGAGAGTCACCATCATGACATACCAAAGAACTATGGTCAAAAAACATTTTTGCAAAACAAAACACATGAAATTAAGAAAAGACAGAATTGAGGCTTGCCACATATTCTGTTAGGTATGATAGTATGATAGTTAATTACTTGGTCACATAAATGTATATACAAATGCATATACATGCTACTCTCATGTAAGGAAACACCAATTTGCTATGTATGTAGAGAGTAGAAAAATAGAAATACTCCTTCAGATTTTCTAGTTAAATGTCTATACAAAGTCTTCAAGCCATTGGTTTTACTTGCTTCTATATTCATTCATGAATATTTGCATAGAAAGTAAGATTTTGCTGTCTTTTACTGGTCTCAATTAGATGACTTTTTTTTTTTTTTTTTTTCCTAATAAAACAATTTAAAATTCTATTACTTTTCAATCTGTCAAAGCTGTTCAATGAACAGATGAAAGATTTATCTAATATAGTGCAGCATAGATAAGAGAATCATAAAATCCAGGTTCAGCTGCAGTTCAAAAAAGTATTACAAAGCTTTACTACTTTTCTGATTTTTTTTCTGAACTCCTGAATGCTCAAAATTACCTGGAAATTGCACATTCACTAATTGTATTGGGTGACCATTATAAAACTAATTTTAAAAGATGAAACTCATAGCATTTTTTTCATTCTGTTTTATCTTAAAGTTATTTTAAATTGAACATGTTTTCTTACTATCAACATATCTATGATGCAAAGAAATATACTGAAGTTAACTGTGTATGGTGTGCAACTTTGCCATTTCAACTCCAAATACTTGTAAGTAAGTATCTGAAAACAAAACAAAACAAAACAAGAACAATAACTGTATTTCTTTATGCTTTTAAAATCTTGGGTCAATAGCCCCTGACCTTCAAAAATCTTTTACATTTTGTTTACAAGTTACTAATAGGCACTACCTGTTAGTTTGTCCTGTATTTAAGTTTAGTCATGAAGGACCATTTATACTGTGAGGAAAAACTTTTTACTGAAATTTGTTGCCATCTGTGTAATTGAATGCATCAATTTGTAAAGTTAGACAGTTCCTTGTTCCTATAAACAATCATTCATTCCCCTATCTTACATGAATTTTGATAAAATTTTCCTAGTCTTGCTAACAGATTCTCCTTATATTTCTGAGGTTTCTATCCAGAAAGGGAGAATTACTTGTTTTTCCCATTTGTAGAAATCAAGGGAATGTTCTCCAGAGTCCACCTTTGAGATTGCCAGATTGTCACAAGGTTTGATGCTTTATCACAGTTTTTAGTTTGTTTGTTTGCTTGTTTTTGTTTTTGTTTTGTTTTGTTTTTAAAAATGGGGTGTGTGTGTTCTAAATCTCTTTGGTCACTCTCCCAGTCCTTCTCCTTGAGGACCTTTTCTATTTTTGAGGACCTTTTCTATTTTTATGTAACAGATTTGGGAAAGGATTTCCTTTTTCAGACAGTGACAGATGAATCTTCTTTTTTCTCAGTTGTTAAATACAGTTCAAACTGAAAAGTACCAGTCATAACTTCCCAGTGTTACTTTCATTTAACCATGTAGTTGAAAACTGTTGGCCTCATTCCTGTCATGGATGTTTTCCTACTGAGTAGCTACACACATTTTAGAAGGCCAATTCAGTTGAGAAGATATTATAGTGAAAGTAAGTTTGAAATTACGCTTCTTTCCTTCAAATTCCTGCTATCAGTTTCTATTTTCTACCCAAGAGGCTGTAACAAACAATTTGTTCAACAAATGTTGAGATCTTACAAAACATTTGTCACAAAAGTCCTTCAGGGAAAAGAGATTTTCAAGTACAGCAAGAAGTTTTCAGAAAAGCTCTTGGTCAGGCTCAGACCCTCCCGCCCCAAATTCCAGCTTAGTGACCATGATATGGGATATTATGTCTGTATTAGAACTACTAAATGCTTATTATATGGGGAAAATTTTGTAATATCAGGAATTGCTAGCATTATCTGGTAATAATTATCAGTATTGCAATTGCTTAGAATTCTGCTAAAAAAAAAAAAAAAAAAAAAAAAAAAAGCTAAAAATTAAAGTAGATTAGCTAAGAGGAAATCAGCTGGCAAAGTCAGAAAAGAAAATGTATGACAAAAGTGCTCTCATTTTTATAAGCATACAAACTACATAAACGCACATGCAAGAAATTGTTTTTTATTCTGGCTGCTTCCCATCTCCATTTCCACTGGTCCCAGCTATACTTCTGCCATATTGATATAGGTCATTCATGTGTTATCATCACTAAGGAAGAGCTTGCTCCCACTAATGTCAATTAGAATTTTTTCTACTTCCTTCAAAAATTTAAAATCAGCACCTTGCTGTCTGGTAAGCCTCACATATATCCTTAAAAAACGCACACATAAATTGTGATTTGGGATTACCCAAAAGTAAGAGACCACCTTCTTATCTAGGTGGACTCACCTAATGATTTTAATTATAAGGCATCCCAGTTACCGCCAACAAGAATGAACAGTTATTGTTGAAATGGGTCTTTAGGATGTAAAGTGTTGGGAGACTTTATTAACACTATGTTGAAAGTTTTTATTATGTGTAGTGAAAGAGGTGAAAATTACCTTTGTTCATGGTCAGTTCAACCTGAAAAATAAACAAATAAATAAATCATTCCCCTTCAGCAGGTGTTAATGCTTAATTCAGAAAGAAAGTAAAACCTAACCTGCAAGCATTGTCGTCTAATATACATGTTAAAATACAGGTATCTGCTATTGTAAGTTCTCCTTTCTGCACTTCAGTCTCCATTTCACATTTTCTATTTGAATTATCAAATGAAGCATTTGGTAAGCTCAGTGACAGCAATGAGCCACAAACAAAACATCCGTTAAATCAGTGGGAAACTTTTATATATGTTTCTGTTCTTTGTCTTTGGGAAAACAATCTTATATCCTGCTGTTAGGAAGTCTGGCACAGTACCATAGTGTTATTTTCATCAGTGTACATACAGTATATAACCTGCTGACCCGGCTTGGAAGGTGCTGCAATACTACACTTTTATTATGTTAACTTGTGGTATTGCCTTGAGAACTGCTCTTAGGCTTTTAACAGTATGATTATGGTCAGATAAGTGATTACATTTCCTTACTCAGAGGATCCTCTTTCTATTTACATTGAGAATGTAAGATGCTTGCTTTAGTTGCTGAAGATTTTGTTGTTGTTTTAAGCTTGTTGACATTATGAGACATGTTTCTCTGGAAGCATGTACAGGACTCTCACTTCTCATATCCGTTCAGGAGAGTTTTGTTGGTTTCAGTTACTATCCATTTACAAATGTTGAGACATGAGCCAGAAATGCCAAAGACTCTCTTTTTGGCAGGCAGAAAATTTATCTTTTTCCTTATGTATTAAGTCCAAACTATGTTGAAGCTATGTTGAGAGACAAGCATGGAAGTTTCTAATATCAGTATCATAGTGTGCAGGAGGTAACATACACTGAATATACAATCACTTTAAGAAAGGTGATGCCGAGAGCTTTTATTCCTTCTTTCTACCTTGATAGTGGCTGTGCCTCTCCCATGGCCCTTTGGAGTGGTGGAAGACCAGCCAACTAAGAAGATGGCAATAACAACTTCTACTGTCAAAAGAAATCAGAAAAATTGCATAGACACTCCTGATGGGCTCACTGGTGATCTTTTCTTAATAAAGGACATTTCAGTCATCCAGACCCCAGAGCAGGGTTTCAGTCACCACTGTACTGAAGGTAAGTGACCCTTGAGATGAGTGGTGAAACTTCAGAACTCATCTTTGCATTGACAGGGTAACCTCTTCTCCTTCTGCTCCTACCTGGCAGCTTTTAAACACTTGTCCTGGAGGAGGCAGTCTTCCCACTGACTGAACACAAGTACTGACACAAGTATATGAACCCATCCCATAGTAAAAGATGGCAAAGTACAGAAAGAGAGTGCTAACCTTTCCTTTGCAGGTTTATAGAGTAATGCCCTACTGCTGAGTAATACCTTGGTCACTAGGTGTAGTTCATCACCTGTCCATGATTATACCAAAACCATAGCAGAACCAGATACATCCAAAATAAATAAATAAATAAATAAATAAATAAAAATAATAATAATAATAATTAAAAAAAAAAATCAGGATGAAGTCCATAAGTAAACTACAGAAAAGGCTGCAAAAACGTTCATCCCATAGCCATGCTTTGACTGTGAAAAAAGGAAGTTTCAGTTCCTCTCCTGAACCTATCTTGGTTACAGGAATTTCTGCCTTGTGTCAGTCCCCCTCATTACTACTCTCAAAGTATACCAAACTGGGTAAAAGAAAAGTGGGACAATGCACCTACATCTCTCACTCGCTTTCTGTACAGATCACTTTTGAAGTGCACTAAGAGGGGGGCATACTGCAAGATGCACTTTCCCCATCCCTTGGGGCTGAAAGCACCTTCTGTTGCCCCAGGACCTTCCAAGTATGACTGAGCATCATATACGTTATCAAGGAAATCTTTGCAGAGGTTGTAGAGTTTGCACAAACAAGTGCCATCATTAGAACAAAAGAGAATTGTAGTATCAGAGGGAGGCAAGTGTAATGGAAGTCTAAGACACATGAACATCCATGAAACTAAAATAAAATCCAGAAATCACTAAAGGAGAATTAACCAAAACAGAATGAGAGGTTATTTATGTATTTTCAAGTGGAACAAATTCATCAAAATGTTAACTCTGAAAAATTAATAAGTGATTTTGGAAAATAAATAACATTACTCCAGCAGTTGCTTCATTCTTCAGGTATTTTCTGTGAGAAAGCCATATCTGTTTATCAACAGCAAAATTGGCAAATTTTTAAAGGAAGTTTTGCCAAAAGCTTTTGTTAACCATAAAATATGAGAGTATAAGGACATATGCCATGCCTTCTGGGCATGATTATAATCTAACTTATAGAAACATAAATCAGGAGTTACTTCTGAGAAGCTAAAGAGGTTCTGTCAGAAAGAAAATCAAAGCCAGAGTGCTCCAAGCTGATTGGAATACAGGTGTGAGGGTGTAACAGCTCTGTAACTTTCCCTAATACATCTTTTATTAGGGTGACAAAGATGAAAAAAAAAAAAAAAAAAAAAAAAAAAAAAAAAAAGGCTATTCAGTTGGACAAAAATAAATATATAAATAAATAAAATAAACATGGCACAAATGTGAAGAGGCAACACCCCATGAACTTTGCATCTTCCTGTTAGGTTTTCTTCCTGCACTAAATGCTTTGTCTCTTTTAACCAGCTGGTCACGCACCATGTTGAGTGGGGCTCATATGTTTAGCAGGCTGTTTTTCTTCCATTACTTCTAAGAACTGGGCTTCAGAACTAACACAATTTAGAGATGGGCACCATATGTTTGGCTTAGGACCCTTTCTTCACTCTCTCCCTTGATTCGCTATAGTTGAAATTATAACTACAAGTAGAAAAAAGTACTTAACGCTGAATCACCCTCATCTCAAAACCCCAGTTTCTTTATGAACGATTGAAATTCTCCTGAAGCATGCAATGCTGGAAAGGGAAATAATCACACTAATTATTTTCCATGCAGTCTTGAGAGAACAGCTTAGCTAAAACCTTGGCCAAGATGAACTAACTCGATGGTACTAGTGAGTGCTAAGCTTAAAACAAAAATTGTTTTTTTCCTTACCCTTCACTGCCTCCTCTTTGACCACCTCCTAGAATACCACGGCCTGCAGATCAGGACTTCAGTCAGGTGGCAGTGTGGCATGAATTACAGTGCCTTGCTTCCATGACCAGTGAAGGATGAAAGCAAAGAGAGTGAGCCATAAGTCTGACTAACCCATAGGAGCCACCACAGATGGGCATGACCCTCATCTGCGGGAGGGTGCACATAAAGCAGTGCACAGCCCCATGCTCTGCTCGCCCTCTCAGCCAGAGCATGAGATGTTTTTAACCTGAAGGGAAACAAGGTTAACTTCTCTCTATCCGGTCTTTTAAATCTTAGGCAACAAATCTGAATTACTCTGGGGAAAAGAAATGTGTCTATCAAGCTACAGCATATAAACAGTTTAAATTTGTGTTCTCTACAGAATCTGTTCAAGTGCTGTTTTTTCCAAGAGGCATTTCATGCTAGTCGCTGCCGCGTATCTTCTCCCTGCAGTAATGAAAGTCAGCTTGCGCTGGCCGTAGGCCACCGCTCCACAAGATCCTTCTCTGTGAAGCTGAGGACCGGACCAGAGTCACAATCACTTCAAGATGCAAAGTGCCAAGAGGTTCAAAATGTAAACTCACAGGGGTGAACTCTGTAAAAAAAAAAAAAAAAAACAAAACATCCTTTACCAACAACTTTGTCATGACAGCATGACAGGCTTTAAACAAGATTAAGCATTTTCTGCACTCTAACAGCCTAACACCAGCACAAAAACCGTGTCATGTGCACGAGCTAATTTGACAAAAATGTGAGTCTGGGATCAGACTGGCTGTAGATCAAACCTGCTCCACTAGGTGAGAGGGGAAGGCACAGTGTTAGTCCATGAGGAAACAATGGCTGAGACAGAAGTTCGGCTAGAAGTAAGGTATCACTCAAACAGGATGAAAACATTTTGACAGATGAGTTTTGCACTAGAAAATTCAATTCCTGTCAAACTCAAAACATCTCAGGGAATGTGTTGTTTTTAAGACATTTTTCTGCAAGTGTCAAAATCTTTTCAACTTTTTTTTTTTTTTTTTTTTTTTTACATTTTGACAGCATCAAAATATTTTGTTTAGATACAGCAAAAAGTTTGTTGTTGTTGTTGTTGTTGTTGTTTTCAATTTCATCAGCTGGTTTTATGTCATTCATTTTGACATCACATAGTAAAATGTGTATTTGCTGTAGCTGATAATTTTATATTATGATATGTCAACATAATCATAAAAACCGGTCAAAATATTTTAATGTTTCCTAAGTTTTCATTTCACAAAGACTTGAACACATTTGTTTTTCTTTAATTCAGGATGCAATAAATGATATAGTATCATAATTTCTTATTGGATAAGAATTTTTTTTTTGTGAACTGCTCACAATACTGCTCTTTCCTTTTATAATGCTGCATTTCAGAGATTCTATGTAACACAAAAATCCTCCTCTACCGAAAATACCTGGAAAAAGTTCTTTTTAATGTTAAAATTAAATGAGGACCAAATAAAAAGATAATTGTAAATATTCTTTTGATCATGTCTGAAAAGTCCTGAGTTTGAAATAAGCAAGGTGGTGAACTAGGAAGATTCAGCATTTTAGGGATACTGATGAAGAGCAATTGATGTAGAGTTTTGTCAAGTTTTAGTTCTAGCCTAGCGAATGATGTAACATCCCTAGCTCTGGATTCTCAATAGTCTCTATTCTTACCTGATTCTGAGGTGGGCTTGGACATGAAAGTAAATTAAGTGGAAAATGAAACTGAAATCACATAAAAAATTAAAGCACACTTTGCAAATGGATAACAAGAGAAGACAGGTGACTACCATGTGGATTTTTAAGTTTAAGTTAATATAAACTTAACATTTCCCTTTTTAACTTTTGAGTATTAAATAAAATGTTTTGAGGGGATTATTCTGTTTTTCTTATTTGAAGTCATGGAAATTAAAAATAAAAAGATCATTTGATATGAACTAATAGAATCACATCTTTAGTTTTATGAAGAAATCTGCTGAGGACACAAAATTAATTGCCAAGATAGTTTTTGGCTCTATGTACTAAACACAGACAACAAATTCAAGTCATTGCATTCCTATCAGCCCTTGTAAATTAACGCATTACATTTCTACCCATACTGATTATGTTAATTAGACTCATTTCCCATCTTTTCTTTAAAAGAATGTATTTTTATATATGTATATAAGTATATATTTTCAGAAATGCAATAAAATTTCTAACCCAATGACCTCTCTTCTTACCCTAAAAAAAAAAAAAAAAAAAAAAAAAAGTGAAAATTTGGTCTTTTCCCTTTGTCACACTTTGATAAGACTTGAGAATTAGGAAGTAAAGAAGCAGATGTTAGTCACATTATTGGTTACCAAAAATAAGTGCTTATTAGAGTTACTCCAGCATCCTTGAAATTTCTGAACCAATAAATAAATAAATAAATAAATAAACTGTGCAAAGACGGTTTGAAGAGAATCTTTAATTTCTCTTTAATTTAATTCCTTTTTCAATTTTGAGAAATGAGGACAAGCATTTTAAGCGAAAGTTCTTCCTAACTCAGAATTTTTGATGTCTTCATTATGCAAAGAAAAAAATTTGCACATTCTTGTAGCACAATAGTGACACTTAAGTTTAAATGTCATAGTCCCAGAGTTAATATCTCATATTATGGAAGGTACACACCAGCTAATGCAATTGCAATGTGGTTTTTTGGGGGGTTGTTTGTTTGTTTGTTTGTTTTTCCTGGAAAGGAGAAATATACTGCAGGGGATTGTTAGCTGCAAGATAGTTGTCATGCAGGACATTATGCACTTATTATGTTCATCATGCACTTTCCTGTGTCCCTCACTTGAAACCAGGCCGATAACCTCAACTAATTTGTGACTGAAGATGGAAATGATTCCTGTAAGAAACCTGTTCTATTAATCTTATTTTGGTTTTCAGTACAAAAGATAATGAAAAAAAAGTATTTTTTAGTTACTTTTGTCAGGCCCTGGGCCAGCATGCTAACTTTTTGAGGAATGTTTCACCATCCGGTAGAACCAGGACTAAAACGAATAAACTTTCCCACAGATTCTGCCAATGTGTTTCAGTTCTGCCTATAATAACAGTCCGGCTATTCCCAGCACGAGGCCTCTAGTGAGCAGACAATCTCAGTCCAGTCAAATTTACATAAAGAAGAATGTGTATTGAGATGTAAATTTTAACTTCATTTCCCTCTATGTTTTTTTCTAAGATAACTATGCAAACACAGTTAACTTCTCCATCTACATGGCAAAAACTTATGGCTTTAAAACAAATGGGAGCTGCTTGCTATCTGGGATAAACAGTCTAATTAGCTGTTAATATTTCATGAAGCCTTTGGAAGATGAGGCAGTGCCCACACCTTGTTTGAGCTGAGCAAAAATTAAGTCCAAAAATGACTGAATCAAAGATAATGGGACAAAGGAGGCTGATATTGTTCCACCTGGAAGAGAATAAATTACCTCATCCATTTTCTGTTTTGGGAATCCAGAAATAACCATCAAGCTTATTAAGACTTTGTTTGAGTTTTGCCAGCAGTTTGCTCAGTTTTTTCAGATGAAGTAAATCTCTATAAATTTGGGAAAAAATAATGATAAATTTATAACATGTCTAAACTTGCTTTTTTTTTTTTTTTTTTTTTTTTTTTAATTGTAATGAGGATCTGACTTAGCCAGGAATTTCCAGAGTATGTACCCTATCCATCTTATTTAAATCTATCTATTACAATAACCTTCTTTCTGCATAATTTTTTATAAGAAAATATTTTTGTATAGTGAGATTACTAAGAAAAAATTAACATTGAAAAGAGAAGTGTTCTGCATAGATGTGATACTGGAATACAGATTTGAGTTAGAATAGTTTTAAGTAGAAAATCTGCATTTCATCCTCCTACCTGCACCCATACGAAAAAGCAGGATGGACCTAAAATAACTCATTCAATGTTCTACAATTTGCTTTACTATTGGGAAATAAATGAAAAAAAAAATAAAAAAAAAAAAAAAAAAAAAAAAAAAAATAGCAGCTGTTAAGTAAAAGGTACTATTTCCTTTATGCTATACAATAATTTCTTAATCCAGCAGGTCAGATTTGCACCTACTCAGTAGCCCTGTTGCCAAATTCCCATTTCCATCAGGATCCAACTAGAGGTTTCCTGGACAGGTCCAGACTCCTGATACTTCCTTCTGCCCCTTTGCCCTTCCATGGGAGCTGACAGGAACCTGCCCTATAAATCTCAATTCCTGTGCCTGCAGAGAGCCAGGAGCTGTGAGTCTGAGTTGCAGCAAGCACCACAGTGTGGGAGGAAGGCATGAGACTGAATGACCTTCCACGTACATGTGGCCAACCTGGTGCCTGAACTATGGTGCAAACCAAGACACCCCCTGGTATAGCTTGAATGCCTTCCTGTAGAAGTCCATATGTGGACTGGTTTAACGTGCTATGGCTGCAGGCAGCCAGCCGTAGCCTGGAAGAGTCTGAGAGTTTCCTGAGCTGAGGTTAGTGAACAGCACAAGGTTGAGAAAGCCACAAAGATGCTGTTAAGCTCTCCTTAATTTCCATTTGGGCCCTGTTCCCAACACACCTGGCACAGGCACAGTTATTCAGTGCCACTTAGCATCACATAAGAAGCTTAATTACTTTAACTACAGGTTATGAGAAAAACAAACAGGATTACGGATATAGCCAGTTGCGGCCAAAACGTGTTCTGCATCCGTCAACAGCTACGTGCTTCAGGACAGGTGAAGAAAGCGGCTTGCTTGGTGACTCATCCTGGTGAAAGTCTTCATGGTGTATTAGTCCATTTTCTGTACCTCTTTAGCCCTGGTCATGATGTTTTCTTTTGGGAGATGTTCTTTTTCATTTCAGATGCTTTGAGACCAGTCCTAAACCACACCAGAAGGTTTAAACAGATTTGCAGCAGAACGGCATGTGTCTAGGAGATGCCTTCACAGCTCTGTTTTCTTCATGTCACTCATCAGCTCCACAAAATACAGTGCAGTGCAGCTACATGTGGCAGGTATAGATCTGCCTGTGTAGATAAACAGCTTTTTAGAGTGGGAAGGGGGTGGAGAGAAAAACTCACTATCGAAGATTCTCCCACACAGGATTTTCTATTTAACATTTGATTACTTCACAGGATTTATTCTTGCAGTGCCCTAGAGATAAGATATGCCAAAACACTGGCTGAGGTTTTTTCTAAACATAAATCTTACAGAATGCAATTGAAATGTCAGTAGTGAGCTTGATCATGAGCATGTGTGTGCTGCAGTGTAACCCTAAGTGGGTTTGATCAAACTTAATGAATCCTGCTGCTTTTAGGGCACTGGGGGATGGGCTTCTTACTCAGGACTTCTTCTAATTGCTTTGAAACTCTTCATTGTCTAATTTAATAAATACAGGGGGGGGCGGGGGGGGGGGGAGAGGAAAATGTCTTTTAGTTTCCCAGCTGATTTCAGGTCATAGTTTTTATGCTATGCTTGTCCGAAAACAGAAAATATAGGAGTAGAATAAAATGTTCAGAGTAACTAAAATGTCATTGTGACAGATGCTTTGTGTTGGTTTCTCAAAATGCTGAAAATGAGTTATGAAACAACGCTGAAGGACCACTTTGTTCCTCACTACCACAGTCAGCAGTATGGCCAACAAGAAGAATATCTGCCATTCTGCAGAATAACTTGAGGCAACCTTTCCTTATGCATCAGGAGTGCCTATCAGCTTTCTAAATAGAAGTAAGGCATCAGCAGGACCTGTTTTCAGGAATGTATGCAAGTGCACATATGTACATAAGGAACAGAGAGAAAGGACTTATTTTAAGAATTATTTAAGAAAAGGCATGCTGATTATGTGAAGATCAGAACACTTCAAAGAGTCTCAGGAGATTAAACAGGTGCTTTCCCAAATAAAGGACTCAGTTCTTACAGACAGCTTCTGTAACTAATATAGCATATTCAAGAGCATAACATGTAACCTGCTACTGTCTTTTAAGGCAATCTTAAAATGGGAGATATCACTTAAATTTTGAATTTTCTGCAAGGAAAATAAAGACTGAAATCTAGCCTGTTTTTACGTCTCCAGTTGCATTCATTCTGTCTTATATGAAAAGAGAAACAAATTACAGTTTAATGACAGATCAAATACTAGGATAGATTATTTTATTTCTTTCACAAAATATGCTTTGGTCAGAAAGCAAGGGAGAGGTCTTCAAACACCTGTTTCCAGCTCCCTATTCCCACAGGGCTCTAGCCACAGTCCTATAAATCCAAAGGGATCATGAGGGAAACTAAGGCAGCAGATACACTTTTGATCACTATGAAAATAATGTTATATTAAAATTAGTTAAGAATAGATGAGATAAGATTGTGATAAGAAGATAATCTAATCTCTGTAGTGTCATGCCATTGCTTTCTAGCACCTGTATTTTCCCTATGTTTAACAAGAATTCATATCAATATCTAGATTTGGTCACTGGATTTACTGACTTTTAAATTGCCCTTCCCATTGAAGGCTAACCATTATGCTTGCATGCAATAATTGCTAAATTCATTGTGTTTGTGGCTTAAACTATTTGTTCAAGCCTTGACATTTACTCCAGTCAATGATATAATCAAGCCAGTAGTTTTTATATTGTTTACCCCACATCTTTACTGGATAGGCACAGATCCTTCTGAACAGTGAAAATCGGGATTAGGTGGGAAAAGTTATTCACATGTGTTCTGTTAAAATGAGAAAAATAGTACTGCTACATGAGGTCAGAAATTGGGCGTAAAAGGTTTACAGCATTTATTTATTTGACGATACTGTATATCTCTACATTGCAGCTTGCTATATCCACAAGCCATTTTGAAGGCAGATGTGCAGCATATTCCCAAATGTTTATGACCTAAAATCAAACTTGTGATGTACTCTGAGGTAAAAACAGGAGAAACCTGTCACCAAGGAGGCAATGTGGTATCACATGTAAGAGGATTTCAACAGAGGATGCCAGCTTCAGCTCAAATGAACCTGAGGCCTCCTCCAGATTTTGTTGTCTTTCATTACCAATTAAAGACTACCACAGCAAACTTGTAGCAAAATTACACTCTGGTCGTTTTCCTCTTCCTTCTATCTGTTTTCAAAAATTTAAAGACCGTTTGGTCTGTTTTCAAATATGCAAATAAATTATCACTTTATTAATTCTTCAGGTCATGTCCATTATCCTCCCAATTGAATTCATTTCTTTCTTTGAAATATACCAGTTACCTGCTGTATTTCTCTTCTCTCTAGGTGTAAGACATGGAAAACAAACAAACAAACAAACAAACAAACAAAAATAATGCCTCAAAAAACAGAAATTCAGTAAAAAGTCACTTTCCATTCCAGCTTAGCATTAATACTTCCTCTTTTCATTTCCCTGTGCTTTGGACAATATAGTAATAAATCTAAAATGTTTCTTGCTTTTGTAAATTGATTTTAAAAGTTTGGGGGAATCTCTTTCCATAATATCAGTTCCGTAATAAAAGTCACTCTACCCTATCTACTAAAAAAACACTGTTTGTTTGTTGAATCCTAAGCTGTTTTAGTCAAGAGGTGATTGCTCCTTCAAGTCATGACACTGATCAACCAGCTGGAAAATAGTCTTTCACTATTTTGAGGAAGCAGAGGAGTCATAACTTTATAATAAATATATAATTATATTGCCAAGTACTCTTTTAGAGCTTTTGTCACTTTCAATTTTGCATTTCTCTGGAAGAAACCTCAAATTGCTAGATGTATTAAAAAAAATATGCCTTTTATAAACATGTGTCATGTTTATTGTTTTTTTTTTTTTTGTTTTTTTTCCCCAATTACAAAGCAAATATGCCAGAGGGAACTACATCTCAAGTAAACTGTATGGCTCAGTTATAAAATTAAATAGCTTCTGTTGATCTCCCTCTTTAATGTCAACAAGGTATTATTTTTATGTCTCTGTTTTGATTAATGGATATGGCAAATGTAAAAACATTTCCTCTTCTGTTTGTGTATGTATTTGTATGTGTGTGTTTGTGTTATTTTGGAGGCTTTGAAAGACAGACTGTTCCTGAAATAATGGTCTCTGGACCTAAAAGGTGACCCACTTTCTATATCTGAGCAGCAAAGAAAGCAGACTTCCTTTATAAGAGTAGACAGTAAAAATAATGCTTTATCTCAAATGCAATGTCTGAAAATTGATCTAGCCTCCAAAAAGCATTATCATCTACATCTTTTCCCCTCATTGTCTCATCAAGGCCTGGATTCATCTCTACGAATGTCTGCCAGCCAAAATAAAGGCATTTGGGTAAGATACTCATCTGGATTCCCTCTATATTCAGCAGAAGAGGATAAAAACCCCACAGTATGATTTATCACTTTGAAAATGTTACTCTTAAATAAAACAGGTTTTTTTGTTTTGTTTTTTTTTTTTTTTTTTTTTTTTTCCTGGAAAAGCATCACAGCTCGTGGGGTGATCACAGACACCTGCACTTTCAGTTACTAAAAACAGCTAAATCAGACCCCTCACTTTACACCACCAACCCACTAATTTCACTTTTCCAGTGAGTCTTTTCCCTTTCCTTTTCCTTTTCCTTTTCCTTTTCCTTTTCCTTTTCCTTTTCCTTTTCCTTTTCTTTTTCCTTTTCCTTTGAAATTAGGGATTTTTATTTTTTTTTCTTTACTTCCTTTCTTAGCAGGCACCTTTCTGCCTTCTCACTAAAACTAAATCTTATATACTAAAATAGGGTAGATTTAGACTAGATATTAGGAGGAAATTCTTCACTGTAAAGGTAGTGAGGCACTGGCACAGGTAGCCCAGAGAAGTTGTAGATACCCCATCCCTGAAGGTGTTCAAGGCCAGGCTGGATGGGGCCTTGGCAAACATTATCTAGTGGGTAGCATCCCTGCACATGGCAGGGGTTTGTAATTAGATGATCTTTAAGGTCCCTTAAAGTGACATTTTCTATACTAAACTTGGCACTCCCGCTTGTTTCCCCTTTCTTCTCTGCTATGTAAGCAAATGGAAAAAGTGTAAACCCAGCCTTTGGAAATACATTAACTGAGTCTTAATAATTTCATTCCAAATGTTTTGGAATGTTTAATGAACTCTCTGAAGCTAAGTTCATTGTCTTTCAGTTGCTTGACATATTTCTCATCCAATTTAACATTCATAAGCACACAGAAAAATAAATTATAGATGTTATATTTGCATGTGAAAACCTGGCTGTACTGTAAGCTTGTTGTTTAAGAAACATCAAATTTTCATTAGTGACGAATAAAAGTATGAACAAAATCACTGCTAACAGAGTAAATATTTATATATATATATATATTTTTAAATGAACTAAATACATCTGAACACCCACATACACATAAAGACAAATAATAGTACTAAACTTTCTGGTGGGAAAAATGTATAACATTTTTGCTAAGTTTTAACATCACTTTTGTGAAAAAAATATATATATATATATGTGCAAATTATTTAAACATTTAAACATTATTAAATCTTTAAGCATTTCTTATATTACTTTTTGAATTACCATACAGGTGAGCAAGCAAAATCATTAAAGAAAGGGCCTTTTTTGTGCAGATAAAATAGGAAAAAGCCCATACTAATTGCTGGTAGAAAACACAGAAGTTATTTAACTGTTATGAGGAAGGGGACAAACATTAATTTATGAGTAAATATTTGTTCATGTTACAAGTATTGCTGTAGTACTGGATTTCGAAGACAATTACATTTCAGGAAAGACACCATTTTAAATAATCTCTTAATGTAAATAAGATTGAATGTAAGAGCTAATTTTCTTCTGTTTGACAGGGTCCATGATGGTAGGATGAATATCTTATGACACCCACTTATGTGGGGCCCACACTGTTCATAGACGTCCCGATTAAATGTCATATCTAGAGAAGGATTAAAGTGTTTCTTAAAACAGCTTAAATATATTAACTTTGAGTTCCTGAGTTAATACGTCTTTCAAAAGTAGCCTGAACTCTAAAATGAGAAGAAATGCAAATGTTTCTGTGTATGTGGAAAATGTCAACCTATCAGATTGTATGTAATTCTGTAGCACTGTTCTGTAGACAGTTAAAAGTGATGAGCAGATCATAAGCATCTGTGAAAGACAAGATTTACCATACAATGTGCTTATTACACCACACAAGATAGAGACAAGGAACAAAATTAGTAACAGTACAAATTGCACAGAAATAGGGAAAAAGTTATTTGCCACATTCCCCATTATTAGTAACATGCAAAGCAGTTTGCTCTTTTGTTGTGTGAAATCAATACCTTTTACATCATTTTCATGAGTGGTACCTTAATGATAAATGTCTGAGGCTTCATTTTGGGAATCTTTATTTCTCTTTTATGGACACATTTTTGGGTGAAGGTCTCTGAAATGTGAAATAATATGTGATATATTTAGCTTCTGTAAAACATTCTTTTTTTTTTTTCTTTTCTTTTTTTTTCTTTTTTTCTTTTCTCCTTAGCACATTATGTTCCAGTGAGACACAGGGCTTCCTGTAATTGTTATAATACAAATTACAAGAACACACTAAGCATGCCATACAACAAAGCTTGTGAATGACGCAGCACCAGCATAAAATTGATTCTGACTCATCTGTGAGAGGGAGTCACCCTATTTTTATCAAAGGAGGATGCTTACACACTACATGGACTAAAGTAGAAAGACAATTAAATAATGGGGGAAAACCCATCTGGCATCAGGGCTTCTGCCTCTGGGGAGGGATCTATTGGCATCTGTGTAAGTGCAGATGGACTCAGCTTCAGCCAGGGGGTGATCAGGCAGATCTGCTTCTAATCTGTGGCAAAATCCCCTCAGGAATATAATCCTTTAGGCCTCCTGGGAACCTGCATCATCCACCCAAACAACCCTAAACTGGTCATAAAGCACTATTCTTCCAGTCAAGTGGATGCTGAAATCTAGTGTATGGAACTGGCAGTTTTCTACCTAAGAGGTATCTAATGTAAAATGCTTCAGCTGCATTAAAATCACCTTCTTCCTCCTGAGATCCCTTAAGTTTGGGCTGCAAAGTCAGGCTTGTTCTTTCTCACCTTCCTTGCTTACCATTCAATGTATGTGCGGTGTTTAGTTTCTCCTGAAGGAGGTGGGAGACGATGGTTTCAGTTCCTCCAGATTGAGGAGGTCAGAGAACCCTTTCAAGTCCTCCCTTTCAAGATGACTGCCTAACAACTGATGCAAAAAGAGACCCCTTCTCAGTTAGGCACTTACCTTCGAACAAGAGATGGTGGCATCTAGTTTTCAAGTGTACAGATGTGTCTAATGAACTGCTGACCTCAGACAGCTACACCCTCAGTAAGTGTGATGTTGCAACTGTTTCTGATGGCCACCCTCAACTGTTTTCCCACATAGCAAGAACAGCTCTCAATGGATAACCCTCTGAGGCACTAAGCTTTCTCTCATTGAAGTTAGAAACTGAGGAATCTTTCTACTATCTTTTTGCCTCCCTGGTAAGCAAGCAGTAAATTTTTTTAGTTTCCAGAAATCAAGTGGAAGGTGCCTTCAATCTTGAGACATCACCAAGGCACTAAAGATAAGCTATCGATATTTCTGACTTCTATATTTATGTCTGTCACCCACAGATAATTTAAATATCAACAAAGGAATATCAAAGCATCATTATAACTCAGGAGTTATGGAAGAGGCTTTCTGCAGCTTAGTGATTGTTCAAGGTAAAAAAATAAATGTGTGAGAGAGCTCGCTGACATACTAGTAGCAGAGTCCTTAGGAAAAAATTAAGAAAAAGAGAAATCGAGAGATCTTAACTATCCAAGGTGCAAGGATTTGTGTAGTCTGCAAGGATGTGAGGAGGACTTTGATCCCATTGCTCCTGGAGCATGCACCAGCACAATGATGCTGGGATAACTAATCCATCCATCCCAGGTGTTTCTCTGCTAGAGAAGGTATCTCTACAGCCCCTGTCCTGCTGACTGCAGAGGCAGTTTCAACAAGTGTGGTGTGGTTAGAACAGGTTTGGTTTATTGTCTTGCTCCAGGCTGTGGCAAGAAAGCCCAGGGAGGCTGAAGAAGTACCCTCAGGAAGCCCCGATTGCACCATGTGCGCATACCTTTGCATACCTGTTTCTGTTTCGTGACATCCCCTGTCTACTCAGAAAGAGTAGACAGACTGCTCTTGCCACCTCTGTCCTCTCACAAATAAACAACCATGCTTGCTTCTTCCATGTTGGTCCTGATTTTGCTAAATATGTAGCCAAAACTAGTGTTTCTGAAACCATTACCTAGGCATTCATGTCTTTGTGTGATATTTCTGGTATGGTTAACTAGATATTCCCCTCCAATTATCTGTGAAATCCAGCCATTTCTTACATAACTTGCCCTTAAACATCTGTGAAATCCAGACATCCTTCACAGCACTATCTGTAACCTTTGTCAGGTTCCCACATTGTTATCTGCTACATCCAGCAATTCCAACTATGTCATGTTCAGTGGCTTCTCACACTCAGCTTCACCTGGGGCCAGGACACCATCACCTGCCTGCAGCCCTGACACAATCAAGATGTCCCTTGGCCTGTATGCAGTGCCAGATGTACACTAAACGGATTAGCCAAACAAGAAAGAAGATAAACTAGCTGTGCATGAGGGAAGAATGGAGAAGTTTAGGCATGGAGCATTTGTCTAGTGTTTTTCCATGTGCAAGTCCACAGCCTAAGGGAGGAATACTTTGCCTTTTCTTGAAAACTTTGTGAGCAGGTTTCATCTCATTTAATGTGAGATAGCTAAATGTATCTATTAAAGGTATCTGCTTTTTTTCTGCACTCTATGAAAAGAGGCAGATGGATCCAGAAGACAATTTAGATATCAATTTAAGTGCAAACTTACTCACCCGTGGTGTTGATTTCCCACTGACAATACACACCAAATAGGCAACTCAGACTAGTTGTCTAGCTTTCAGATGGACAAAAGACATCCATGCAAAAAGGAAAATAAATAAATAAATAAATAAATATTTATTTATTCATTTGCTCATTTATTCAAGCTTGTACTGCTATGAACTACTGTTACTATAGGGAATGGCAGTGCTAGTATTGTCTACTTCAGAATGTATGTACAAACCCAGTGCATTCAGAGGAAGCAAAAAGACACTAATGGCATGCAAGATAACTAAGAAGAATCTTTCTTTCAGTCTGGTTCACAGTCCTTCCCTCACTTATTTTTCAGTAAATAGAAATAAGCACAGAGAAGGACTGAAAGAAGGGAGAGGGTAAGTCTAAGCATGCAGCAGCTGAGAGAACATGCGCCATCAAAGGCAGAGAAGGTCAATTTTTCTATTTTTTTCATTGACATAGAGGAAATTTTTTCCCTGACTGATTGGGAATCACTTTTCCTCTGCAAGCTGCAGGTGTCCTCTGTAAAGCAATGTTGCCTCCTGTGCCATCACTTGGTTTCCACTATGTGAAAAAGCTAGAAGAAGTTAAAGAGAGACAGAATTGGAAACAAAATCTGGGACAGTAATCTGTATTCCTTGCTTCCAACACTGGGAACAAAGAGAAGTGAGAAGGAAGCAGTGGTTCTTTACTAGCTTTGATTGACAGAGCTATTGACTTCTTGCAGCTTCATAGGTGAGGTCATTGTGCTGAGTTTAATTCTGGGGACAGATGGTAGAATTGGGGCAGACAACAAAGAACAGATGGCCAATGAGAAATACCAGAATAAAAACATGTGGTTTGGAGCTGGACAGTCCACTCTTGCCACATTGAACAACCTAAGTGTTAATCTATTTAATCTAAATTTAGGTTTTCTGTTAATGTCTTATAACAGTTATAGCTAGTATCATTCATACATTTAAGTTCTGAATATTGTCCTTTGAGGCAATTATTCTAACTCACAAGGGGAAAATTAAACTAATTTTGCCTTTTATTTCCATTTAAACATTAGTTGAAAGATGGGAAGAATGCTTTTAAGAGAGCTATCCTGTTTCTTCCAGGGATGGTAAGGAATCTTTTAAATAGTTTTTAAAATATTCTTCACTGCTTTGGCTGTAACTGATTTCCACTCTGTCCTCTTGCTGCACAACAGAAGAAGACTGGTATCATAGCTACGAGGTGAAAAGGAGAGATATTTAAATATCCACTTTTTGATACTGAGATAATCATCTTTAAGGAATCAGCCTTATTCATTTCAAATCAATAATACCGCCACATTGTGAATAGAGCCACATTACAATAAAGTGGAATATCTGTGCCATTCAGGTACAAATCTGGAAGGTACTCTCTAATTGATGCATCTCAATGACCCTGGCATGAAAGCACTCTGACATGGGATAAGAAGTGCATGGACCAGAATAAAAGCTCTTTTCAAAAAGAGCCCAATAATATATTATTATTATTATTTTTAACTCTTGAAAATACAAATTCAGTAAATTCACACTGACTTGCATCAGTTTTATTCATACATGCTTTTATACTGTAGTGATTCCACATCTATTCTGGTTACAGGAATTTGATGGAAGAAAGCACTAATTTTTTTATCTTTATTTTTTCCACTGAGGAGAGCAATCTTTGAAGAACTGTAATGGAGTGAGCTGCAGAAGAGCAATAATATTCCTTTCAAATATCTCAGGCATCTGTTTTCACATAAAACAAACTTCATAAAAGTTTCTTTGGTCTTATTTATTCTGCTATCAGGATCATTTTATCTATTTCAGTAAATTTGCTGTTGTTTAGTGGTACACATAATCAGTCATCCACATAATGTTTAAATGGCACAACCCATTTCTGATTATTAATTTGAATAAAATGACCAAGTGTTTTTATTCAAAACAGAATCAGTGGAAAACAACTGGAGAGAAAATTAATACAAATTAGCACATGTAACTTTGGTTGAATCTTAGCCTAAATAGGAGGCTAAGAAGAAATTAGGAAAAAAAAAAAATAGTAAAGTAAAAAATGTTAGTAAATGACAGTTAGTAAAAAATGACAGTAAAGCCTGACACTATTTCAAACAAAGGGAAGAAAAGATGCAGCTACTTTCTCAGTAGAAACTTCTATGCAAAATGAAAATATCACATTTCAGTTTCTGGAACCAACATACATTCCTGGTTCCAGGGCACCTTAAAACTGTTTTTGTTGTTGTTGTTGTTGTTGTTGTTGTTGTTGTTGTTTTGTTGTTGTTGTTTTTTGGTTTTTTGTTTTTTTTTCAATTTAGGTTCTGCAAGTGTGCTCATCTTCTTCTGGAAGCTGTTTCTTTCTTTTTTTTTTTTTTTCCTTAAATACTTTTGCAGTAAAAAATCCATTTTAAAAAGAAGGTTGCCTCTTTAATTCAATAGCAGCATGCATTATGCAATGTAATTTCTACCTGGTTTATAATGACACCAGTGAAACATGATAAGGTTTGGAGCCCAAAGCTTGCATTTGGCAACTATATAAGGAATTTAATCCTCAGAAATTCAGAACCCTTGTCCAAGATCTAGAATGAGTGCAGCAGAGTCTCTCCTCCAACATTACAGCAAGCAGACATGTTCGAAATAGGTTAAGTATTATGGCCCACAAACACCCTCTCTTTGGCTGAGAATTGGCAGAGAAGATCTGGCTTTTGCCCAAGTCATCTTCTCTCATAAGTATGCAGTCCCCTCTTTTCCCTCCTCCTCCAGCTGGCACCATTCTGAAGAACTCTCAGATACACAGTTCTGCCAGATTGCAACCTCTACGCCTCTTAAGCTCTACTAAAGTCTCCAGAGATGTCAGGGACAAATCTTCTACATGAGAATTACAAGTTTTGCTGAAAATTCTCCCCATATTGCAGTTAAGACTAGAAGTCTGAAATCTCTTAGATGTCAACCTAGCATAACTAAAGTGGATAATGTACAACAGGGGATCAACTTCAACATGAAGTCAGGAGACAGGTTGTAATGACAAAGTTGATTCAATAAATCCATTTTCCTAGAGGGATTCCATAGTAGAGAGAACAATATAAGGCAGACAGTGTTGGTTATATAACCTTCCTCTGAAAGAATCCCTCACTTCTCACTTTTACAATTTTGGAAGTTACATGAATAAAGTATCATTTTGGTAATTAACATGATCTCTCTTTGCACTCTAAAAATCTCAACACCTCAATCACCTCTTTGATATATATTTAAAAACCACCAGTTTCTTCTGAGCTTGATAGAAATAGACTTTTCCAGTGGTCTGTCAAAACATATAATTCTTTCAATTCACATACCTTTTCAAGCTATATGCATAGATTGACATAGGAATATCATATAGACTCTATTACTAACCTTGCCTGCAGTGTATTTTTTTTATTGCCACACAGTTTTGTTTGTTTGTTTGTTTTGTTTTTTAACTGGAAAACCCTTACCCATTTATCTAGACTGAAGAAGGCATATATGCATATATGTGTGTGTGTGTGTGTGTGTGTGGTGCATATGTGTAGCATACTACCACTTCTTTTTTTAAAAGACACAGATGGCATAATAACAACATATTATCAACAGCAGTGTAAATTTCTAATTGATAATTACACACATAAGTGGTCTATTTATTCTGATGGCAAGACTGACTATGATTATACAAGTAGACCTGCAAACAGGTTATGTTTTATTGAGAAGTCTGTTTAAATACTAATTATTCCCAACCTTAATTATAAGGTGGATAAGTATTATCATTATTTTGCACATGGTGGAACTGAGACATTAAATTGCTTTTTCAAGGCTACTCTGAAAGGAAATTGGCTAGATTAAAGCATTACTTAAATTCACCATGGACTCAGCTGTTATACCATGCTGTCTAGATTGGGTTTGATGAGATTATTTCTCATAGAAAACTTTCCAGTGGATCAACAGGAAGCTTTTAAACAGAAGAGAGATTTGCCATTTTCAGTCTATCGGGCTACAATGATTCAGCTGATGAAAATTTAGCTAAAATAAGTAACCTTTAGTTTTTGTCCTGCCCTTAGAGGATTTAAATGTCCATTTATTTTCTTTGCTAAACAACCTTTTATATAGTGTAAACCCTGCTGATACTTCAGTCTTCCCTGTTACTTAACATGCGTCAATCTGAAACCAAAGTTTTCTCATGAGAATTAGCCACCCAGCCTATACCTGTGGAATAAACTGCATCTGCATTCATCATTCGCTTGAAAAATCATCCCATGGCTGTGAACATCCCACTAACTTCACAACAGTAACCTCTTAACTTCACTTATACAACTCTTCAACTTCAGGATATATCTATTCATATCTGAAACTAATGGGATTTTTATCTTCAGCTGGAAAAACAGGGGTGAATGTTACTGATCCCTCATCTCTTTCAAACCATCCCTAGATCCTCACCCATAGCTGCTACAGTTCGTAGGAATCACCAGTGCACAGTGCAAGCAAAGTTGCTGTCAACCCTTGGCAAAACTGTACAATGCAGGGCTCTTGGATGACTACACTCTTTGTGGACTGCTACGGCCATTTGACAAATGAACCTTGCCTTTGAAGAATTCAGTCCTGCATCCTCTGCCATCAGACAGTTCTCCACTGCATGCCATGAGGACAGTCTGTTGACAGGCTGCCAGCTAAGGAGGACAACTGCCTGTTCCCACTCTGGCTTTGCAGCTTCTTCCTCTGCCCTCTGATGTAATTTTTCTCCCTCATTTCTGAAGACCTACATATCAGTGAAATTCATTTGTTCCCAAGGTCTTTTCCCTCCAGGCATTTCTTCCTGCAGCATTTACACTTGCGTCCTAAATTCAGGAAAAATGCAACCCTCACATTTACCTCTAGCTGTTTTTCAGTATCTGGGACACATTTCTATCAACTACAGGGCAGAACTTGACCAAAAATATCCAGCCTTAGGGTTCGCATCTGGGAAGAGACTGTACACATGCCAAAATAGGCAAAATTAACAGTGAAACGGATTATTTTTCTAATTTTTGTAGTTCTACCTGGCAACATTTGTACAAAGATTTTTAAGGTCCCTTGCCTTAGCTTGCCCACAATATTGGCTTGTTTGCAACACTTCACTAATGAATCCTTCTGCATAAAAGGCTTCATTTTAAGCCTCTTTCACTTGGGTCATCTTGCCCCTATGTTAATCACAGTAGTGATCAAAGGCTACCAAGTGGAGTAGCAATCTGGGAACCCAATGCCTTCTGAGGCTGCAAACCTCCAGGCTAATTCATGAGACAGTCCCCACGCAGACCACACGTCAAGCCACAAACCACCCCTGAACATGGCAAACTCATCACCAAGAAATTCTTGGGTTTTCCCTCTTCAAACTTCTTCACTCTGTTTCTTAATCTCATGGAGCAACATGCCATTTTCACTTAGATCCATTCTTCTGAATACAGAGTTAGGTGGGATATACTCACACAGCACAAAACAACTTAGATAAACATTAATGAAGAGACGTGCGTAATTAGCCAGCTTCATTCACTTTTTTATTATGTTGCTGTCATGGGTAAGAACATAAAAAATAAAGACAGAGTGACAGGTTTAGGTCCCCCGGAGATGAACTGTTGACGAAAGCTACAAAATGAGGACCTAGAAAAAAAAAAAAAAAAAAAAAAGCTACCAAATATGCTGATAGAGCACATGAAAGATTTATTGGCAGCTAACTACACGAACTGAATAAGAGGGCTTTTGTCTGGACTGACGACTAATTGACATGAATTAGATTACATGATATCATTCTCAAAACCTCTACAGCCAGAACTGCTAACAGAAATAACATCAAGGAAAGTAGTGCAGATAATCAGGAAAAATAAAAATAGAAATTGTACGTTATTTTGTGTTTGACAGTTTTAAAAAGTCCAGCATGGCTCTATCTGAATGGAAGCCAATCCAAAAATGCAGTGAACAAGTTTGTCACGGGAAAACATGACAGTTATGTGCATCTGTTGTATGATCATTGTTGTATGATCATATTTGTTTGCAGATGACACCAAGTTAGGTGCGTGTGTCGATCTGCTCGAGGGTAGGAAGGCTCTGCAGGAGGATCTGGATAGGCTGCACCGATGGGCTGAGGTCAACTGCATGAAGTTCAACAAGGCCGAGTGTTGAGTCCTCCACCTGGGGCGCAATAACCCCAAGCAGAGCTACAGGCTGGGAGATGGGTGGTTGGAAAGCTGCCAGGCAGAGAAGGACCTGGGAGTATTGGCTGACAGTCGGCTGAATATGAGCCAGCAGTGTGCTCAGGTGGCCAAGAAGGCCAACAGCATCCTGGCTTGTATAAGAAACAGTGTGACCAGCAGGGCTAGGGAGGTGATCGTCCCCCTGTACTCGGCTCTGGTGAGTTCAGCCTGGAGAAAAGGAGGCTCAGGGGCGACCTTATCGCACTCTACAGGTACCTCAAAGGAGGCTGTAGCGAGGTGGGGGTTGGTCTGTTCTCCCACGTGCCTGGTGACAGGACGAGGGGGAATGGGCTAAAGTTGCACCAGGGGAATTTTAGGTTGGATCTTAGGAAGAACTTCTTTACCGAAAGGGTTGTTAGACATTGGAACGGGCTGCCCAGGGAAGTGGTTGAGTCACCATCCCTGGAGGTCTTGAAAAGACGTTTAGATGTAGAGCTTAGGGATATGGTTTAGTGGGGACTGTTAGTGTTAGGTCAGAGGTTGGACTCGATGATCTTGAGGTCTCTTCCAACCTAGACATTCTGTGATTCTGTGATTCTGTGATCATGGCTGGCCAAATTCCTCTTTCCACTCATTGAGCTGTATTTAAAGAAAGTAGGACAGTTTTTTACCATCACAAAGACAGGGTCAGGCAGGGGCATGGAGATAATTTGTGTGAGCCTAGAGCGGAACTGCTCTTCCTCAGCACACAGACTGCAAAGCACACTCTGACTCTACGGAGCTAGCCTTTGCTGACCCTGAAAGACCATAGCAAAGAGCTCCCATCTGAATAAGAATGCATATTCCAATATCTTCATAACTTAGTATCCATATCTTCGTATCATAACAGCAGATATTAGCTTACGAGGAAAAATTTCCTGTAAGGACACTCAATATTGTAAAAATAGATGCAAAATGTTTTCAAAAATAACATTTGGCTTAAAACAAACTGAACATATTTGGTGGGGGAGTTATTGCTTTTGGTATGTTTTGCATATTTCATAAAGCCTGACATGAATTTCAAATGTCTTGAGAGTATTTTTTGATCTCAGTGTTCAACTGTATACTGCTTTCTAGTATTTCATGATAACTGATTATAAAATCAACTCAAAAGTGAGCATAAATTTCAGCTTCATTGAGATGATTACAATACACAGAGTACTATTGTTAAGAAGCAGCAAGGAGCTCAAGTGCTAGGGCAATGTTAAAGGTATGCATTGGCTTAGATTTGTATTCTTCTACTCAAGATGCTTCAGCCATAACACCTCTAAGTGAGACTGGAAGAAAGTTTGAACTAGAATCTCAGTTTCAAAGACCCTTTATGATTTACCACTTACTGCTATAGGGCAGAATATTTTTTCAGGCTGAAGACTTTGAGGATTCACCAGGAAATGGTTTGAAGTACATGAAGCAAGACAAATATATGTTCGCTGTAACCTAAACTACCATTACACCCACAGGTAGAAAAGGTTTTTACAGCATTCTGTTTTTGACGCTACCTTTTAAATGATTCCTTGTCTTGAGCATGTTACATCTGGATAACTATTGATAATGCCTCGTATATGTTTTTTGTTTGGTTTTGTTTTGTAAACTAGAAATCTATTACCCAGAGATAGGGCATTACTAGCAGCAAATCAAATACGCTTTTTGCTATGCTCATTCAGCAAAGTTGGTTTTGGCATGCTAATTTCAGCTAAAGCATGAATAAATATACTTAATCTATTTTTGGACTTGTGTTAAGAGCCAATTTTAAACCAGGGCTCAGCCTAAACTGTACAGATGGGATCCCAGAACACTCCACCCTTGTGGTGCAGGTTCCCCCATAATAGTCCATTCAGGGGTAGGGTGCTTGGAGCAGAATAGCTGTTTCATCCTACCTCTGACTCTAACAGTCAAAAGCTCAGCTGAGTCATCTCAGCAGTGCAAACAGAAGAGCAAAAACTAGTTGGGAAGAAAACAAATTTGAAAACTAAGACTCCTCATGTAATTCCCATCATGATTTATCAACATATACCCATGTGCAGTTGTTCAGATTCACTTGGGGCAGACTGGTGAGAACGGAGGCCAAGAAGCTGTGTTATTGGACCAGTCTGCATCCTCTGCAGGCAGAGCTACCATTTCCAGCTACTTCTTCACCACTGCTCTCTCCCAGGTGGGCAGAAGTAATGGCAGTTGTGGCTGCTGGATGGAAAGAGCACTGATAGTTGCAGACTGTAGGAGTTCAGAGCTAAACATCTCTTTCATGTTCACTGGCCTGACACAGTAGTTAAACAGTCATGCTATCAAGAAAATGTTGCTGGTAGAAAAGCTGTGCTAAGGAAAGAGAGGGAAAGAGCCTTCCTATAAGGGGAAATGTAGGTACAGTTGAATTATAATTGAGGATACAAGTACTTTGTATAGTGAAAACTATCTTTGAGAAGCATCCAGGATATTTATCTACAAGCAAATAAGCAACTGAGGTGGACTTACAGAATAACAGAATCACAGAATAGTCTAGGTTGGAAGAGACCTACAAGACCACTGAGTCCAACCTCTGACCTAATGCTAACAAGTCCTCCACTAAACCATATTCCTAAGCTCTACATCTAAATGACTTTTAAAGACCTCCAGGGATGGTGACAACCACTTCCCTGGGCAGCCTATTCCAGTGACTAACAACCCTTTCGGTAAAGAAGTTCTTCCTAATATCCAGCCTAAACCTCCCCTGGTGCAACTTTAGCCCATTCCCCCTCGTCCTGTCACCAGGCACGTGGGAGAATAGACCAACCCCCACCTCGCTACAGCCTTCTTTGAGGTACCTGTCGAGTGCAATAAGGTCACCCCTAAGCCTCCTCTTCTCCAGGCTAAATAGTCCCAGCTCCCTCAGCCGCTCCTCGTAAGACTTGTTCTCCAGACCCCTTGCCAACTTTGTAGCCCTTCTCTGGGCTCGCTCAAGCACCTCCATGTCCTTCTTGTAGTGAGGGGCCCAAAACTGAACACAGTATTCAAGGTGCGGCCTCACCAGAGCCGAGTACAGGGGGACAATCACTTCCCTGGACCTGCTGGCCACGCTGTTTCTTATACAAGCCAGGGTGCTGTTGGCCTTCTTGGCCACCTGAGCACACTGCTGGCTCATATTCAGCTGACTATCAACCAATACTCCCAGGTCCCTCTCTGACAGGCAGCTTTCCAACCACTCATCTCCCAGCCTGTAGCTCTGCTTGGGGTTGTTGTGTCCCAGGTGCAGGACCTGCCACTTGGCCTTGCTGAACTTCATACCGTTGGCCTCGGCCCATCGGTGCAGCCTATCCAGATCTTCCTGCAGATCTTTCCTACCCTTGAGCAGATCGACACGCACACCTAACTTGGTGTCATCTGCAAACTTACTGAGGGTGCACTTGATCCCCTCATCCAGATTGTTGTAGTTTAACCTGGCCAGCAGCTAAACACCACACAGCTGTTCGCTCACCCTCCCCCCTCCCTCTCTGGGATGGGGGAGAGAAAAGGAAAAGTGAAACGAGAGTTGAGATAGAGACAGTTTATTAAGATAGAAAACACTACTACTACTAATAATAATAATAGTGTGTATGAAACAAGTGATGCACATTGCAATTGCTCACCACCTGCTGACCGATGCCCAGTCTATCCCAAGCAGCCGCCCCCCATCCCAGCTAGCCACCCCTATATATTGTTTAGCACGATGTCAGATGGTATGGAATACTCCTTTGGCCAGTTTGGGTCAGCTGTCCTGGGTCTGTCCCCTCCCAGCTCTTGCTGCACCCCCAGCCCGCCCACTGGCAGGACAGAGCAAGGAGCTGAAAAGTCCTTGGCTTGGTACAAGCACTGCTCTGCAACACCCAAAACATCAGCATGTTATCAGCACTCTTCTCATCCTAATCCAAAACACAGCACTCTACCAGCTACTAGGAGGAAAATTAATCCTGTCCTAAATGAAATGAGGACACAGATCATCGATGAAGATGTTAAAGAGGACTGGCCCCAGTACCGAGCCCTGGGGGACTCCACTAGTGACCGTCCTCCAACTGGATTTGACTCTATTCACCACAACTCTCTGGGCCCAGCCATCCAGCCAGCTCTTAACCCAACGAAGCATATGCCAGTCCAAGCCATGAGCAGCCAATTTTCTTGAGGAGAATGCTGTGCGGAACAGTGTCAAAAGCCTTACTGGAGTCAAGGTAGACCATATCCACAGCCTTTCCCTCATCCACTAAATGTGTCACCTTGTCATAGAAGGAGATCGGGATCGTCAAGCAAGACCTGCCCTTCATAAACCCATGCTGACTGGGCCTGATCACCTGCTTGCCCTGCAACTGCTGCATGATGACACCCAAGATAATCTGCTCCATGAGCTTCCCTGGCACTGATGTCAAACTAACAGGCCTATAGTTCCCTAGGTCTACCCTCCGGCCCTTCTTGTAGATGGGCGTCACGTTTGCTATCCGCCAGTTGAGTGGGACCTCCCCCGATAGCCAGGACTGCCGATAAATGATGGAAAGAAGGTGGACTTATAGCAATGCCCTGGGAACTTCCCCTCTGAATATATGCAATGATAAAAAAAAAAAAAAAAAAAATCTTGTTTCCTTAACAGATAATACGGGATGTTTAATTCAGCACCTAGGGAGGTGTATACATACGTCCAGTCCTGTGACCTGTATACCAACTCTGCACAGTGCTGAGGTCTTCTATATTGGGCAAGTAAGGGCTAGGAAGGTAAATGTGCAGCAGATTATAACAGTTCTGCAGATAGTCTCACCTCTCTAGTGTAGGATGGGGCTGGGCTGAGGGAATAGCTGCCCTGGAGGTGTCCAAGCAATGTCAGCTAAACAGCCCAGTTGTTCCTATAAGCACTCTTCATCCCACAGCTAAGGTTTCAGAGTACTCACACAACTTGCATGAGCACAGTCCCACTGCCAGCAGTGTGGTATAGCCCCAGCATGAGAGTTGCACCCGAACAACCACAAAGGTTCAAGATCCACAGGCTGGATATGTCTGTGTGAAGACTATATTCAGAGAAGACAGAGCTGTGGTTAAGCTGTTAGTCTGGGGCATGCAAACTCCAAATTCTCATACAGTCTTCAAATTTTAACTTGAAAAATTCACATTGTCTGTCCTCTAGTTCCCCAGTGTACACCAATAGAAGTAAATTTTATTTTCCTGGCTGGACATCTTTTTTCATAGTGTAATGTCTTTAGGATGCAGAATTTCTCTCACTGCAGGTATGAGGTACTCTTATATATGAGAGAATGACTAAGGCTTTCAGGCAGCGCTGTATCATAAATATGTAATAATTGCTGAAACCTAAAAGATAACATTGAAAGAAGAACTAAGATGACAAAAGCCGAAGGTCAAGAACCTTTTCCAGAACAGCAAATATTCTGAAAGATATGTAATTTGCTCTTTGTTAAATTAAATATTATCTCTTTCATGTTTTTTAGATGATTAAAAGTGGTTTCTAAAAATTTAAAATATTTACAGAGACTGCCCGAGAGAGAAGTGAATTGCATGCACACAATATTTCTTCTAATATTATCCTTCATTAATATATCTGCTCTGTAGTATCTGGAAACAGGCAACCCAAATCAGAGCTTGGTGATACAGTGTACAAAGACCTTATAACAAGGACAATGCTTGTTTGTCAAAAGGGGAACATTATTGTCTCAGTGCTGTTTATCAAGGCCATTCAGAAGTTACAATAACTCTGACAGAATGCAGCTCTCCTTATTCATGGATTCAAAATTTTTTATTGCAAACTCAGCAGTATGGGGCCAGGACTTACAGCCGAGCAGTCTCATGCTATTCAGCAGAGGACAATGGGGACAGGCACAAGATCACGTTCGAGTATTCTAGCCAGTTGAGACAGAAATTCTCCCATACCAAGACTTTCATTGGATGTTTATATTTCCACCAGCCTGCAATTGTAACTGTGAAGTACAAGGAGGATCTTACAGAGCATTTTAACACCCTCCCAAATGGGGAAAAAAAAAAAAAAAAAAAAAAGAAAAAAAAAAGGCATGTATTTCATCTCCTGCTGCTTTTTTGACTTTACCACTTTGAAGCTATTAGATCATTTCCTCTGAAAAATATCCTCTGAATGCTAGTGTTATCCCAAATATGAATAATCATGCTCTTTATTACAGACCTCTTCAGTCATAACGGTAGCTCATGAGAGCATCTAGATATTGCAGCAGGGCTGGATGTAGCATCTAAAGCTCCTGGAATTATATTTGCTTCAAATTGTACTTGTCTTCATATCTAACCATCTGAGGTCATCCATAGCTGTTCAAAACAGGCTATTCACTTTCATATGTCTATGTCTGCTTTATTGCTGACAGAGAATTTCGCATATTCCCCCCTCCCAAAAAAAAAAAAAAAAAAAAAAAAGCTTGAAAAGCTTGCAGTGCTCCCTCACCTACATTATCAAAAAGATATAATTCTCCAAAGCCCAGGACCAGATCCCATGGGCTTGCAGATTTGGCTACAACATACTCAGCTGAGAATCCTTTCACTCAGGGCAATATAAAAGCGTAACTCCTAAAAAGTCAACAATACCAGCTTTAGCTTTGGATTCCCGCTCCCCTCCAGACAGAAACATGTAAAAATGGGAGAAGGAGCTCTGCCAGGGCTGGGGAAATATGCAACTCTGTCAATTCAAATTCAACCCACTTCTATACTGACAGTGTTGAACTAGGACAATATTAGTGGATTATTTCAATAAAGACTCCAATGTGGTCCAGAAAAGCTTGAGAATCAAAGACCGAGAACTGGATACCTTACCCGTTCTTTTCTTTACAAAAATTGTTTGTCTACACAAGTCTGCCTACTGTCCTCTAAATAAAACTCCATAAATAATGTGGACAAACTAATCTGTCTTACAGTACCTGTGTGACCTGTTTTTTTTTGCAGTCAAGATATCTTAATAAAATGCAGACACACCAAGGGACAGATAATGCCTATTGGCTCCCCAGGGACTGGAAATGCTGTATTTAAGGATGCATTTTTTCAAGAAAAACAGTGTGCACAATTCTTTCAGAGCTGACCCAGTCAGGAGCAGGAGGCAGTAGAAAATCTTTAGGCAAAAGAGAAGCCTGGGTCATAGATTGTTATTTTTAACTATTCTGTTAAAATATTTTCAGCTATTTTCAGACCATTTTGGAGAGCTGAAATAAAATTGTGTGTAAGTCTGTATAGGCTGATATATAGCCTCTTGAACTCTCCCTCCACTTTTAGGTACTAACAACAGTCTCCTAAGAGAGACAAGATGCTGCCTAGTATTCTTTATACATGAGCATCAATAGCTCCCTCCTTGCCACCATTTTTTCCATGTAGAAGTTCCTATTACCATAGCACTAATACAGGATCACTGACTGTCAAACCTCCTTAAGACTGCTGTGAATATTGTTTTACCTGTTTTAGTCTGTTATGGAAAATTGTTCAAAAAATCGCCACCATCTTAATAAACATATTTGTTATCAAACTATATTTTTCATCACTATAATCAAATTATTTATTGTCAATACATTTTATAACACATCTACCCCTTCCTCTGTTCAGGAATAGTATATAGGCCTACTTGATTTTTTCAAGATATTAACTGAATAATTACAATAATCAAGTGTAACATACAGGATATCATGAAAAAATAACTTGCCTGTTTACTGCTGTTTGTTGTTTCTAACTAACTGCCTCCATCAAGTGTTTTTTGTTGTTTTTTGCTCATCTTATGTGAATGATGGTGACTTTGCAAACAAGAAAAAAAAAGCTGGTAACAAAAATTACAAAGAAAAGTGATTTTTCTAGATGTAGAACTCCCTTTTAAAAGTAAATCTGTCTCTTTGTAGATACCTGCATAATCAAATCTATACTTGCATGAACATTTTAGACAGGAAGAAAAGGAGGCACGGATAAGGTGCTGCTTCTTCTGACTGAAATAAGCCTAAAGGTTTGTAGAAACATTTCAGACACATTTGCCCTGCTTTTCTTTGAAGCTGTATCTGTTTAACATGTACAGTAGGATTCCATTTCTTAGTCAAGCTTACAAAAATAAATAAATAAATAAATAAATAAATAAATTTCTAGGTGCATATACCACAGTTCCTTTGGAGATAAACAGTTAAATCTCTGCTACTTGTTAGAGATCAGTGACACTGAACAAGTAGATTGGGAATTGTTCCATAAACTTTAGTGATAGTGATAATAAAAGAGCCGGAATAAAACCAGCCTGGCTTTCATAACATATTTTATTGGATTAAGACCTGCCACAGCTTTGTGGTGGTGAAGAACTGCCACAGCTTTAAACTTCTGAACTTCATAAATTCAAGTCTGGAAATTATAAGGATGAAAAAACAAAGGTTCCCAAGAGAGCATTTCTGTATGTACTTTCCAAACTATAACAACACTGGTTACATTAATCATAGAATCACAGAATGGTTTGGGTTGGAAGGGACCTTAAATATCACCTAGTTCCAATGCCCCTGCCACGGGCAGGGACACCTTCCACCAGACCAGGTCGCTCAAAGCCCCATCCAGCCTGGCACTGAACAACTCCAGGGATGGGGCAGCCACAGCTTCACTGGGCAACCTTACCACCATCTGAGTAAAGACTTTCTTCCTAATAGCTAATCTCAATCTACCCTCTTTTAGTTTAAAGCCATTACTCCTTGTCCTATCCCTACACTCCCTGACAAAGAGTCCCTTCCCATCTCTCCTGTTTTTAGTCTGATTGTTTGTAGTTACTTATATATTGACATTGGTCACAATGACAGGGGTCTGGACCCCCCTGTAGGTCCTGGAAGGCCACTGCAAGGTCTCCCTGGAGCCTTCTCTTCTCCAGGCTGAATAAGCCCAACTCCCTCAGCCTGACTTTGTAGGAGAGGTGCTCCAGCCCCTTGGTCATCTTCATGGCTCTCCTCTGGACTCATTCTAATACTTTGGTGTATTGTGTGTGTTTCGTGTAATACTTTGGTGTCCTTGTGCTGGAGGCCCCAGAGCTGAACACAAGACTCCAGGTGGGATCTCACAAGAGCAGAGTAGAGGGGGATGATCACCTCCCTTGCCCTTTGGCAACTAACACTCCAGGTCCTTCTCTTCAGTGCTGCTTTCAATCAATTCCCCCCTATTTCCTTGAGCCTGTATTTGTGCCTGGGATTGGGATTGCCCTGGCCCAGATGGAGGACATTGCACTTGGCCTCATTAAACCTCAAGAGGTTCTCACAGGTCCACCTCTCAAACCTCTCCAGGTCCCTGTGGATGGCATCCCTTCCCTCCAGCATGTCAACTGTACCACGCAGCTTGGTGACATTGGCAAACTTGATGAGGGTGCACTCAATCTCACTGTTCAGGTTACTGAGAAATATGTTAAACAGAGCCAGTCCCAATACTGACCCCTGAGGAACACCACTCATTAGTGCGAATAATGTTCACAGTAGTTCCCTGAAATTCTCCTTTCTCAGGAATTCATCCTGTACCACAGCACAATGAACATAAAAGTATATATGAACTGTTACAAAATAGAGAAAAAAAAAAAAAAAAAAAAAAAAAAAAAAAAAAGTTTAAAATGGGTGACATAGGCCCAATTACAGACCATCCAATTACTTGAGTAGTCTCTTCATGCACGCTTTTAGAATATGCACAGCATTTATTGCTGCATGCAAATGTGAGGTACATAATCACTCCATAACCTGCTTTCCAAGTGTAGCAGAAATCAATTCAAAGCTGCCCCATCTTTCTTTCTGCCAGTCAGTCAGCTACAAGTTGTCTTTGGGGCAAGGAACAGCAATACCCCTCAAACTGCATATTTTTGTCACTGTGGTAGAGACATCATTGCAATGCCCTCATTGCCCCTGGGCAACATGAGAGCACAAGAGTGACATAAAACACAACCAGATCCCATGACTCATTTTCCTTGAAGCAGGTAAGAAAACATTGAGGTATCCCTTACAGAGAGCCTAGCCTGTACTGGGAACTACAGTGTCTCTTCCAGAAATAGATTTGGATTCACTTCAAACCTGCAGAAGTGTCTAACACGTAGATAAGAACTTCCCTGTTCTTCTGTTCATGCATGTCTTGTGAAAGAGTAACAATCTGTGCAAGATTTGGCTATTATCACATTACAAAGTGAACTGTCTCATATGCACAGACATACTTCCAACCCTTCAAAACAATTCACAGTTAATTTGAAAAATTCTTTAAAACTAATAGTTTTACATAGGATTTTCAAGTATGAAAATAACTATAACAACAAAAACAACAAAAAGTAATTTCTTTTATTATGGTCTTTAAATATAACCAACATCTTGTGAGTCATGTATGTGGTTGCAATGTCAGAGATTTCTATTGACATATCTTTTGTCTTAAAGTGAGTTGCAAAATTCATGTGGAAGTTTTAAAAGCTTACATTGAATTACTCGATTTACGTTCTTCCACATACATTAAATTTTAGTACCATGCAAATATTTGTATTGGCACAGTATCTGCTCTGGAGAATTTAACTGGATTTACAAATTGTTACAATATCCCTCTGTTAATTTAATTCTTTCACGGTACGTATAATAACGTATTACTCTGTAGTTAGAAAAGATAAAGACAAATTTAGACTGGAAATTTGATAAATGCTCTCTAATTGCTACAGAATTTAAATTTTAAAAATAAATAAATATTTTTTAAAATATGTTTTTAGTCTGATTGTTTGTAGTTACTTATATATTGACATTGGTCACAATGACAGGGGTCTGGACCCAAAGAGATCCTTTCTACATGTGCATTCCAATAAAAATGCTGTCAACTTAACAATAACAACAAAAATACAAAGATACAAATCTTTCTGTTATTATTATTTTTTTCACTGTATGTAAATATTCCTCCTGATAAATTACTACGGTGAGACAAAACTGCAGAGTTTTACATTTCTTTATGTCAGGTAAAATACAATTTAAAGTATTTTCTGGAAGACAAGTCTTTTTCTCCATGCAATGAATAAAGGGAAAGTGCTTGTTAAACCTCTTTATGCTATGTAGTGCAAATTTTTGCCCTCGCACTTTATTTTTGATTCATTCTATTGAACTCCAGAATGATCTCAAAGCAGTCAAGCATGTACGAGGGTTAAAAGACCTTTGAAACTGTATCTTATTCTCGCTTGTAATCTCCTCCTCCAACTCTCAGACCCTGATTATTAGGCTCTTTCATATTTCTTTTAGGTATCCTGGATCTCTGTGTATCCCTTTTAAGTGTACTGTACAGGCAGGAAAATGAAAGTGTAAAGAGAGGAATCAGACTAAGGAGAACCCTGCAAACAAACACTTTTTTTTTTTTTTTTTTTTTTTTTTTGCAAATATTTGTTTTTCTCATCTTGAGGCCTACAGGTATGTTTGATTTAAGGCACTGAAAGAGCAATCAGTCTAGATGGTAGAAACTTTTTCACTAAGCAAACAACCACAAGGATTAGAACCCTAAAAGTGTCTACATTGCATCATACTTGGTGGCAGCTAAAATCTCCCCACCAACACTAAATGAGTTGCTAAATCGGCTGAGTCAGATTGCTGAATCGGAATCTTACAGAGATTTTTGTGACACTATACTAACAGCTCTAATTAATTGCTTCATTAGAAAACAAGTTCTGATTTCTAATGGTAACTTGTGTTAATAAGAAAGAAGACCCATATTTGCAAATATGATCTATTAACTTATTTTTATGCAAAACCTGATATGAATACACACACATTATGTGCAAATGAAAGCTATTGAGACAGATATATTCAGATCTTGTTTGCAGAGTTAATCAAATGCCTTTTTAGAGCACAAACAAACTGCTTTGCATACATTGGGCATGGGAAAACGGGAAAGGTACCTGTTCTGCCAGTCCTGAAGGTCTTCATGACATGCTTAACAGCACTATTCCAAGGAAAAGAATCAAAAGTACCCTATAGCCACAGCTCTTTGAAGGATCTATCTGCACAGTTCATGGAGGGAAAAAAAAAAAAAAAAAAAAAAAAAAAAAGAATGGGAAGCATGAGGAAAAATCCCATAGAAGTTCACTGTTAAGTGAATGAAAGTATATTTGTTTCCGGAAGAAAAGGCAAAAATTACACTGGTACCATCCAGTAGGATGGATAATGCTAAAAGGCAATGGTACACAATGTAAAAGAAATATACTTTATTCTATTTTTATTTGGTAAAGGAGAGAAAGATGTCAGAGGTGTGATACACCAAAAGCCTACACAGTTACAGGGGCAGCACTCCTTCACTTTACAGTAAGGCTAAAAACTAAAAAGATGAGCTTGTTAGAGATCATAATTCCCCAAACTGTTGATTCTTCACTTCTTTGGTTGCCATCCATATCCCAGAGTCTTCTCCAATTAAATTCAGTCCTTCAATGTTTTCACGTCTACTGCAGGGAAGGTGGAAAATCTCTAGAATCAAACACAGTCTAGATGGCTCTTTCAGAATTCTCTGCTAAGAGCAGCATTGAGTAAAACCTGCTGTAAAAATGAAAGCTTTGAGCACTGATGTGTGTACTTTCCCATCAAAGCAACAATCTGGATAACATTTAGGAAAGACACACTGACTCCTGAACACAGAATGATAGAATCACAGAATCATAGAATGGTTTGGGTTGAAAGGGACCTTAAATATCATTTAATTCCAACACCCCTGCCATGGACAGGGACATCTCCCACTAGAACAGGTTGCCCAAAGCCCCATCCAGCCTGGCCTTGAACACTTCCAGGGATGGGGCATCCACAGACTCTCTGGAAAACCTGTGCCAGTGCCTCATACCCTCAGAGTAAATACTTTCTTCCTTATATCTAATCTGAACCTACCCTCCTTTACTTTAAAACAATTGCTCCTTGTCCTGTCATTGAAATCCCTTTTAAAGAGTCCCTGCCCATGTTTTCCTGTAGGACCTGCTTAACCATTTGCCTATCGAGGAGAATTTCAGACTGATTGGGATCCTGGGAAACTGGTAAAAGTGATGTCCTACAGGGATCATTTCATACTCCTTAACCGTGCCCCATTTTGTGAATGCAGTGAAGACAGAGTGCAGGGCAGCCCAAATTGCTCAGATTCATGCCCAAAGCTGGAACAATTCTTATAAGCTAAGAGAATTTGTGACAAAGAGTGCATCAAGCTGCCTTTTGTTCTTTTTACCCTCCTCATGTGCTCATGTGTCAAGACCATTACCAACATCTTTATTGTGGACTCATCTATCACTCCCTTGAGATACTGGCCACATGATGTATGTTTCACAAAGAGCCATTACTTCTGTACAGTGATACCACACACACTTTTTCTTGCAATTTCATCATTTTTTGAATTCTAGGACAGCATTAGTGAATGTTGTTAGGTTACATGATAAAAAGCTCATCTGCAACCTCACAAAGTACAGAGAAACATGGTTACAGGTGCTGGGCAGTGGGGAGGACCTAGAAGCCCAAAAAATACCCAGCCCGATTTCACTTGGATACGTTGCAGAAGCCATCAGCACACCGTATGCCCTGTCAAGAATTCCAGAAGAGCATGGGGGCAGAATGACAGGCTGGGGAGAAACCAGTTTATATACCAAGGGATACCTTGTCTGCCAGAGACAAATCACATAGCTGTTATTGCAATTTTCACATAGCAGAGCATGAATATTAACTTTAAGGATGTTGCCATGTCATGCATGTTACTATACCAAGGAAATAATGTTGAATCAGCAAATCACATATACTCATGATGCCCCCTCAGGAAATATATTTTACAAATCATGTTGGTCTGGGTATGACACAAAGATGTTTAACTAGATTGTAAGAGTCAACTTAAAAGTGATGTAGGCTTTTACAATCTATCTTCTGTTCAAAAGAGCAGCTAGATTATCTTCAGATCTCTCTCTGAAAGTCATTAGGCATTACTGTGTGTGTAAAGCCTCACAACTTTTTATCTTTTAAAAATAAAGAATAAAGTCAAACTCCAGATGAATATGGTAAGACACTATCCCATTTCAATTCCTGAGGTTATCTACCTACTTACAGTGGATAATTGATGGAAACATCTTAGAAATAAAGCCGGGCTGCTGTACAATGTTCCCTTGTGGCCTTCCTGGTTTTAGTTTTAGCTTATTTTCTCTTGGAAAGAATCTAGCATTCTTCATTATTTTTCCTGTAAATCCCATCTTCTTTGTCTGTTTTCTTAGATTTGTTTTCAGTTCCTCCATAGAGTGAAAAACAGAAGTTTCATCTTGTCTTTCTGCATATTTTGCCATTTCCCCAGCTGAGTATAGCAAAGGTAATTAAACAACATTCTTCTTTCTGAGATATTTTCACACAGAATTTGTGTATTTGTCTCTCATGTACTTCCTTGTGTGCATCTGCTCATTGTAGAAGGGTGGGAATTGCCATGTAGGACAGTCTTTTTTTTTTTTTTTTTTTTTTTTTTTTTCTTCTGAGAAAAAAAGCTGTGCATAAAACGAAAAGGTGAAGCCTTTTAAAATAGCAATTTACCATAAGAACTTCATGCTTTATGATTTTTTCTATCAAAGCAAACAAATCACAAAACACACCACCAACAACAAAAACAAACCCAAAACAAAATCCATAAACCAAGCCTTTGGGTTTGTATTGATATTAATAAGTGATGTCGCATAACATTAGTTTCAGATTATCTGTATACTTGCTGTTTGCTACAGGCCCAGCTCATCAGTCAAAACACCCTCTCCTATAATACAACCCCATATCTCTGTGTATCTGTAAGGCTATGATGGCTTTTCATAAGTCTTCTAATTCAAAAGTGTAGCTGTTCTGGCAAACAAAAAGGATGGTTTGCTTTTACCCATGTAATAAGGTGACTCTTATCAATCCAAAAGTGGGTGGACAGTCACATTTTACACTTCCAGTATCTTTCCAAGATATGGAGAAGTAACCTGGGGAAATACTGATGGGTCACTGCTTTTCCAAACTGAAACTATCAATGACAGTAATTTTTAAGTGTGGTATTTTCTAGGCAGCCTTGCTGTTCCCTCTTCCTCTCTTCTTCCCCCCCTTTCCCCTCACCATCTGAAAAATTTGGCTATATCATTAATACTCCTAAGAAATTCACTTGAATTCCTCGAAGAATGCCATCTTGTCCTCTTTTCCACACTAAGAAAACAAACCAGAAAGGGTTTGAAATGTTACAAGCTGTAAAAGCAAGTTATGTCTTAAGAGCCAGAAAAGCAGGAAAATGGTCCAGCAGAACTAGGTTCCAGCAATGGAAAACTTTTGCAGTAAAATTAATGTTTTTTTAAAATCTTATCCTTCTGTTTAGGGCAAGCTGAAATGTTACTTTATCTCAAGGTTCTTTTTTTTCGTTTTTTTGTTTGTTTGTTTGTTTTTTGTTTTTGTTTTTTTGTTTGGTTGTTTGGTTGGTTGGATTTTGTTTTTTTTGGGGGGGGTTGTTTGCTTGTTTGTTTGTTTCAAAGTAAATGGAATGGATGGCTAGAATGTTCACAGAAAGAATGAAAGGGTCACAAGATGTGAAAAGCAACAAAACATGGTTTCAATATAGCAAAACTTTCACCAGGGAAACAAGATAGGGTCATACTGAAAATTAAGCAGAGGTTGTTGGGTGATGAACAGCACAATCCTCTACTTGCTTAATAAGATTCTCAATCATCTCAGTAAAACTTGACTTTTGAAAAGCTGCATTAATTTGGTTACAGCAGATATGCAGCAGAAACAACCTAGTTGGTGGTCCTAGCTTTTACAAACTGTTGCTTTAACGCAGTCAAATAGAACAAATTCTGGTGATTTATTGTCGGACTAGATTTCACTCTCTGGGCAAAATGCCATGAATTTGGGGTCAGGGCTCTGTATACTGCATTAAACATATCTTTTTCAAACCAACAGGCACATCTGACTGTTAATCTTCATGCACTAGCTATTTGATTCTCACTGACCCTACTCTACCTGTTGTTTATTGCAAGTCTCTGCTCACTAAGAATGTAAAAAACAGTAATTGTCTATCAAAATGTCACAGAGAGTTAGTTTACCCACAGTCAAACGCATAGCTGGCACTGAAAATCAAAACCATATGAGCAGGAGCATAAAATATGCCATTATACTCATGGATTTAAAATAATCTGTGTAGTTTTTATTTCACATCACAAACACCAGTATTTTAAAATGTTAGGACTTATTCTTGAAGTTGGAATATTTTCCATGGATGAAGGAAAACCTGATACAATGAAAAAAATGCCACTGGAGTGCTGCTCTGAGCCTGCTGCAGCCCTGCCAGCTCTACTGAGGTGAGCAGGTTCATTAGGAAGAGCAAATGCATCCTGCAGTGTCTCCACAAGGGTCAGAAAGACGGATCAGAGAAAGCTTCTGTTAAAAATTAAAAAATAAATAAAAATAAAAAATAAAATAAATAAATCCATCTGCTCATACTGATTGGCTTTATGGTCACTGTATAAGAAAACGTGAAAAAAAATCTCTGCAAGTAGGAATAAATTAATAGCCTTCAAAGTCAGTAAACGAGGTCTCCTGGGATAGCAGATTAACTCAGCGCTGCCCTCTGAATAACTTTGTTGCCAAGATTAGATAAAACAGCTATCTGCATAGGAGGCAACTATGCATAAACTGTCCTTGCTGAGCACATCAAACTACCTGGACAGCAGTTTTGGCTGGAACTTTCTACTGCTGCAATTATGTTCACTAATTCTTCATATTAATAGTGAGTTTATTATAATAACAGAGAGTGAGATGCTAGCCAGATTTCCAGTTACAATCCTTATGTGTCAGGAAGTCAATGTGATTAGATTCCAATTATTGCAAAACTACACAGAGCACTGGCAGTCACCTCTAAAAAAGAGCTGTAGCACATGACATAAAAAAAAAAAAAAAAAAGAAAAAAAAAAAAAAAGAGGTTCAAGCACCACACAGCAACACTTTATTTAAATACTTTTGATCAATTTTTTGTGTTCTGTAGTTATCCAGCTTCCCTGCCATAGATATTCAAATGTACTCAGAATCAAGTGGTCTGGCTCCCAAAAAAACTAACACCACATCAAATCTTTTGAAAAAAATAAAAGAGCAAAGGGACAGGGAGTTTTACGAAGAGAAAAAAAAGTTATTCCATGTAAATAATGTCAACATATTATAGTATATAACTGCAGTACATTACACACTGTACTGTCGTTATTCCTCAGTGTGTGTGAAAGAGCCATGAGAACCCACAAGCATCCGTTCCCCTTTGGCATTTCTTTGGAGGTGTCACATTGAAACACGCTCCTCATCCCCATGCTCATTAGGATGAGGAGTGCTGCAGCCAGAGGGAGTATTGGGGCTGGCTCTCCAAGGAAAAAACATACCACACTGGTATGTCCACAGCCTAGCAAATAACAGCATTACACACAGTCACTGCAAAGTAGCTTAATTCCAGTCTATTCCTGGTACTTTGATGGTGTGTGGTGGCAGCTCAGGCTAAATATTTTTCATACCAGTGCTTTCATCAGAGAAGATACGTTATAGTTTAGGAATTCTCTAGGAATATATTGGTACAAAAATACCAGAGATAGAATTTGTTAACTAGAATGTCTGATGGATTAACACTGAACATAGTCAAAACATGACAAGATAAGGTGAAGATGGCATCTAAAAGAGCCAAATTAAGTCCTGGTAAAAGATGTTCTATTTTAAAGGTTCACCTGTTCTTCATGAAGCAGAATTTCACTAAAATTCACAAGTCATTATTTATCCAATAATTTAGTTGTTTGTTTGTTTTGTTTTTCTGTTCCTAGCTGGAAAACTAACAACAAGCTTAATTGCCTGCAAATTATCCAACAAATATTTTCAGACACTTTTTTTTTTGTGTGTGTCTTTAAATATTTGTAGACATATGGAGCCATCAAAGCTATTTAATTTTCATTCTCTAAATTGTTGATTAATACAGCAAAGCTGGCCAGAAGCCTTTTATGGTGTTTTCCATACCCTCTCCCAGGGTGTGTGTCCAACTCATTCTGACATGAGGGGTACAAATAGTTACAGTTTGAAAGTTGTTTTCCATTAATAATCATAGCAACCTTCACTTTTTCAAAGCATCTCATACTGCAAGAATTTAACAGAGAACAGCTTCCATATGTTGTCATGATAAAAGATATCATAAGAAGAAAAAAAAAGTTACCTGAAAAGACAAAGAATAAAAAAAAAAAAAAAAAAAAAGATTTTTTCTGTTTGTTTACTTATTTGTGCAATTTTCTGCGTAGGAATATTTCTTTCTATTTTTCCCTAAGTGGGGAAACAGCTACCACCACCATACCAGAAGCATAGACAAAAACAATGTTATCTTCATGGGTAAATGAAAATTGGCATAAACTAGGGTAACTTGAGATACATAAGAAAATATTACCAAAATCTTAAATAGTTTTATGTTAAAAAGTTGTTTTAGAGAACAATTGATATTATAAATAAAACAACAACAAAAAATAATGTTAAATTTGAGAATGAAGAAATATAGAAAGCAATAAGATAAGCGAGTGACAAAAACATAACTAAGAAGGAAGTAAAATGAGCAACATTTCTCATTTTATATTATTAGTTGCCCCCAAAAGTTCTTTATTAGAAACAAAATTATTGGAGTTGTGATCAAAATATATATTAGCCTGAGTTATATAAGCTAAACAAGTATCTGGATAGTGAAGAAGTTTACAGGTTTGACCTTTACATTTGTACAGCTGTTAGCATTAAAGAATGAAGTTACTCGTGCAGCAAAATTATTCTAATAAACTCAAATCTGCACTGAAGAAACTCCAGAAAACAACTCCTAGCTTTTTGTTGTTCTTTTTTTTATCACAGCTTTTGCCTTTGTCTGGTGAAATTAATTTTGCAAAACTATTCTCACGATACCTGAGGCAGCACAGACAATGTTAATAGCAACCTGGCAGGTGGCCATCTTACTGTCTGCTTTCTCCTCTTAGGTATTTTATTCTATGATCCCTCAGAAGGAATATAAGCATAAGAGGAGAAGCCTTCAGAATGGTGAGCAACGATTGAAACGTATTCATCTACACAACGTTGTAGCATTGCAGACTCTGGTCTTGTTAATAATAGAATAGGACATACACTCAACTGAAAAACAAACAAAAAAAATGAGAATGGTCACCAGCCTTTAAAAGATGGTATGTGTTGAACTATATAGAGAGAGTGTTCAAAGATAAATATTTCAGACTGTTTTATTTTTCTTTCAATTACTTTTAATTAGTTAAATAACCACTTGGATGTCTTGAAAAAGTTGCTGTAGACAATGGAAATCATTTCTAAATGAAAATATAATAAACTTTCATGAGGAATTGCAACAGTCTCAAACAAATCACTTAATTAAAATAATTTTCTAGAAAAGGGTATTGCTTTTGGTACTTTTCAGACAGAATTCATAGGACAAGTTTTATATCTGGCACTTAAAACTGAATGCATTCTTTATGATAAACTACAAAGATTGCATTATAAGATTTTAGCTCTGTGGTAGCTAGATACCTGTTCTGAATTCTCTTGAATCTTTCCCTAATCTTTCATTAATCGTTTGCTGGGGTTTGTTTGTTTGTTTAAGAAATTCACTGTTTCCACAAACAGATATTGCAAACAGTTACCTGCATAACCTTGCAAAACAAAGATGAAATGGATGAAAATAGAGGTAAAATTGATATAGTGTTTTTATTCAAGGAAATACCTGTAGAAAATCACATGAGTTTTCACCTCCCAAAGCTGGGCATCTAAAAAAGAAGGATTAATTACCCTTTGAAGGTGCCTATTTCTATAAAGGGAGCAAAGGTTAACAAGCTTTTACTTAATGTGTAAATATCTGAAGGCAGGTTAGAAACACCTCTCACGTAACAAATTTTAACTCTTTGCTGTAAATCCCTTTCTAGTGTGGTATGCAAGATATGATTAAAGAAAAAAAAAAAAAAAAAAAAAAAAAAAAAAAACAGACATAATTTAAGTCAGTAAGAAAGTAATTTTTCAGCACTTTTTATATACATAAAACAAATCCAGAAGAAAACTTTCCTCAGTCATTTAAACAACAACATAACAAAGGACTGTAGTAGACTGCACAGGAAAAGTGTGAAATCCTGCAAAACATCAAGTCAAACAAATATCTCACAGGAAGTCTATAAGCAGCACTAAGCCTTCATTAAGTTTCATTAGCTACAACTTTTAGGTCCACTTCCAGCTCATTGCCTACTTCCATGGAGGAAAATAAATGAATCACTAATTTTGGCAAACTATCCAACACTTCCACATGCATTCTTTTCCCTTGCATGTTCTATATTCCAGCTACAGCACTGCAGATCTTTTCCATATATATATATTATCTAACCTATATCTATGTAGATCTATTTCTACAACTCTGGTAACATTTTGTGTTTTCCAGTAGAATTTACCTTTTGGTATTCAGAAGATGTTCTGCAGGGAACCACCCTTGTTTCTACTGAACTCCCAGTTCCACATTAACCTAAAACAATAGGGACCAAACTCTCCACCTCTATTAGGTATCTGTGTTGGTCTATCTGTTGTAGATATGCACTTATTTTATTTGACTTTCCAATGTGTGCTCTGTCAGAAAAAGTAGAAATGAGACTAAAATATTCATACAAACTACAGTACGTAGTTTCTTATTCTATCATTTCTTATTCTATCATTAGATATAAGTGATAATATCTAAAGACCTGTTGAAGGTGTCCTTGACTAGAGAATGAAACACAAGCTTAAAGTTTGATTTTCAGGTCTCTTAAAAAGGCTAGATGCATCCTGTATAGTGAATGTGTTTGATCAGCTTTCTGTAACCAACCTTCAGAAGAGGCTTGTTGAGCACTTTGCTCCTAAAACTACTGGAAAATGCTCATTAAATTACAGATGTGTTTGTAGATACAAAATAGAGTATTGCTACACCTCATTTTCTACTTCTAAGCTGGAACAAGTATGCAACCCAGGAGGCCTAAGGGTTTTTATGTGAGTGCACAAAATGCGGTGTTATTAAACAAGATTTTCTATAAAACTTCTGGACTTCAAAAGCCAGCAAGATTAAAGGGATGACAAGAAAGACTTTTTTCCAATTTATGCAAAAGATATACAATAGGTGTGAATCACTAAACTCTGTAGCTCTTTAATGAAGGATCATCCACAGCCAAACTTCACTTATAACTGAGCAACTGCTCTGCAGGTTTCAAATGACCCTTGCCAGCAACACAGGTACTTGTGATCAATTCACAGCAGATAACAGCAATAGAACTGTACAAACATTTAAAGAGGAACTTAAAATCCCCCTTTTCAACAATACTCGGAGTTTTTCAGCCAGGAAATTATTATTATTATCATCATCATTAATAATAATAATAGTAATAATAATAATAATTTTGTCTTCACAACTCAGTATTTTGTCCTATATTCTCATACAATATTTGACAACATACAGCCTAACTTACTGCAGAAATGGTTCCTTGAAATAACTACTTTGATAAAAGAACGGTTCTTCTCATTTTGTCATTACTGGACTGTCTGAGATGTCTCAATGAGATGCATATATTTCTAGTGCAGAGAATTCTGGATAGCTGGTCCCCATACAGTGTATTCTAGGATTTCTGCACTTCTTCCCTAGAGCATGAAGCATAATGCTGTTCAATATCTGAATTCTGGGTCTCTGAAGAATGGGTCAAAGGACACAGACAACATATCCTTAGGCACTTTGGTCTCTACAGCTATCTACTTCTCACTGTCCTTTCAGCAGCTGTCTTTGCAGTGCCTACTACTTATGATCATAAGTCACAGGACCACTTCAGTGATGAGAGATGACCCAGAATCTCAGGAGAATGACTAAAGCACATGAGATACAACATGCCTCTTCTGGGAAAAAGAAGTAGCTCATATACTTGTGAACAGTGGAACATCTGAATTGTCACAGTCCGTATGGAAGTCAGATAGTCCTGTTGTCTTCATGTGGTCTATCTTAGGTAACAAGGTGAATCAATCGGCAATATAGAGGCAGCCTGCCAACAAGGAAACTACAGGGGACCTCAGTGCTGTGGAGCAAGGGACTAAGAAGTTTCAGAGCTAACAATGAAGATGATGATCTGTATTATACTTGCCTTCATCACAGTTGCCTGTTCTTGGTGCTATAGTATAGCACTGAGTACTCAGATTTGATGGGACAGAGATAGGTGGGTCATTTACCTTTGAGACAGACTTTCCTTGGAATTCTACCTTGTTTAATGAGAATTTCTTCCTCTGCTTTCTCTGGACAGATGCAGAAGTCCTCAGGGCTGAAAAATTGTGTTTATAGTTCTGTCTGCAAGGAATGTGTTCAATCATAATGATCCTACTCAGGTAAGATATTGTCCCCACTTATCTGGCAATAAAAATAATAGCTTGACATTTAGAGGGTTGGTAACTGATGAGATAAAAGGCTATGGGACTTCCCTAACCCAATGAGACACACTAAGTATCCATTTGTTTGTGTTATGGCCTCTCTTCAAGTGAGGAATCATTCAAATGCAAGCCTTTCTGAAGACAAAACACTTAGAAGTTTAACAGACTGTTAATGGACAACAAAGTAAGAGCTACTAAAAACCAAGCTAACACTCGGATTAAGAAGAAATAAACAAAAAACTCTGAGGGTGGATCAAAGGTTTTTGTTGGCGGTGGTTTTTGTTTTGGTTTTTTTTTTTTTTTTTTTCTGTCAGACTGGATTCAAACAGTGAAGAGCTCTAATCTGAGTCACAGCTGCAGTTGTGCAGGTCTGCAGTGTGAAACACAAGGAATCGTAGGCTAGGAAAATAAAAGTTTGGAAGTCAAAAAGTGTGTAAATGAGGGTAAACACATGTATACTTGTAGAAACAACATCTGGAGACTTAAGGAGACACTTCAAAAATACAGAGGGGAGAAGAGGGGCAAGGGGAGGTGGAAAGGAAGTGTCATAGATAGGTCTGTACAGATGTGTTCAGACACCAACCCCAGTCTCCATTCTTCTGTGCAAATGTCCTGCTCAGGCAATCTGAAATTGAGAAAAACAAGATCCAGACACTGAAGAAGAAGGTAAGTGTTGTTCTCCATTCTGTGTCATCTTCCACCTGCTGTGTTTGTGTATCCATCTGCAATTTCCTGTAATAGGCAACCCCTAGTTCCTTTGTGTCTGAGGGTCCCTCAGTACACAGGTGTGCCAAACAAGCCTCCATTTTTTTTGGATTAGAAATCTCTCCAATGCAGGAAGCAGATGTTGAGTCTTTTCTTTTCTTTTCTTTTCTTTTCTTTTCTTTTCTTTTCTTTTCCTTTCCTTTCCTTTCCTTTCCTTTCCTTTCCTTTCCTTTCCTTTTTCTTTTTTTCTTTTGCTTTTCTTTTGCTTTTCTTTTCTTATTTTCTCCCTTCTGAACAAAGTCAAAACAGGCTAAAAAGGAAAAGAAGTAAACAAACAACCTAGCACAAAAAGTTCAATTTCATCTAAAAGCAGTTCTGGACCAGCCTACATCAGATCATCTTGTCTTTAATTACTAACTAATTTTACACTTCCTTTTAATTTTAAGCTAATAAATAATAGGAACATATGAAATTTGCAGTTTACTCTTACACTGAAAAGTCAGGTGAGTTTGATTACATTTTCACTGGTAAATATAATGACTGGCAAAAATATAAATGAAGACATGATTGATGCAAAGTAAAAATTACTGCTCTAGAGGTTCATTTAATTTTACAGCCATTTCAACCCTTATTCAACCCGATGATTTTTGATTTTTTTTTTTTCTTATGCTTACTGGTTGGCTGTAAAACAGAATTGTCAGGGTTTGATTTTTGTACTTTTCATAAATGAACAATTCTGAATGACCATTTCAAGTGTTCTGGAGAAAGCTTGGAGTGAGCCAGCAGCTTCCCTGTTGACAGTGCTGTGGCGCTAACGTGCAAGCTCTTCTGCATATGAAGGAGGAAGGATTTTATGTAAAGTCCAGCTGTCTGGTTCTTCATGTTGAAAGTGTCTTTTTCTTTTCAGCTATTACAAAATTGCTTCAGATTCAAATCTCCAATTCTGATTTTTGCACAAAGTATTTTTTAGCAATATATTTTTCTTTGCTGATGATCTTCTTTAGTGACTTGTTTTTCTTCAGTGAAGAGGAGGAAGCAGTGAAGTGACAAACTTAAAACAAAGACATCATTTATATATGACACATTATATGTTAGAAGAACTTGAAGAACTCTTTGGTTCAAAGCCAAGCATTCAGAGGTCGAGGAAGGCCAGAATGAAAATTGCCTGGGCAAACTTAATCAGGCAATACAGGCTTTCATTACATGAATGCACACAGTCATTTTCTGTTAGACCCCTATTGTCCCTTGGCTTCTGTGCTGTGCTCATTACTGTGTTCTATGCACAACCTGTTTTTAACTCTTAGAAAGAAATTTCTCTGGGGACCCTTGTGTAGGTGTTTCTCACTTCTTTCCTCCACAGTTCATCTTTTCCCCCTCTTTTTGGTCACACCAGACAAATTCTGCTTCCCTAATGTGTAGGCAACAGTGGGGTGGTTGGGAGAGAAGGGCTTTTATTTCAGAGAAGATTTTCCAGTCCCAGTAATCAAACTGGAACCAGCCACTCATGCCCAGACCACACGTGAGGTAGCTTTTCAAGAGGAGCATGACTTTAGTGCATTAGATCAAGAGAATATGTTCAACTGTCTTAATGGAAATTACATGTGAAAGCCTGGCTCTTTATTGGAACTAGGAAGGGACTGAGTGTGATTAGCAGGCTATCTCAGGCTGCTGAGATCTACAACGTTTCCTAACAGTGTGTAAATTGCAATGTTTCAGAGATGAATTAGAGCAGATATTCATGAGGTGTACTGCAATGACAAGTTTCAAGCCTCATTTTCAAAGTATAGAACTATGAAGTTTTCCAAAAAGAAACACCCAAACTATTACCTTACCCTTAGACAAAGCTGACTTATTTCCAAGTATAAAATATGAAACACAACCTGAGGCAAAGGTATGGCATGGAAAACTTTAGTCCTAACTTGGCAAGATTGAAAGCAACTTTAAAAGCAAGGTTAAAAAGAGTTTGATGATGGGAAATATCAAGAAGGCTTAACCATAGATAATACCACTGTTATGCTTGCCAAAAGAAGAGATATTACAATGCCTCTTGTGGCAGGTAGATACTGCTTTTCCTATTGGTTTCAAGGTGTTTTTTAAATAAAATTACATTTAAATCAAACAAACATCTGCATGTTTTTCTAATTCTGCATGTTTTTCTAATTCTAATCAGCTCTGTATGTTCCATGAAAATACAAAATCAGATAAGCATGTCTGTTTAGCAGTGAGTAGAAGAATGTCGAAGTTTTTCAGGTTTTGAGCTCACAAATCACAAAATATTGTCTATTTGTACAGTGTTAGAAGTCATCAAAGACCTAAAAAAGCAAGGGGGACCCAATCTGTGCCCTGAAGACTGAAATCTAGGTCATCCACAATTATTTTTCCAGCAGGTGAAATTCATACCTTACAAAACTATCTCAGCACATCTTTCTAACAGAAAAAGAGAAAGCTGCTTGGCCCACCAATATAGTTTAGTATCAGTATTAATATCAGCTGCATAGTTAACAGACCATTTGAAAATCTGTAACTTCGGCTGTAAAACCAAGGTTGGCTGACATCACAAAGAGAATTTAAACTCACAAGAATTTCTTTACCAACCCCTACTCTTATTCTTCTTTGGCTTAGCAGATTTTCTTGCTGTTTTCCCATTTAAGCTATAAAGTTTGCTGAAATGTCAGAGTGCAGAGTTGTTGATCGTAACCAAGTCACATATCAGCCAGAACAGAGTATCATACTGCTTGCTAAATAATGGCTTGCTGTCTTTGGCATCTCTATAGACCAGGCAGGCTTTCCCTTCTTAAAACAGGCAGCTTCAGTAGAAGCCAACTAATCCTGTGGTCACTTTGAGTAGAGAGAATCAATTGTCACAGGTGTCCATTGTCATTTCTTCCTGTTTACATAATTTTCAAAAGGAAAAGCAGACTGTCCTGGAGTCTCAGTGCATTAGAATCTACCGTTTCATGGCCATCACTCAGAAAGCACATGCAGTGCTCTGTTAAAACCCCAGAGTATCGACCAGCCATATAATTTCCTGTGATATAATGCTGAGAAAGATTTGCCATTCTGAGGAAGCTCTGAATTGGAAAGCCTTGACAGCATAAAATCTGCACACTGGAAGAGCTCCATGTGTGGAAGAGAGAGATGAACATGGACCACCTTAAGATAAAACACGATGGTACTGAGACAAACCTTAGCAACTGTACTTTAAAAACACAGAAAGCAATGCTTGAATTTAGTTGGTATTATTTCTGTACAACTGTCTTTAAATATAGCCCTCTGAAGGTTGAAGCCTAGAATACATCCTTTTTCAACTAGTCATGCACCCTACAACTCAGCTGGGCATGAGGAAAATATGTTTTATTGGTGTTAAGCTACATTTTCTGAATCAGAATTTCTAAAAATAAGGGCAGGCTAAAACAAACACTCGTGTTTGAATATTTTTTCCCCACCTGTCCACCAATTATCATAGTCATCTTTTGCTTAGTCACCACAGTTTCTATCAAATAAGGTCAAATTGGAACTTACGTAAATGACTGCTTTATCACTAAAGCTATCCCCAGCAGTGGAATCCCAGGTAGGAGTTTTCCCAAACTGTAGTGCAATGTTTTGTCTTCTGCTGCAGTAGTGAAGGTTCATCTCTAAGAGATTTTGCTCTAATCTGTTTATTGTCAATGTTTCTGAACCATAGCTACAAAGCCCAGCATGTTCAGTGTAAACTGAACCCATCAGGGCAGTCCCTGCTAAAATGGCAGACCTACCTAAATGACAAGCAAAATTACTGCAATTTTCTTAAACTCTAAGCCCTCTTGAGGAAAGAAGCTCCTCTGCTTCAAACATTGTACATTTTATATTCTGTAGGAATAAATTCTAAAAGATGTCAATATTGACAGAAGTTTTTCAATCATGTTACCCTAAGTGCCCTCAGTACGTTACAGCAGCAAATAGTAGTGCAGATTGTGTCCTAGGAGGGAAATTTTCTTTGGCCACTCCCTTGCCAAGGATAGATATAACACAAATATTGCCTATTACAAATATTTCTTCTGAGACAGTTTCCCAGACTGCCAAAAGATTTATAGCATTTTCCCCCTTGAGATTGGCTTATGTACAAAAACATCTTTATGTGAACAAGGAAGATGAAAAGTTGTTTTTTTCTACACCAAATATACATTACAAAAATGCCCCATATTCATAAAAATATAGATATTAATTTTCCAAGAGGAAGAGGTGGCTGACACATGCCATTCATCTAAACAAGGAGTACTAAAGACATCAGATATTTTGGCAAATACAAACAAAACAACCTGGCAAAATACTTGAGCATTTAATGAGTCCTTAGAGGACCTATTAATTTTACCTAGTTTGTGATTAGTTCATTTTCTTTAAAATTCTCTCTCACTTTTTTTTTTTTCTCACCCTTCCTGTTTTACAGGATGGCAAACAAAAATCTAGAAAGTAGAAAGACAATCCGTAAGGTCAATCTAGATGAGCCTATGACAGGTGCAGTCCTGCAGCATATCTGGTCTCCCAGATATGGTCCTGGTCTCCCATGCAAACCTTGGCCACACTCTGCCTCCAAATCTGGCCATGCATATCCTCTTTGTCTGAAAAGGTTGCCTTTGGAATAAAATACTGCTATAGACTGAGAAGCTGCAGTGCATTCCAGTAGGTCCCCAGCCTCTTTGATAAAGAGATGACATTGAGAGTACTTCCAGAGTTCATCTACCACACAGTTCAGACATATGCATGATCCCTGCTAAGTGTCACATATTTGACACACTCTTCAGTTTTACTGAAATAAAAGTATTCTTATACATAAAAATATTATTGATTTCTGCTAGGATTTCCCAGTAATATGCATTTTGACAATTCACTAGAATGGAACATTTTCATAACAACTTATCATGAAATATGAATGTTGCAGATCAGTATACATTATATACATGTGGGGAGATACAAGTGTTTGCATATGACATTTGGAAGGAATCCAGTAAAATCGGAGCATCTTGGAAAACTGAGAATGTTTCTAATGCTTTGGCTATTATAAATGATTTAACCGATTTACTTATATGTGAAGAAGCAGGTAAAAACAAGCTAAAGTGTACATACATTCTCCTTGCTAACTTACCTAGAAGGAATGAAGTTGTTTAGGAGGAAGTGGTAATTTCACAAACAGAAGACAATAAACAGCCTCAAAGGTGCAATACTTTGCCAACAGTATGTTTGTTTTATTCTACTATGAATTTTTTGAAATATGTAAATCAGAGTGGAATGATACCATAACACATCCCCAGGGCATGAATCACACCACCAACTATTTCTCCACCAACTCTTCTGTAAGACATATGAAAAAAAAACAGCCGTGGACCACATGGCTTCTCCCACTTAATAGGGAAGTCAAGTACGATGTGAGAAGTAAACAGTGCCTTTATACCCTGCTTTTCCTCAAAGGCAGACTAAACCTTTGCTTTTTCAAGGAGCATGTTTACCTAATTCTCCCTGTTACCTCTTGGTACCACTACCCACGACATATCCCTCTCTCCCAGATGTAAGTGCTTCCCTCTAGACAGATACAAAGTGCATGTGATTTTTTAATTTATTTTTAATTATTATTCTAGCATTATAATTACACAATTTGCATGAGAAATGATGCATTCAACAACATCACCAAGAACATGTCAATAAACACTAGTTTACAAAGAGGCATATTAATATGATTGAATTGGGTGTGAAATTTCAACACCTAATGTGGAGATTCTGGATATGGAAATTTTCTTGAAAAGATTGGACTCATTATTCTTATGTGTATGTAAAAATAAGAGAGATATCGCTTTATTCATCTCAGTAAATATGTTTCAAATGCATGTATTTTTAAATGCACAGCTCTGACTTTTTCTGTTTTGCTTATAATTTTTCCAGGGAATCAAAGTCAAGTAATAGTGACTCAACATTTCACAAATCTCTCTCTACCTCTGTGTCTACATTTGACTTGTACGGTGTCCCTAGGACCAGGAGCAAAGGTTCAAGTCTGAATCCTGCTTGACCTTCTGCTGTTCAATTAACTAGCTTTTGCTATTGATCTGTGTTACAGAACCTACCCCCAAACCACATCTAAAACCAGCAACTGAACTGCCTAACATAACAGCTTTCCGATGCAGAATAAATGTGCCCAAACATAAACTGGAATTCATACACACTTTTGTTGTTCTTGTTAAAATCCCCATTTAATTATTATTATTATTTAATCTCACAGAAACTCTGTCATTGCTCAGACTACTTTGAATGAAAAATGATCACAGATGGAACAGCCTGAGTACACATTGCCTGTGGTAGCTGATTTTCCTCTGATGTACCTGACAAACATACTACCTACAGTAAGCATATTTGCTTACGCCCTAAAAAGAACAGGATGGGTTTATACTTTGACTGGAGTTTCAGGAAAGAACTTGAGAGAGCTCCTGATGCAGGTAAACGGGTTTCAATATCTCACCCAGAAACAGAGACATTGCAAACACACACTATGGAAAAATCCTCTTATTTTGACAGGAGGTTAAAAAAAAAAAAATTAACTGAAGTGTTACTCTAATCATAGATGTCTGTAATATTCAGTGTCAGGTCATGTCTACAAAGGTTAAGTTTTGGTAAACTGGAGGGAAAAGCATTGGATTTGTCCAGCTCTCTGTGCTCTGAAACACTTGACATTTGTGAGATAAAATGATAAAATGATTGCAACACCCTGAGCACTTTTTTGGCAGATGCTGACAGTTCCATCGTAACTGGAAATTTAGTAAGAAATCTAAAGCCTAATCACTCAAGTCAGACTGCTTCTTCTCTCAGTAGCACTATGACTGGTACCTTTCATTGAGTCTGTGGGTTTTTTTGTGTTGTTGATGGTTTTTTTGTTTGTTTTTTTGTTTTTGTTTTGTTTTTTTTTGGGGGGGGGGGAGGTTGTTTGTTTGTTTGTTTTTCTTTTCTTTTTTTTTTTTTTTTTTTTCTTTGAAAGTACTCGGATTAGTTTAGGCTTCCTGTCATTATTGTAGGACAGGAAAATGTGATTGGATGATGTGGTGGAAATAGGCATTTAAGGGGTATTTCACATCCACAGCTTGAAATTACTTATAGCCATTCTCACATCATTTAATTGAAGCATGAGAACAAAATCTTTTTAAGGTGGTTAATTTTTCCTGTGGTATAAAGTAACCCATCCCATATTCGTATTTTATAATTACTACTGCACACTGGAAACAGCAACTGAAAGAGCCATTCTTTACCTGACATAAACTGCAAGAAAGCAGCTGTGAAGTTTTTAACCAATAAAAAAGAAGGATCACTACAAGTCATTATTTGTTCTCTGTAGTCTAAAAAAAAAAAAGCTTTACCAGTGGTGACTTTTATGTCCTTTACCACTTTCTCTCCTACCCACTTTGGAAAGATAAACAAAACAGGCAGTGCAGATCATTCTGATTACCTTTCAGATACCCAGGTAAGCAAGTTCCATACATGGTCCCAAATGCCTTAATCACAGAGACAAATCTGAGTCTTTACCTGCTCTGTGAATGAAAACTCTAGTTAACACCACTCTTTTTGAATCAGAACTGTGATAGTACTTTCCAGCTCTCAACACAATATCTTTCTGCTTGTGCAAAGTGGTTTCATTCACCTCCTGCTTTGCTCCTTTGCTGCAGTGACTTGTTCAGTCTGCAGTAGGAACCTAACAGCAATTTTGTCCTCCCTGGTCCTCACTTATAAAAGCCAAGAAAAATAGTACTTCTCACACTTGTGCTTGCTAGAAAATAATCTTGTTCTTATCAACAAATTTCAAACTCACTTCAATAACGCAACTAAGAAATTACTTAGAGGGACAACGAATTTTAGCTTTTTTTTCCTCTAAGGGATTTTCTCACAGGTTTCTCTAAAGCTATTACCCCAACACTGGTAACAACAGCTGCAGTACTTGCTGACTCAGACTGTTATATATTTATTTATATACTGTCATAAAACTCTTCACAGGAAAGGAGGTATGACTCCCAGCAAGCTCTTCATAGAAACTGTTATCTCTGCCTGGTTTGTCATGTCTGCAAGAAAATTGTTCCAGTAATCTTCCTAAACATTTGACATTGCCTATCTGGTGAATCAAAACAGTGGCAACCTGGTGGAGTAGTCCCCCTCTGAATGACTGAATGTTGCCCAAAGCTGTTGAGTTTACCTTTGTTGCAGGATACATTGCACCATAACTTGTTGATTCATGTTTTTACAAAACATAATTTGTAGAGGTGTTAACTAGGGTTCCTGTGTTTCTGGTTCCTTCCGGATTTAAATTGTTACAGTTACAGTGCGATATACATCTTTAGGAAAAACTATCAAGTACTTTTCAATAGCGTATGTAAGGTTGTTCACTTATTATTTGCTGCAATGTATCAAACATTTGAAAAGCATTTCATATTTATTTACTGAAATTCATAGAAAAAGACATGAGTGTGTATTACTTTCATTTAAACCCAAGAACCTTAAGGTTGGGATAAGAATAAATAAAGACATAAAAAATTGTTCTCACAACAAGTATGTTAGTATAACATCCAAATGACTTTTATGAGTATTTTATAGTGTTTGCTCTCTCGTCTTTCACCCAGAATGCAGATTACACAGAATCAGGTGTTGGTTTTGTTTGGGATCTGGGTTGGTTTTGTAACACATGGACCCAGGCATTTCTATATTAGAGAGCGCAAGTTTAAAGAAACATATCATGCACATGGAGAGGAAGGGGCAAAATTAATAAAATTGCTTAGATCCTGGAAAACTCACTAGGGGAATTCTATTAAAGGTGAAGAGTAAAGGAAAACAAATACTACACGGACATCAGTGTGAGAAGACACTACAACCTCCAAATTAACATAAGAAATGCTCTGTGGTCAAACCAGCAGTACGTTGGATCCATCATTATCTCCAAAAGTTGCTGTTGGAGATGCCTTAAAGGAAAAGCACTCAAGTTTCACTGTTATCTGTGTTATGTTTTTCTCCTGCTCTGACAGCACTCACAGTCGTTGGATCACAAATGTTATACAGCACATTCCCTGTATTATGGACTGGCTGTCCAAATAATGACCTTCACACACAAACAGAAGTTTCATTGATAGCTTCTCAATTGCCATCTCCATTAATTTTTCTGAATGCCCCAGAGGCAATACTATCCTTATCACAGCATGAGCACTTCCCCATTCATCAGCCCACAGGATGGTGTCAGTGGCTCTCACATGTCTGTCTCCAGGCCTCTGGGAAACAGTGCCTTGGCCTATCCTGTGACTTTGCTATCTATGGCCACTAATGTGACCTGAGCCTTTTGCAGTGGCAGAAGATAAGAGACTTAAAAAAAAGATGAATCAGGTTTATGGACTTCCCTCTACCTTGTGTTTTGTAAAACACCTTCCACAAGTGGCACCAACCTTGTGCTATCAGGTACTCATGTGTCTTCCCAAATCAGTGCTTGGTGGAGGCCAACCAAAAGATGATTGTCAAGTAGCAGCCCTGTGCCCATCTCTCAGTTCATTATCATTGCCCAGTCATGAAGTCCAGGTACTTCAAACAGATCTTATAACCTCACCAGCTGTCAACTGTAAAACCCATATAAAAAGATTTTCCCTTTTCATTGACAGATATTAGAAAGCATCACGTTTCCAACTTGTAATTCTGTCTATATGGAGCTCTGGATGGACAGAGCTTATTCAGATCAAAAAACACTGCAGCTTTCTTTCTCCTGAATTCCAGGAGCAGGGGCCCAAGATTCATCCTGTAATATTCCAGGCAGAAAAATGATTTAATAAGATTGTTTGCAAGCTCTTCCTACAATGAAAGTCTTGAAGTGCAAAACACCATAAACACATTTTATGACCTGTATTTTGTAAAATCTCTTCTAAACACAGAGAAGACATTAAATAAAGATTCCTACTAAAAGCAGGCAAACAGAATATTTAGAAATATAACACTTTAAAAATGAGAAAATTACAATGTAGATTAATAAGATATACATGTACATAATCATAAAATCATATTATTTTACAAAACAATTCAATTTATATTTTCTATTCTGATAAATTAAGTATTGGATTAAAATTAATAAGATGAACTTATTTATCTGATGACTAAAAAAACCTGTGGGCTATTATACTAATATTGGTCTATGTCTAGGCTACTGAAAAGCAGAGTACCCTAAGTGATCTTGAGAATTTTGAATTTTCCCTTTCATTTCTGCTACATCCTTTGGCATCACGAGGGATGATCACAATACTGTCCCTCAAAGCACCTCCTTTTCTCTGGCTTTGAGGAATTCAGTAATGCTTATGTCCATACAGGATGGTATACAAAAAGCATTTTCTTCTCTTCACTTCTCCTTCATTTTCTGCTGCATCAGTATAAGCTATTTCTCTTTATTTTACAAGCTCTCCACAGCATGTCAGTGTTGTATCTACCACTTATTCAGTAGCCTACTGAGCTCAACTGGCTTACAGAGCTTGTCCCCTTTAACCATTTATTATATTTTTTAAGCATCAATAAGATCCTAACAGATATGTCAACTGCTTTCAAAGCTTTATTGCCTAATTCTCGTTTGATGTGAGGTCTTCAAAAATGTTGATAAAGGCATTGTGAAGGCCTGTTGTTATGATAGTCTTGCTGATTCTGTTCTAGGCACAAGTGCTGTCTTTTAGCAATGCATTTATACACACAAGTATATAAAACCTAATCTATAACAGGAATTCCAAGCCAATTAGAAATACTAAACATTCATAAGTGCAAGTCTGAAAAAGAAACCAATTAATTTCTTCAGCAAAGAGTAGTGTCAGGTAAAACTGGAAAGTATATTTCATAAAATTATGTAATAATGAATGATTTTTTGTTTTGGTAGTTTCTCCAGGCAGAAGTTAAGATTTAGTTATAAACCCCCTTTTTTTCCTTTTTTTTTTTTTTTTTTTTTTTTGGTAAGTGTAGGCTCAAGGAATTTAATTTGTTCACTAATGTTCTGGTCCATATCAGAAGGAAATACGAATATCCCTCTCCATTTTACAGACAAACTAGAAGAGAAATGTTTCACTTCTAGTCACATGGCAGAGCAATGTGAGGGTCAGGAACAGAAGTTCTGCCCCCTGAATAAATGTCTTGTCGTCTGTCTGTTGTGGTACTCAGCTTTTCTGAGATTCATTGGTATCACTGTTTTAGGAAATGCACGCTAAATAGGATGGAGGTTTCTGGATTCTGATATTGAAGTTTGCCATGAATTTCACATAGAAAAGTGTCTCAAAACCAAAGATGAGGGTATTTATCAAGAAATAGGGAAAAAAATAATAATAATAAAAGAAAAAAAAAAAAAAAAAAAGAAAAATCCTCTCTGAATAATGAAAACTTAATTTGAACCTGCTATGTCTTTGTTTAAGAAAAGGAGAGTAAGTAAGACATAGTCTTTATTTATTAGGTGTGTCAAGATGAGTTAAAACATTCCCAGCAATATAATCTGAAATAAGTGAGTGAAACTACTGAGGACTCCCAAGGAACCCTTTTCAAACACATGTGACATATGTTCATGCCCAAGCTTACTGAAGTATTTACCTGATAAGTTCATAGTACATTTTTTACTATATTGTTTTGTTTATTTGTTTTCTTCAAAAAACACTGAACAATGAACTCCATCATCCTATTACAGGCCATACAGGATGAAACAGTGATATAGAGGATGATATAGCCACTGAGTAACTTTTCCCTCTTATGTTATTTATTGTTTCATATCTGCAAGATATAAGCCATTCCCTGAATGACTGGTTTTAGAATTAGACAAGAAGAACTTAAAGATGGTTTTCTTGGCTGAAAAATTAGCAGTCAGGAAAAACTCTGGGTTTGTGCAGATGAAGTGCTTGAACTGGCAACTCCTGTTGATACTTCTGGAATAAACCTGAGCCGCAGGGAAGACTGGCTGCAATTATAGGCATTACCATTACACACTGTAATAAATAGAGCTGCATATATCATTATTAGTGATTGACATTGAAAGAGTGTCTATAGTGGAGAAGGAAGGGTAATCACTGAGGAGCCAGGAGAGTTTAGCACTTGGCAAAGATTCAGGGACTTGTCTTTTGAAGGGTGAAGCTAAAGGATTTCTATGTTTTAACAGATTTTGAGTTTAAAATATGTAACTTTATTTGATATATTTATTTTTAATAACTCCATAGGTTCAGGTTTACTGATCATCAAGGTGGAGGTCTCCCAGGGCTCCACACAACTTCAGTTACTCAAACTCTCAGGATGGTTTACAAACAAATAAGATTTTCCAATCAACTATCACTGTGCACTGTACTCATATGCTCTAGTAAGGACTACTTTTCTCACAGTAGATACAGAAATGCAATTTATCGTTGAATGGAAACAGAACAGGCCTTTACTAAAAGGTTGCAGGACTGGATGTGCCCCTTCCATTGCCATCCACAAACAGGTAGAGAAACTATTCTACATTATCCCTTTGCCTTTACATCTGTAGTCTTTCTGGTTTTCCTAGTTAGCCAAAAGTGTCAAACAGAGGCAAAGTCCCAAACCCTGCTTTCCTTCTAGCCTAAGGACCTTATTCCCATCGAGCTCATCTTGAGAACTGTAAATACCCAATAATCTCAGCACGGTTAAAAGCTCTCTAAGCTTCTGTTAACACAAGCCGCTGAAATCTCTCTCATAGGATCTGTTGGATGTATACAAACATCTCCAACACCGTGAACTCTCAGAAGGATTTTGCTAGCATAGCAATCTTGATATTGTAGGAATAAATCAGAAGTTGCAGAAATTTTCAGCTTACATATTGTGACAGAGGGATTTTCCCTCTTTAATGTGTTAACTAGGTGAATGTTGGCTTCTTCAGAAATAGACAGCCACAGGGATATTTAGAGATGCCCACACGTATAAAGAAGAGTGGAGCTGACCTGTGTTAAATCTCTAGGCAAGGCAATTCATACCCCAAAATTATGATAAATCTGCTGTAACCTTTGAAAATGAACTTGTTCAGTGTTTCATGTGGACATGAAGCCATCAGCTGCTGCAGTTTGGAGCTGAATTTCTGCTATTGTTATCTTCTTGTCCATGAAGTTCAATCAGCTAGGTAAAGATATAGAAGTATGTTCATGCCACAGTGTTAAATCAGTTCAACAGAGAATGGAGAGGTATTTGGATATTAGGTAGAGTCTACACCATGCAGCATTGCTCCCCTCTTGAAGTATGTAACCACACATACTTTTCCTGTGCTAACTGAACCATAATGTTTTGTAATTTTCCAGGGTAATACTTTATACTTTCCCTTCATTTTCATTAAGAAATATTTTAACTCTCCAGCAATTACTCAATATGAGCTCCAGTTAAAAAAGCATAACACAGTGAATTCAAACTTGAAGCTTATTTATCCAGTCAAGTTTTAGGTTATGAATAAAACACATAACATAACAAGTTTTCTGTCTTAAGCATTAACTTGTTTTGGAAAGATGTACCAAGTTATGATTTGAACTTAATCTGAATTTCTAAAGATCATTTTAATACAGATATAACAAGTGAAAGCTCCTCAACACTTACAAAATAAAAGTCCAACCCTGAATATCCTGAGATGAATTTATTGCATTTTCTGAGCAATGTTAATTGTTCTTAATGTTAAGCTTATTTGTGTAATCACAAACAGTACCTGGGATGTGAAACATTGCCATAATCAAGCCACAGGAAAAATCTCCCTTTCTTCTGTTGGGTTGGTTAAACCTAGAAAGTTCCAGCCAAATATTTTGAGGAATGATACAAAATATTTGGAGAAGAAAAACCCTGACTGTGCATTACAACAATGACAGGCATGTGAAGTGGACTAGTCTGACGTGCTGATGAGGACTGGGATGTTAAAGAAAAAGTGGACAAGTTTTCCTGGCTTCTACTGCCTTAGGTTTCCCACAAGATCTTTCCTTATGAGATGCGTTTCAGCTTTCAGAACAGCATTTCTGAGAAACTGTAAAAATGTGTGGCTTTCCAAATAAGATCTTTTTTCTTTTTACATAGTTATGTGCATATGGAAACTTGCAGGGCTGCATGAATTTGGTGAAGAATTAAGCTATAATTTAGTAGATGACAAAAGAGTTTGAGACCACAGTAGTTTGCCCTTTTACACAATAACATTGGATGATTTGATGGGCACTGTACTATATGATCTCAAGTTCAGCATTTCACTTGCCATTTTACAACTGGATGTAAGGTTCACTAAGCTATAAATAGGTATCAATATTTGGAATTGCAATGAAATAATTAAAAATATGTTTTTTTGGTTTTTATTTTTTTAAACTCAAGTTTATCTATGACACAAAGCTGGCTTGATAACTATGCCCTTTTTGTGTGTCAAGATGATATTTTCCTCCTCAGAATGACATCATATTAGACTTAAACATCAGTTTTTAAGATTTTTTTTTTTTTAAGATGTGGTTTGCATTTTAGTTAAGTTACTTACTCAAACAATATTTAAACAAAATATGAATGAAGCACATCTCTAGTTTGTATCTAAATGTTCTGATAAGTTAAGTATATGGAAACACTTGCAGAATTGTTTCTATTTACATTTTACTCTAACATTAGGGCAGACAAATCAGAAGTCTAATTATGTTAAAAAGATACAGTAAAGATGCATTTATACATGCAGAAGCCAGTTTTCAGATATACTCTTTTTGGGAATTAACTTTGTCACTATTTATTATTATTCATCTAAAATACCAAAACTGTATAAACATTTATCAGATTTAGACGGCCTTCCCCAAGGATCTAGGCATCATTACACCAACTCCCTTTGTAAGGCTGGGATGTATCTGTAACCACCAGTCATTGCTCAGACAACTGTTGCAATAAAAACTGGGATCATATACATCTTCAGTGACTTACAAATCGCTGATAAATCTCACTAGGCTAGCTGTTAACAAGAGTTTCACCTGAATCTTATGCAATACAAAAGGAGGGATTTTGTTTGTTTGTTTTTCGTTTGTTAAGCTTCAGTTTCTTTCTTTCTTTTACAGAGTTATGCCACAGTCTATTTATTTAGCTGCTTGCATGAGTCTTTATATTCTGCTCTTGGTAAACTTTGCACATGGAAAAAGTCTAACATTGAAAATGATTGTAGCAATGTCATTCTGTGCACATTCTGCTGTACATCCATCACATCTCATCCGTGCTATAGCTGTATCACCATGTCTTGCATTTCCTACTTAACTTGAAAATAAAGTAAGTAAAATGGATAAAAAATTGAAGTTACTCAATCTAATTCATCAAAATATCAGTATATTCAAAAGAACAAAGCACATACCAGGTCCCTCAGCAATGACCCAAACCTTCCTTCACCCTACATTCACTTTTAAAATCAATTATTAAATAGAAACTGTGGTTTTATAAGTTATTAAATCCATTTCCTCTCAATAAAGTCTGTTTTAGACATTCTGACTTGGCAGTATCAGCTAGGATCTTTCAACAATACCAAAATTCATTTCTAAAAGACCAAAGTAGGGTGCGGGTAGGGAGAACATGCAGAACTATTATTCCATCATATTTCAAGGACCAGCTGTGACACAAAAGGAAAGGGTGGGGACAGGATCAGCAAACAGTCTTTCATTTCTCCTGCTAAGCAAGACAAAATTAAAAACAGAAAGAAACTACAGCTACTGAGAAAAAGGGAGGGAAGACAATAGGGAAACAGGAGAGGACACTAATAATTTTTTTAAGTGTTACTAAAAAATAACTCAAATGAAGATCTGAAAACAGGGTTTAGTGGAACTGAGAGAGGGAAATGTTAACAATAAACAAGAAACAGACTGCACAAGATGAATAAAGGCTGGTAAACAGGTACTTTATAACTCTTGCAGAAAAGGTCTCCTTATATGAGCATTGCTTGTATAAGGAACTTCTCTTGCTGCCCAGGATGTCTCTTCTAGTTAGGAAGAATGACAAGAGCATGAATGGACCTGGCTGTCCCTTCACCTTTCCCACAGCACTTTCTCAGCTCTGGGTCTCAGCAGTAACCCAAAGAGAAAAGCACCAATGCAGCAGAGCTCTGTGTCAAGGGCAAGGGTGACCTGGACGGAACGGACCTGTACTGTGTACAGGTACAGGAATAAGAGTGTGATGAGCCTGGAAAGAGCCTGTTGCCAATCTGTGTGGCCTGAACACACAATATGAACACCCTCAGGGCTGCTTCCACCCTGGCCCCAACCAGGAATGACCCACTGAAGTGTTTCGAGTGTGTTCTTGCCTTTGACTGACTAGAAGTCTCTGAAAAAAGAGATCAGCTCGTGTCAGTGAAGATAAAAGAAGACTCCAACATGACGTTTTTGTTGTTGTTGTTTGTTTTGTTTTTATTTGTCTTGTTTTTCTCTAACACCTCTTCAAGATAAGATGTGATGTGAGGAAGTGACTTAAGTGACCTCAGCCGCTCCTCATATGTGTTCCCCTCTAGGCCCTTCACCATCTTCGTAGCCAAGGAAAGGTCGGGCCTGGTGCGTAGGGATGTGGTTTAATGGGTTACATTGGTAGTAGGGTGATGGTTGGACCAGATGATCTTGAAGGTCTTTTCCAACATTAATGTTTCTAGGATTCTATGATTCTATATCCTTATCACATGGGGGAAATAGCCAGAATGGGAATGGATGAATGGAACCAAGATCTGCTACATCTTATCCATATAAGTCATTTCAGCAAGATAAGTGGGCAGTTTGTTATGATGACTTTCCTCCCTGGGCAAAGCTACCCAAGAGGAGAGATTGGAAGTATCTCCTTAGGCTTCAGTCAGGCATTGAGAAAAATCTGAAATTCAATGGGTGGAGATCAGCCCACAGCATTGTCTGTATTTTCAATGCCCCAAATCAAGGAATTATGTTGAGCAAAAAGCAGGGTAAGGAAGGAAATATTACAGGTAGGGATAGCACAAAGCATGGAAGGTAGAGGCAGCTTTGTATTCTTTGTACTTTTAGACAGCAGTCTTAATGTCACAAAACTTTACATCCCTAATGGCTCTCAAGATGGTTTTCTGTTGTTTTTGCCCAGAGTGGCAACAAGTTGGGATCTTATTTCCTTGTTCTTTACCACATGACTGGTGCCTCTTGCTTCTGAAAGATGAGTTGCACATAACTTGGCCCAGGGAGGTTGACACAACACTGGGAAAAAAAAAAAAAAAGACCTCCTTATGCAGAACAGTGGAACTTTGAAGTGGTTCTTCATTCCTCCTGCTGGAATCCTGGCCAGAGAGGAATTTAGGGTGTGACACCAGCTGACCCACTATGCTTTGAGAGCACAGAAGTACAGAGCAAATTGCTCTGAGCCTGAGAACTGCTCTTTAAGCACTCATTTCTCAGTGAATGCTCTTCTGTCCAAACCTCTGTTTCTTGCACCTTTACAGCTCTTATCAAAGCAGTTTATAGAAGAATGGAGAGATTCAAAACTGTGGTTGCATAAACAAGATGAAATGCAAGCTGTTGACATTTAATAACTGGCATAAGGATAAAGAAGACATTACTTGCCACTTTTGTAGAAAGGAGTAATAAGATGATCAATCTGAATAGAAAAATGACAAATGAATTCCTTCATAACTTAGAATTTTAAGCTTCCTACCAAGAGCACTGAATCTCCAAAAGTGAAGCCACAAGGATCTGTGATCTGCTCTCACTGTCCATATGCCACCAATGCAGGTCACCTTGCTTTCCCCAAGTAGAGCCTAGCTACTTGTGCTTTGCTGAAGCACATCTCTCAGAAGGGCAGTTTGTATTAATCTGAAGACAATTATAAATGGAAAGTCTGTCACTTCTCTTGGTAGTTAGTTTCTGTTGTTCCATTCCTGCCTCACTTCTAAAGACACTTGCCTCATTTCTTCTTTGAATTTGCCTGTCTTTGGCTTGCAAGGATGCTTCATATGGCTTTGTCTTTCAAAGAGCCTTTTAATGTCTGCTCTTTTCCAGAAATGCTTGTGCATACCTCTAAATCTTATTTCTGTAATAAAAAATAAAATAAATAAAATAAAATAACTGTGCTTTCCCCCTTTACCATTCTTCCCCCATTTTTTGGATTTTTTTTTTTTTTTTCCAAATGTAATGTCAAATCTGCAGATAGAATTCCAGCTTCTTTCTCATTGATACAAAGCACAGAAGTAACATGGCTTCCTTATTCCTACCACTCTGTTTTTTTTTTTTTTTTTTCTGTTTTTATCTTAATTTTTATTTTTTGTTTAATTTACCATCAAGTTGGACAAGTCACAATACTTTATGATTTGTCTGTTCTCATCCCAGAATGTATTACAGTATTATGGGCTGTCAAATCATTTCCTCATTTGCCTGTTTACATTGTCTTCCGTGGTCTTAAGTGAACCATGTTCAAATACATTTTTGTGTGAGTCCACATTAATAGATTTTCAAGATTATTCTACCTAGAGCATTATTAACTTATCACTCTGACAAACTTTTTATGCTAACCACAGCAAAATTAGTGGATTATGACAAACATGCTTCATCATTAAAAAAAAAAAAAAAAAAAAAAAAAAAAAAAGACATCTGAAAACACAACATTTGGACAGTAGTTAGAAATTGAGTTACTAACATTTTCTTTAATAAAAATAAATAAGTAACAGAATAACTTTAAGTGTTACTAGAGACAGTCTCTCTCTAGAGAGAGACAGTTTAGGAGCAGAGGTAAGCTTACTCATTTTTTTTTTTATTTTTATTTTTTCAAATGACTAATTCCCTCATTCCATTCAGAGAAAAAGAAAAGGTGGAGGGGGAAGTAAATTAATGGAAAGAAGTACCTCTGGTTTTCAGAGGACATCTTCCTATGAAGTCCAATAACAGTATCTTCCTTTTCAGCTGTAGTACAACGTTAAATCATTGGTCTTTTCTTTTAGACAGTTCTAATTGAAAGATTTCACTGACTTTTTTTTTAATTTTGATTTCAGTTAAAACCTTTGAATAAAGTTCTCCATTGGCTTTATGGGCAGATGGAATCTGAACTCAGATCTGGACCAGAGCAACAATTAACAAAAGCCTTGTAAATAAGTGTGAGGCAAGTCTCTAAAAGTAATGTAGGAAATAAATGGGACAGAAGCACACAAACCAGAGTGAAGCACTCTTCATGTGTGTGTTCTGAAACTTTTCTTTTACTGTGATAACACTGTGTTCTTTGTAAATGCCCCTTCCATATTACATCTCACAGACAGTTAAGTAACAGTAAGCTGTAATTGGAAACGAATTGGGTTTGTTTAGTCTACAGAAGAGAAGCCTGAAGGAAGACCTGATAACACTCTTCAAGTACAGAGAGGGCTGCTGCAAAGAGCAAAGGAATAATCTGTTCTTCATGTCCTTGGAGAGAGAACAAGAAGAAATGCACTCAAATTACTGCTAGAGAAATTCAGGTTGTATATCAGAAAGAATCACTAGGCATGGGAATAGATTACCTTGGGTGACTGTGAAATCTCTGTCAAGGGGAGCTGCAAATAAGGGGTTGGACAAACCTTTGCGTGGGGTGGTAAAGGCAGAGTTGAATTCTTGAGGCTGAGTATAGACTACATAACCTCTCCAAACCTTTGTCAGTTCTATTTTCTGTGAACTTTCCTTTACTCTGTCCATTTATAGAAGGGACAGAGTAATTTATACTCTGCAATTTCTACATCATATTTATAGATATTCACCAGTTCCACCAAACAACAACAAGCAGAAGTCTATAAAGATATGTAAGGAATAAAAATCAATATTTCTGTAAGTAGCACTAACTCTATAATTTGTAATGTAACTGATAAGGGTCATAATTACATTATAACATAATTATGAAAATATTAATTAAAACATTTGACAGTGCTGAAGCAGTAAAAGCACCAGAACCTGTGGATTAATACCATTTGCATATATCTTTCAGTGGTAAAGCATAATACTTACTGCAGTCCACACTTTTCTTGACAAAACTCAAAAGTTCATAATGAGGAGAAAAACAAATGCATTGTAGTTATCCAGACCAAATGGCTAACTTGTAAATAAGCCCATCTCCCTACCACACAAGGAAAAAAATGTCTACAGGGCTAAGCCATGTTTTTCCATGCAGTAATATTTTTTAAAGCCAAAAATATCTGATTTTGCAATCCATAGTAAGGTATCATTGCCCAAACAATGAATACACATTTCTCTGATGCAAAAATCCTGTTAGAATATAGTAAAAACCAATCCTTTCCCATTTATTTTGTAGTCTTTTTAAGAGAGCAATGAAACCATTATTCTTCCCACTTGAATACCCCCCCAGTCTGTATTACCAACATATCCTTATTGGCAGTATCATAATTCTCAGGATTTTTTCTCAGGAACATCATTTCACAGTGACCAGTGGGATTCGAGCAACTTTATCTACTTTTGTGTTTGTTTCCAAAACATTTGCTTCCAAACAGAATTTTTATAAAGTCTGTTGCAGAACCGAAGGTAACACATGCATCAACATAGTAATATCTTTTTTTTTTCTTTTTTTTTTTTTTCTTCTTTTTTTTTTGAGGATCTGAATCAACTTCCTTTGACAGCAAGTTGCTCTTGACATTAATGAAAACAAGTATGGTCCCAAATCGTTCATTCACAGCACCAGTCAATAGCAGTTTAATAAGCACCAGGACTGCATTATAAGGAAAAAAAAAAAAAAAAAAAATGGTATGATTCAAATCTTATGCAATATAGAAATAAGCTCAAGGCAAGATTGCTTTTGATGCCATAGTCAGTCATCTCTGTAGTGTGACTTGTCATAACTCTTCCTTTCAGAAAATACATTGAAGAAGTAGAAGCAAAGGGAATATCCAGTTAATGGCTACATAAGACAAGGCTCATACCATGTGAAAATCAAAGAAAACTGAATAATACATATATTAAAATACACACCTGCTACATTAGGATTTGTTATATTATCCCCATGTTCTTGCCATTCAAACTTTTTTCTTTAATAGGAAATCCCTGATTGAGAGGATTTTGGTTTAGTTTCCAATACCAAAATGAAACCTAGCTGTACGAAACATATTTAGTAAAGCAACCTGTTCCAGCATTTCTGGAAATCTGTCCATCTTCCTGCTTCAGTACTCTGAATGCAGCTGTGTATATGAGCTTCCTCACTCACCATTTAGCTCACTGAAGCAGCAGACAGAGTTGGCATAACCCTTGCCTTTCCTCTCCCTTCTCCTCACAACTTAAAAAAAAAAAAAAAAAAAAAAAAAAAAAAAAAAAAAAAAAAAACACTTTGATCCTTTACCATTCTAACTTACATTCAAAATGTCCCTTCAGTTATATATGCAGGGGGGCAGCTCAATTTTGGTGTCTCAGGGTAAGTGATTAGCACCATGACTGCAGTGAAATGTCAAAATTTTTCACTTCTTTGTGAGCCAATATATACTCTTAATAGCTTTTTGGTTGGGTAACAGACCTTCGTGTATTTGGATTCATTTTCTAACCTTTGAGGCTTTGATACTGTTGTCCATGCTTCTGCCAATGTTTTAAAACAATAAAAAGATTTGATCATCCAAAATCTAAATACAAAGCATGCTAGTGAAATCTGCATACTACACCTGGCCTGTGCTTTGCACCATGTGAGTCCAGCATCTATGCAAGTTTGAATTTATAATCTGAAGCATAAAACTTTGACACTAATTTAGGAAAAAAAAATGTTCTCAATGTTTTCAATGAATTGTAGAGAGACTTGCATATAGAAGCATTTCCTATACATAAATAGGCAGCTTTAATGTTGCTACAGAGGCACAGTCCTGGCTGATGTCACATGGAAAAGTATTGGAATAATCATTGCAAACTATTCGGGAGGTTATTTTCTTGCCAAGAAAAATATTGCCAAGAAATTCAACTATATATTCAAATAATATTTTTAATACTATTTTGATACATTTCACTGAGAACTGTATAGCTGTTTTCACTTGTATTGCACATGCTTTGTCCTGAAGCAATTGTATAGCAAATTGTAAACTATCATATCATCTGTTTTCATGGAAATAGCATGGAAAGTTATTTACTGTTTGTTCAAAAACAGTAAAAAAAAAAATGTATTAACTATGAATATTCAGAGAAAAATGGGTTTTAATTTGGTTATCATAAGTCTGCCACAACTCATGAGCAAAAAGGACAAATCTGTAACTAGAAGAGTGGTAATACAACAAAAACTTGAGGTAAATAGTGGTGGTACCATCAATACTAACCAGCTGGGTAAAATTCTATATGCTAGGTGAGCTACTGGTGGTCACTGACAACATGTAAGAGAGTTGTTATGCCTTCCATAGTCTTTTGATAAAAAATATGTTTTTAATTCCTCTTGAGGGTGTTATTGTTCTTCACTTCCTGTCCCAAAATATGTGCGAATCTGCTACTGAGCAGCTGTCGTGTCTTAGCCACAACTGGCTCTGTTTCTCTGATGAGTGAAGCAATCTCTATACATAAACAGACAAATATGAAGTTCGTATCTCTTTGGGAATAAGATCTTGAAAGCTGATTGCAAGAGGTTATTTTAATGCTATAAACACCCACCAGTTTTCCCCAAGCTACTCAGTCTTGGAACTATGGCACTTTGTTTTCAGGAAATAATGCTTATTGAGCTTATTATATATGTCCAAAAACTAGTTAACATGTTCTCCTTAGATGGGCAGTGTGGAGAAGGCTGTACGTGTTAGCTCCTTTGTGAAGCAAGATGTATTATTAATAATTGAATTAATGATATAATATTATATTCCTCAGTCCCACCAAATACATGCAAGAAAAAGAATACATGAGGAAACTTTTATGGAAAAAAGAAAGTTTTTCTTGATTAATTCTACAAAGCAACGTCATTACATTTTTCTGATACTTTCATATTTTCATCTTACTTTTTACCACATACCCTTTAAGAGAAGATGTATCTCTTCTTTCCATGTACTGAACAAAGGATTTTCCAAGATGAAGACTTTTTCCACCTGGCATTCTCCAAGTGGTCTCACAGGATCTCTCCTGTGTTAACACCTGAGAAATCTTGGCATTTAAAGGCACAACAGAACAACCAACACTGACCTCACCAGGCTCCCCAGGATGTACTGGCTGAGGCTGTAAATTAAAGGCATCCCACTCCTGTAGGGATTCCTTTAGGTCAAGGGTAGGCTAAGTACTTGTCATCATTTTCCAGTTCACAATGCCTAAAATAAAGTGAGGATTGTGATGCAGTCTGGTACAGCTGTGTTTTTCATAGCATGACACCACAGATATGTGCTGCATTACCACATGCGATAATGTAGGAGGAAAGATGGAAAGATGTCAATGTTGACGTGGGCTGCATCCATACAGGCTGTCAGGAACAGACTCTGGAAAAAATTATTATGTTAACTGTGTCTAGGTCTCCTCTTGAAAGGAAGTAGCTGGCTTACTCCAGAGTGGAACTTGGGAGAAAAACAGGCAAAGATATTAAGTAATGTGCTTGCAGATGCACCAAACTTCACTTTGGTTGGACCAGATTTTAGGTCACCTTTGGGCACCACCAAGCCTGTAAAGAATCTTTTTCTCACATTTTCCAGCCTTGAAATGGTTTTGTGTTTGATATTATAAGCAATTATCTTGGAAGAGCATAAACTGAATTTTTCTGTATAAAAAAAAAATAAATAAATAAAAATGATGAGGCCTACAGTAATTCCCACCCTCAATTAACAGATTAACAATTAACACACAAAACCACAAAGCAATTGAGGCAGAATCCCTGCCCTTCATATCAACAAATATCACTGCCAAGGGTAACATTTCCCTCTTCAGGCAAAATATTCGCCAATGTGTAGAGTCACATGCACACACTGAAATTTAATGGCCTAACACTAGAGTTATTCACCCTTTGGGGCACAGTACTATAAATTTTGGTCCATCTTTGAAGGGACCCACCTCCAGAGAGCAGGGCCTAGGGGTGCTGTCTTCTCAGCAGCCTGCCTTGTTCATTTTCATAATTGAGAAAAAAACTGAGCATTTTCAGTTTAGTCACCTCATTCCTGTAGATCAAGCCCAGAAGTCACTAGCACAAGGAGTGTCTCTCCTCCCAGCACGCAAGACTGACCAGTGACTCAACAGAGCTGGAAGTGCTGTATTGCATACCATGGTGCTGAGCTGAAAGGAAAGCTATTCAAAATGGTTTAACAACACAACCTGAACTTTACACTAGAGTGATTATTCTCTCCTTCTTACCTATCTTCACAGTTCTCCAGACCTGCAAAAGGATTAAGCAGACCTTTGCACAGATATATGCCTCCTTTATTACACACTACTCAACTGATGTTCTTTGACCAGTCTTTGACCTTGAGGAAGAGAAAATGGTTGGAGAATACTCACTGGCACCCTCCCTTGCATATCCTCCATACAGAAAGCTCTCACAGTACAGGATCTCAGAAAAAAGCTGTATCCTCCCAGATAGAGAAATGCATTTAAAAGATCAAAGAACAGCATTTCCAGAGCACAGAATTTGCACTACCTCACCAACCCCTCTCTAGGACACCCACAGATTCTCTAAGACCTAAGGTGATTGCTCTAAGCATCTTAAACACACCCCAAGCACCTTGCTCCTGGATCTAAACCCAACCCCTCACTCATCTCTCTCATTAAACACTTACCATCTCCATCAATCTTCACTCGGTTTATATCCACTTTTCCTAAGACTTGACTTCTGTCTGAGCCTTTGGCAAATTGCCCACTGCTGTAGACCCAAACCCCCTTGATCACCAAGGCCTCAGCCAGCCTATTGCCCCAAGGTGTTTCAGGTTCAGTAGCTGTCTGTTAGTATTTAATGACCACCTTGTCAGGCAGGTCTCATCAAGCCAACCTGTGCTGACAGAGAGGCATTCATGACAATATGAGCAATATTCATAGCAGTAATTCCTAATAACTTCATGATCTGCATTTACTGAGTTCACTAAACCAACACTGGCCACATTTGGAATAAGCTAACCATATTCTCATTCTGTATTATTTGATTATCATGAAATCTATACTATTTTCATTTCTTGCTTCTTAAAACTAGTGAATAATATTGCAAGCAAACTATCTGAAAAGTCATGAGAGCAGAAGACATGGCAGTAACTAGTTCCATTTTAGGAGTTAAAATGATAGTATGTAGATTCATGTCAAGTAATTACCTCAGTTTTAGTAAGAATGATGTCCTACGTTTGCAAAGCCCTTGAACACCCTTTTCATAATAGCATGAAAACAAAACCCTGTCCCAGGGATACTTGCTGTCCATTGGATTTTATTGTAATTCAGATTTTATCGTAATACAGATTAATTCTTTAAGCCAATGTACTTTGTACAAGAGATACTGGTTTTAATGTTGGAGGTGGGGAATACTGACTTAAAAAGACACACCATTAAAAGACACTGTTGAGATTCTTTTATAATATATACTTAATAACAATTGGACAGTGGACAAAGAAAATGGTTTGTCTGTTTAGATGCAAGGGCTATACATGTTTAGCTTTAACTCTATTTTATCCTGGAAGATTTCTTATCAGCATTGGTTAGCAGCCCTTCTTAGCCTGAGAGCTAAGCATCCCAGATGAAACTCTCTATTCTGGATTTTGATGTTTCATTTTGGCAATCTATCTGTTTATTTAGTTTCCAGGCAGGCACACAGGTCTGAGGTAATAAGACCAATGAACCAGCTTTCCTCAGGAGAGTTGAGCTATCATTTACAGATGTGCTCTGAGCTTTTTTGATCTCAGACATTCAAAATCCATTATTGTAAAGAACAAACAGTGAAAACATTTAGCATTCTTCTGGTGCTGTCACTTTTTTCTTCCTTTATTTTGACACATAGATTCAATTAAAAAAAAAAAATCTAATGGCATGTTTTTGGATTCAGGATTAAAGCAACTATGAGGCACTGTGGACATGGTTTGTGCTTGCAATTTGTGGAATTTGTGGCTATATGGAAATTAAAAATTTCACTTGAAAAGGCTGACAACAACTACAGTATATTTAGTTAAAACACCAGATGTACCTACTTCTCAATTAAATGCTTAGACTGGCGTTCCTGAAATGGAAACCACATGGTCCTTCTAACTCTAATATATCACATCAGGGTCCCTTTCAGTGCATTAAAAAGTCACATCCTGATGGAACAGTGAATAAAAGAAAATTTTACCACCAGTAAAAGAAGTTAGATTAATAAGAGTCCTGTCATAATGCTGTTTTACATGATTGCCTTTCATACATAAGAACCCACCTTTAATTTCTCGGGACCTCATGCTGAGTGTAGTGTACAAATCTGTGTACTCCACAGATTTGTCAGCCTTGTGGTCTCTCTTAGGTCATCTTGTGGCAGTGATGAGGGAGAAAAGAATTCATCCTAATCCCAGGTTCTGGGAACAGATGGAGATGCAGCTCATAACTCCTTTTCAGCTACTCCTTGTAGCTTGTGTATCTGTAAATCAAAGAGCATCCTTTGCAAATTTCCAAATCTTCAGGGGGAAAAAAAAAAGGTGCTTTACACTTAGAGGAAAATATTCTTGTATGGAGACTACTTTCAGCTAAAAAGGAGACAGGGTAAGAGATGTCATCATTTTTGTCTTCATATTTTGTGTAAAATCATACATTGCTTAAGCACGTTTTTCCCACAGTGCATGAAACCCATATTTTAATACAACATGTAACACTGCAACTGAACTAATTCACAGGACACGTTTGATCTAAGCCACTATTTATTAATTGTACCATTCTGAAAACAAACCAAAATAAAGCAGCCAATGTTCCTTTTGACTGAGTTTATCAAAATATTTCTGAAAAAACTGTATCAATGTACTGTGATGTACTACTGATCACTATCTAAAGCCAAACGCTGCACCTCAGTACATAATGGAATTACAGAATCTCAGAATGGCTGAGGTTGGAAAGGACCTCCAGAGATCATCTAGTCCAACCCCCTTTGCAAAAGCAGGGTCACCTAGAGCATGTTGTACACATTGCATCCGGGCAGGTTTTGAATATCTCCAAAGAAGGAGACTCTACAACTTCTCTGGGCAGCTTGTTCCAGTGCTGTGACCTGAACTGTGAAATTTTTCCTCATATGGTGACAAAACCTCCTGTGGTTCAATTTATACCCATTACCTACCACTGGCTACCACTGAGAGGAGTTTGGCCCCATCCTCTTTACATTGTCCCCTCAGATTGATAAGAGGTTGATAAGATCCCCTGTCAATCTCCTCTAGGCTAAACAGGCCCAGCTTACTTAGTCTTTCCTTATAGCACAGATGTTCCAAACCCTTAATCATCTTCATGGCTCTATATTGGACCCTCTCCAGAAGTTCTATGTCTCTCTTGTACTGGGGAACCCAGAACTAGACACAATGCTCCAGGTGTGGCCTCACAAGAGCTGAGTAGAGGGAGAGGATCACCTCTCTTGACCTGCTGTCCACACTCCTCTTGATGCAGACTAGAATCCCATTGGCCTTCTTGGCCACAAGGGCACACTGCTATCTCATGGTTAACTTGTTGTCCACCATGACCCCCAGTTCCCTCTCTGGAGAGCTGCTCTCCAACAGGTCAGCCTCCAACCTATACTGGTGCCTGGGGTTATTCCTCCCCAGGTGCAGGACCCTGCACTTAACCTTGTTGAACCTCATGAGGTTCCTCTCCACCTAACTCTCCAGCCTGCACAGGCCCCTCTGAATGACCATACAGGCCTCTGGCATGTCAGCCACTTTGCCAAGCTTTGTATCGTCTGCAAACTTGCTGAGGGTGCACTCTGTCCCTTCATGTGGGGCTTATTTCTGGGGCTGCTGCAAATTAAGATTCTCACTAATGTCTGTGTATTTTTCTAGGTGCTAGAAACTGAGTCATTAGTTACTCTAAGGACAACAAACAGAATTTCCTTGGGTAGTTTGGTTCACATGACCTTGCTTGTATTTTCTTAGTAATTTTTCCTGGAAAGTACAGGAATCCTAATGCTCTTCAGCTTCAGTCTTTCTGATGGATTTGCTCCCAGAATAAGCTGTAGTTTTCAGATGTCTGGATGGAAAATTTTCTGTGAACCTGCTCTCTTATTACTGAAGTATCTGGCCCATGAAGACTTTTCAAGAGATCATCTGTTTAGGACTTCTCTGTTTGCTCAGAGCTGAAAAGAACAGTTATTCTTTATTTATTTATTTATTTTTATTTATTTTTATTTTTATTTTTATTTTAGCTGCCTTGCCTTACAGTTCAAGCACTGTTTCAGTCTGAAGATTTTACAGTGCCCTATAGTGGAAAGAGAAGACAATTCTCAGAGAAGGAATTAAATGACCCATGAGCCAGTTTTATTAAACAGAAAACATTTGTTTATCAATATAATTATATTTTCATATTTTATAATATCCTAATGCAAATATTTTGTTTGGATTTATTTATTTATTTATTTATTTATTTATTCATCTTGGAACCCATTCCATCTCTTCTTCAGTTACAAAGAGGTTGTAGGACCATATTTCCTGGTTCATCCTGTTGCAATGCAATTGCTACACACAGTGTTGTTTGCTTAATTAGCAGTTCTGTGAAAGCACTGCCTGTGATTTCCTTAGACCCACAGCTTTAAATTCAGTGATATACTTTTAAATACTAGTACAATTTATACATACAAAGTGAGGCAGTGAAACTGCATTTCCTCCAAACCTGTAACACATAAAAACATTTTCTCTTAATTGGAGAAGCCTTTGACTCATCTGCTGAGTGTGACCCCATGCAGCGGTGTTTTTTGTTGTTGTTGTTTTAAATAAATGTCAGTTTGCTCAGAGCTGTGATTTTTATTATTTCTTTATGAATAGTTAGATCTGAGAATTTTTGAATTCCCTTTGAAACATGAAGCTAAAATACCCTTGAAAGCAGAGATGTTAAAAATAATAGAGAGTGTTGCCATTTGAGAAAGATGTTCTTCAGACGGAGAATAGTTCAGCTTCCACTTTATCTGCAGAATCATTTTGCAGTGCAAGTGCTGACAATAAATCATGTTAAAAAGTGCATTCATTTTAATCTTCCTTTGTCACTGCTTCTAAAAATAATGAAAATGTAACATTCATGAAAGTTACTTGTATTAATGGAAATTAGAGCCGTCAGATTCCCACTGTAGTCAGTGTAATAAGCTGACAAGCAAAATTATTATTTTTTGTTTGTGTAACACAAAGATTTGTGTTCACTGATGACAAAATGTAGATGCTAAGGTTACCATATCAGGCTCCTTGACACCTGAATCTGTTACACTAACACTCAGAAGATAACTCACATCACAATTTTTCTTTTATAACATTGGGAAGCCATAAGACAGAGAATGTCTAATCTTGAACTCCTATAAAAATCATAATCATAAATATTTTTCCTCTGTATTTTATCATTTTATCCTATTTGTTTTGCATAGGACACCTGTTAGGGAAGGAGACCTTTCTTCTCTTTTCTTATTTTTTCCTTTTTTTTTTTTTTTTCTTATTTCTTTTATTTTTATTGTGGAAAGTCTTTAGAACTGTGTAATCACAAAAAAAATAAAAATAAATAAAAGGAATATCACTTGAAGTACTATCTGCCATGTTATCCAACAGTTACACCAATTTCTACAGCTGATAATCTGAATCATTGCTTGTCACCAAGTATTTGACTTTCATTATTCTACTGTCTAAAATACTTCTTAATATACTTCAGTCATCTCATCAGAAAGTTGATTGTTCCATGCCTTATGAATCAGGTGACTGATCACACATCAAGAATAAATAATTGAGAATAGGGTGGATTCGAAATCAACAATTCACGAGCAATTGATACGAAGAAAATTGTCTAACCTAGTCAGTGACATGTTGTGATTAATACATTTGTATTTATGATATGCTTGCAATTGTTTGTGAGTATAAACAAGAATAAAGAACATTAATTTGTAATACAAACTGGTTCCAGAGATCATGTTATCTGCTGAAGTATAAAATGTGTGCAAGAACATAGCTGGAAAGCACAGACCTTCCGTTTGAAATAAAGGTAGGACATACTCCTAGCACTGAAACTATTTTTTGTGTATATTTCTTTATAATTACTAATAAATATAAGCTCTTTTTCTGCAAGGTGTTATTTCCTAACTTACCAAAATAGACAAGGTGTTTCCTGAACTGACATCAAGCCAGTTTAAGAAAAGCCCTGTCACTGGGTCTGCTGCACAGTCTGCTCCTTCACACCCAGCCTTCAGTAACCACCTTAAACCATTTTTTTTTTTTTTTTTTTTAAGCAAATATGCCAGCCCATAGCCTTTTCAGGACAAAGTTACTGAGTGATTGCTATTGTCATCACACAAAAAGTCTCTGATCTCAAGTGACTGGGTCTGAGTGAGCATTCCAGACCAGTGATTAGTTTAGGAATATTGCAGGGACTCCAAATTAGGAAGCAAAAAATGTATGGATTTAAAGCAAACAAGGTATCACATTGTATTATCATCTGCCCTATCCAAAGGTGTTGGCAGGTAGCCACAGAAAAAGGTAAAGTGAAATTATCATGTTATTCAAGCTACTAAATTATCTAGAAAGACTAAGGAAATGTTCAACATCACCAGGACTGCGACACCTCAAAGGTCTTCCAGGCCCTTTAATAACCTTTACCAAAGGGAATTTTCCCAAAGGCAAGGCTGAAGATGACACCAGCAAGGGCAAGATCTTGACAAGTTTGAGAAGATGCACTGGGAAATCTGTTGCTGATCTCCAGCAACAAAAAGTTTTGTGAGAGCAAAACCATCTCAGTCCCTCCCTCTGCAGTGCTGATTTTGTGTTTGAGGAGAGACCTAGTAATTGCCCACATTTATTTCCTAATATTTGCATTGGTAAATAAGGCTGCACAAGTGAGGTTAGCTATATCATAATTCACTGAACCTTCTCCAGGCACATCAGATTTCCCCATCCCTCTCTAATTTTTCAGTGCCCGTTGTATAGATTTGACAAGACACTAAGAATACTTTAGGAAAACCTGTAAATACTCTCAGCTCTGGAGGAGGGGAAAAACAAAACAAAACAAACAAACAAAAAACACTAGATTTGATGATAATCCTGTGCCCAGCACTAAAATTTCACTACGTTTGTGAAAACATGGATGGAAGAATCAATGGAAGAGTCAATGCCAGAGTCACAAAATAGGTATATCACAGCAGCTAGAAATACCAAAGCAGCCAGAAGCAAATACCGAGTCTGTATTTCATTCCTTTATTTTCCTTCTTCATTATTTTTTTTTGTAAATTCTTGCCTCTTTCCACTTCATTTTTAATGGCCCTTCTGTGTTCCTAGTTTTCATCTTGCAATCAAAACATGCAAGGATACAAAAAAAAAAAAAAATAGCCATTATTAAAATCGCCCTAGAGCAATTTCAATTACTTAGACATCTGGGAGTCCTGGTGGACAGCAGGCTGACCATGAGTCAGAAATGTGCCCTTGTGACCAAGAAGGCCAAAGGTAGCCTAGGCTGCATTTGGAGGAGTGCTGCTAGAACGTCAAGGGAGGTGATCCTGCCCCTCTACTCAGCCCTAGTGAATGTGTTGTCCAGTTTTGGGCTCTCCATTACAAGAGGGTCATAGAACTGCTGGAGTAAGTTCAGAGGAGGGCTACAAAGATGATGAAAAGACTGGAGCACCTCTCATACGAGGACAGACTGAGAGAGCTGGACCTGTTTAGCCTGGAAAAGAGAAGACTGAGGGAAGACCTCATCGATGTTTATAAATATCTGAGGGGAGGGTGTTGAGAGGATGGAGCCGGTTTATTTTCAGTTGTGCCCAGAGACAGGACAAGAGGCAATGGGCACAAACTGAAGCACAGGAGATTCTGTCTGAATATGAGGGTGCACTTCTGTACTGTGAAGGTGACAGAGCACTGGGACAGGTTGCCCACAGAGGTTGTGGAGTCTCCTTCTCTGGAGATCTCTGGAGATATCCTAACCTCACCTGGATGCCATCCTGTGCAATGTGCTCTGGGTGATCCTGCACGGCAGGTGGGTTGGACTAGAAGATCTTCAGAGGTCCCTTCCAACCTCAGCCATTCTGTGATACTTGAAGACTTAAAATGTGTACATTCAATACTTGCCTTCAGTTGTCAACTGAAAAGTGGCATAAATCACAGTGTATTTTATTAGTCTACAGTTTTTATGATGATCCTGTTTTAAATCAGTTGGGATTAATATTGGAAATTATGGTCCAAAAGGAGAGTCCTAAATTTTATTTTACCATTTTATAATTTATTTTACTATTGTATAATTTACCATTACCTTAAAAAAGTAAGTTTGAAAAAGTAAAGTCAGAAGAAAAAGAAAGAAAAGTATATTAGGAATTAATGAAACCTAATCCAAATTTTGCAGCTGATCTTAACAGCAAACTTAACATTCCTGATCCGGGAAACACATACATACCTGAGACATTACTTTAATCTCTGTGTGTTTTTACACTTTGAAGTGTTCATGGTTGCACAGATGTTTCTGTCCAAGAACAGTTTGCTCTTCTTTATGTGAACTTGATCAGTTGATCAACTCCTTGTATATTTAACTAATAAAAATTTTAACTAGTTAGCAGAAGAAAGATTTGTTCATGAAAAAAAAAAAAGAAAAAAAGAAAAAGAAAAAAAAAATCCAAACAACTGTTAATGTGTAGGGCTATTTACCAAGGAAACTCTGGATACTGTGACAAAATATTTAATTGAATGTGATAGGGAATTTAATGAGCACTGCACAATTGTAGAGCTTCCTTTTCCTCCTCAATGAGGTGGCACAGGAGCACCAATTGCACATATTCTCCAAGTGCCCGAAGAATTTGAAAACCAACTGTAGCACATCGAACACCTGAAGCTGCAGAGACCCTTCAAACCCAACCAACATAGCCCTTGAGAGATTTTTCAGCATGAGATCTAACAATGTAGAATTACAACAGACTTCAGGAATTCCTGAAAAAATGCTGGTTCTGCTTTTCTTCTGCAGTAGTTTAAAACTGATGGCTACAGCAAAAGCCACTAGCTTTGAGAAATCCTGTACAAAGTCCTGGGCAAGCAGAATATGATGAAGGGTGGAAAGATTCTTGTTCCTAATATTTAGCTTGGTAGCACTTTGAGAGCATAAGCATATTTTTCATACATCAGACAGCATACAGATGTACAAGAACCTTTCTGAGATGTGATCTCATTTTAGCATCCTCTGCTTTAGGTAAGGAGATCTAAGTGGGAAAAAAAAAAAAAAAAAAAAAAAAAAACCTTCTTAATCACTCCTAATTTTGAAAGAAAAATATGTAACCTGCTCTAACTATCTGAAAACATCTCATCTGGGAAACTACAATAACCCAGACTGTGTGAAAAAGACACTATCTGTAACCTTGATGTGAATATGTGTATCTCAGACTACTGTAGAAAGAAAACTAAGCAAGGAAAATGCTGTCTTCATTCTATTATATGTTCTGCAAAACAAAACCAAAAACAAACAAAAAAGGTCTTCTGCAGTGTTTCACAGATGGAAAGGCAGTATTTCAACTGAATTCAGTACATGAAGTGATTTTTTAAATGATATCTACTTGAAGTGCGAACTTACTTTCATAGTGTCGAAGACAAAAAGATGCTCTTTCTGTCCCAGACAGTACTTTTGCTTTCTATATATTGGGTCTTCCTGCACCAATTTTTCCACAGACTTGATACCACACCTTTTTTGTTATTTTACCACAAATATATTTCTCTAACTCAATTCAAACTCTAATGTGAATTTTTGAAAAAATAAAAATAAAAAGCAACAATAATCTTGAGACACTTTCCGGTACTGATTCTAAAGAATCAATTAGAAAGTTCAGTTTTTGTCATTCTTTTGTCACATATCCAAAAGGTAACGAACATTCAAGTGACTGAGGGATCTAAGGCTCATTGACCTTTTTTTCCTTTGAAAGTGTCTCTCCCATTTAGAATGAATGTAGCTTTTAAGTTGATGAACTCTCAGCTCTCAGTGATTTCTGATGCTATATGAGTCCTATTGCCATGTAGAAGCTAGAGACACTTATATCAATATTTCAGAATATACTTTAAAAAAGAGTTATAAGCACCTCACTTGAAATTTTTTGCTTATGTAACCAAATAATTACTTTACAGCTGAAAAATAAAACATGTTAAAAACAGTTCAAAGAACAACTAAACTTGCACACTGGCTCACTGATAACAAGCCAAGAATGCAGAAAAAACTCATAAGAAAGAATGACAACATTTATTAAGATTTAGTATGTCACACAGACCATCTGCCTTCAAATCAGGGACTATTCATTATGATGCCATAATTATTGCTGTGGACTGTCTAGTTTTGACTGCCTCAAAAGATTGTGTTGTCACTCATTCCTAAATAGATCATTGCCATTTTAAGCTAACATGTGACATTTTAAAATGATGATGTGTCAGATAAGTATATTGTACTGATTTGGGGGTGGGAGGGGAGAGAGTGTGCAATTGTCCTATTATAGAGTGAATAAATATACTAATTGCCATAGTTTCTATAATGATTTAATTAAAAAATCATTGTTGCTTTAAGATTAAAATCTGTGACACTGAGAAGTATCTTCTTTTGACATAATCCTGTTTACTTTTCCCTCATCTGTAACATTTGCCTGATATTCATGAACAAATTTGACCCACCTTGGCAATTCTTACTGTTTCATCAGGTACTACAATTTCTAGTTACATGTGCCCTGCTTGGACTGGTGTGTAATAAAACTAGAAAGCATTGAAGAGAAAGAGATTTTTTTTCCTTTAACTTTTGGCAGCAGCATGTTTAAACATTATGACTCAGAGCACCAAGGGATCAATAAAAACACATTTATCTCTCTAGTTCCTTAAAATGAACTCTAAACCTACTTTCTGCATTTCCTGTTTGCAAGAGGGTGGGAAGAGATTCCTAAGGAGCAGTGAAAAAAAAAATATATATATATATATATTTAATTATAGATTGAGAAAAATCAAGATTTTATGGCTTTTTTCAACAGCTATAAGACAACCCTGCTTGAGTTGCTAGTGATGTAGTTCTGGAATATAAATTAAGTGCTCATAAATTATATTATATATAGAAAATGCTTGTGCAGAAAAGTTTTAAATCCAAAAAGCACATTGCTTAAAAAAAGAAGAAATATAAATATTAAAAAAAGCTGCTGGCTACTGTAATCTTCCCATAAGTGATAAAAATAAAGATAGCTTCACTTGAACCTGGAAATTCCCCTGAAATGATTTATGTTGGAAACACAACAGTGAGGATGAGGATTACTAGGCACTGTATGGAAAGAGGGTGGTAAGAGACTTTCCTGTCATAGAAATGTAATATGAAACTGAAACTGTACATTCTGATCTTTTCTCCAAAAATCTCAGATAATATGTGAAGATATGATAAGAGTATTATAGTGAAAACATATTCTCCAAACTAAAAGACACAGAGAGCCTGCTTGAGCCAGAACTGAAGCGCAGAGGTGTTGGGTTATGCCCTCAGGATCTGATCACAACTGGAAATAGACCATACCTTAATTTGACATCCATGTTGAGTCAGTTTGCACACAAGTTTAAATTCAGTAAGCCTGTATCCTGTGGGATGGCAGAGAGTATATTCTTTCTGATATAATACTAATTTCTAAGCAGTAGGAGCAAGTGTGGCAATTAAAAGCAATGAATTTGCCACTGGGTGAACACATGGACTCATTATGGTTCATTTATTAATTTGCACTTTCAACAACACTGTCCTAGATTGATCCCTTGGAGCTGGAAGGTCAGCCTTGAGCTTGCTGAGATAAAACATTGTGGGCTTTGCATTGCAAATGTCAGCTCCTTCCCACCTCTTCTCCCTCCTCCACAAGCTGAATTCACACAGGTGATGTACCTGGGTACTCATTGATTTTAGCATCTTAGCTTCTAACCAATCTCTCCAAATAATTCAGCAGTTTCCATAAGGGGAGGTTTTGCAAGACAGCTAATATTGCCTTGAAAAGAAAGTACAGAGCACAGCTTTGTAGAAATATTAATGACTCAACAAAGCAGTTATAACTTCACCATTTTGGGGTAGAGCTGAGCAAGTACATTGTAATGAACTATTGATTTGCTTCTTTTTTCCTGCCTATGGGATAGCCTTAAGAAGATTAGCCCATAAACTGATCTTTTTAGAATTGTTATTATTATTATTTGATTTTATCGTGCACAAATGCTTAACTATAAATTAGCATCAATACGTTCTATAGGTGTTCAATATTTGACAGTCTAATTGTTAGGATTAACTGGGATACTAATAAGTCAAGTAGAATGGTTTCTTTCACCTGGCTGGATGAGACTATGGGCTCTTCCAAAACAAATATTCACATACGCAAATGGAAAAACAAATCAGATTATTAAAGTCCATTTACTTAAATGCACATGGACATTAAAGGCAGAGTGACAATTGAAGGAAACTTCCAGAAAATTATTTATTTGAGTATTTTATCTCCATTCACTCCGCCTTAATTACAATGTCATGGTGGGAAAAAAAAAAAAAAAAAAAAAAAAAGTAAAAAGAAAAATAAGTACTGCTAAAAATACATTTGTGAAAGTAAGAAAAAATCTTTTAAAGACACCAAACTCAGATCTGTGAGACTGGAATGCCATTATATAAAATCAGCAAGAAAACATTGATTACTGTAAAATTTCTAAAGAAACACACAAGATATGGCAGGGAAAATGACCATTTCACAAAGAGAAAAAAGAAAAAAAGAAAAAAAAAAAAAAAAAGCTACATAAGCTATATTGTTTTAGCCAAGGAATGGAGAGATGACAGGTCTTTTATAGAGCAGAAACAGGCTTGAGATCCAGGCAACAAGGTTGAAGGATATGAGGACAAATGAAGTCCTGAATTTATGCCGCTGTAACTAGAAACAAAATCTGGCCCAGCAGTTTATGGAAGGCTTCCAAGAAAATTCTTGGCATATTGAGTTAAAGATGTAGGTGGTTAACAGGAAGATTAAGGTCAAATAAGGAGACCCTCACTTGGCCTGGGTTCCATCAGATAAGACAGCCCACCAGGCAAACGCAATAAGATTTCAAGATTTAAAGGGCTACTCTTCACTGGAGTTCAAGACTCTATCAAGCAGAATGCTACATTTCTAGAATAATATGAGTTTCTCCAAATACTGACATTTAATCATTCTTTATTAATGTGCAAAGCTTTTGAATCAACAGAAGTGTTCCCATCATAAATTGACTTCTCTTTTATTCCCAGTGTGCCAGGCACTTATAATACATATCACAGGGATGAAGTTTGAAAGATTAATGTCAGTTATTTCTTCCACGTTAGAGTTTTTTGCAATCTGTGGTTATGCAATGGGACTGAGGTGCTGAGAATCTATTGGTGGGCTGGTCAAGAGCCACCTCAGATGAGAAAAATCTGTAGCATAGATAAACGAGTTTTGTGGATCTTTTTTCCCAAGAATCCTACAACACATATTCTGGGTCCTCATTCTTTCATTAATAAATAAATAAATAAATATGTGTGTATATATATATGCATATAAAGTGTCTAGTTCAACTAACTAACTAAATATCTCATTAGGAAGCAAGATTCTGTGTATTTCTCATAGATCTGCAAGTCAAATTGAAGCCTAGGCTCACCCATAATCCTATTAATCTGTGTAAAAACTACAGACTTCACATTTGAATTTGTTTCAAAAGGGCAGTATGACACTGCTATGTTTCATATCTATTTCATGAGTTAATTCTGCCCAAAAACATATCTGAGGAAAAAATGACACAGTATTGAATTACTGTCCTACATAAAGTATTCTGGTTTCCAGTCATCAAGACTTCAGAGAAGGAAATATACTATTATTATTTTCCTTCCACAGATGCCAGAGCCCAGATTACAGGCTGAAATTCAGCTTTTTTGTTGTTGTTGTTGTTGTTGTTGTTGTTGTTTGTTTGTTTGTTGTTGTTGTTGTTGTTACTGCCTTTAAGCACCTTTCCTGGGAATGCTTTGGATTACCACCAGCACTGGGCTGATAAGAGTTTAGCCTCTGTGCTAATCTGAGTGATTTCCTTTTTCTATGTCTAGAAATCACTGAAGACAGAGTCCAATGTTCATGTCATCGATGAGGTTTCTTGTGGACAAAGTGACAGAGAACTATGTGAAATGCATATAAATGCAGTGTGCATTCCCTGCATAAAAATGCAAACCACACCACCCCACCTAATGTTTGATCGTCTCTCTCTTATGATCATAACCTCATCCATAAACAGGCTGAGTTTACTACACAATATGTCCTGTCCTGCAATACAAATGTCAAGCATCCATCTTTTTGCTACATCAGACTGAGAGACAGCTGCTGATGCAAGTGATTGCCCTTGAGAAAGTGACACTGAAATGATACTGTTCTCTGTGATGCCGAAAGCCAGCAATCATGTCCAGGTTCTCACCTCTCACAATGAATGAGTCATCCATCTGCTTATTCCACGTCCTCCAACAATGACTGTCCCAAGTATTTAGGAATCTCAACAATTGAACACATCACTAAGTCACTCTGTCATTCTGCCCATAATTTTAGGCAATTAAACTGGAGTCTGCTCATCTGTACAATCCCCTCAGGTTAATAATTTTGCAATTTGCTAACAAATTCTGCCTCCTAGGTGAAATGGTGAGTAGAGAAAATGAAGTGACTGTGTACTTCTAACTTAAAAACTGGCTCACATCTCTCCATCTTGGAGCATGGATACAGAGAGCACATGATAGTCAGCACTGACTCTGGAGAGAGGCCTGTGATCTGAATGTTTTATCTGTGGATAAAACATTCTTTGTATCACCGCATATATTTTTTCTGCAACTTAATGAAGAGATCACTTCAGGAAGTTATAATATCATCACATGTTAATGCTGCTTCTTCACAGAAGACAAAGCAATAAGTCAACTGCTGCACACTGCAACAAAGCCCAGATATTTATTTGCCAATATAATAACATTTTTATTATTGAATCACTTTATTCTGAAGTCTATGTTTTCTTATATCAGACTATTCAGGCAATAGATGTCGCCACTGTCTTTGGTGGATAAGTGTTTTGGGGAGGGGGGTTGATGGTTCATCTGATTCTGCAGTTTTATTAATGCCTACTCTGGCTGTCATGCCAAAAGGACTCTTATTTAATATCAGTGTAATTCAATAGAAAGTGTATCTACAGACAGAATATTTTTGTTAAAAGTTTCAGCACTGAAAGGGGAATGTAATATTCACTGGATAAATACAATATCACTAGTACAAAAGATCACATAGGAAGAGGAAATATGGGGAAAAGAAAAAATCAATACTGACATATACATATTATGTATTTATAGATATATAAGGTAATTTTCAAAGAAATCTCTTATTTCCGGTTAAATTTGGATAGCATATAATATTTGGATAGAAAGGAGGTTTTGTTTTCACCTGAACTGTAGAAATGCATACAAACCGACTTTTGATATTTGATCACTTCTGCAAGCACTAATTCTATTTAAAATGTTTCCGAGTACAGGAGTGAAGTATTAATTTATTTCAAGTAAAATCATTTATAAGATTTAGCTTCTCCAATTCACACATGCACACACACACACACACACACACACACACACACACACACAAAAATCAGTCAACAAATACTAAATTTGAAAACCTAGTAGGAAAAAAAAAAAAAAAGAGACTCAAATAAATGTTTTTTAATATTTGTTATCAGACTAGCTCTTCAAAAGAGAAGTAGTGAGCAATGCAATTTCCACATGTTCGAGTCTTTGCTTTCCAAAGGAAAGGATTCTATTTTATGATATTTGAAAAATAATTTATGTGATCATCAGGTTTTGCTAAACGGTCAAAGTCCTCCAGGAAAGATGGGATTCTGAGCCTGGAGTTCTTAAACATTCTCTTTTGAAAGATAAATGGACACTCCATAAACTTTTCATTGGTCTAAACATCTGTTTAGACTCATGAACAGCTTTTCAGCCAACTTCAGCAATAGGGAAATTCACTTCAAATATCCGTTCTTTACTTCTTGCAAAAAAAAAACAAAACGTGTCTGTAGTCAGTGTGAGGTACCAGAAGGAAAAGGAATATCTAAACCTCTACATAATAATAATAATAATAATAATAATAATAATAATAATTTGTATACTCTCCTGTTTCCCAACCTTATATATGTAAAGAAGCCCAGACATCCAGGATGTGAAAGTAGGTTGATCCCCTACACTGCTTCTGAATTAGTTACTTAGCCAGTTTATTATATATATTTATTTTATTTTATTTCTGGCTAAGCGAATAATTATTTTCTCAAGCAAAACAGAACTGCAACAACAACAACAATAACAATAACAAAACTGAGAAATGTATTATTCCAGAATATATTTTGTAAGAAAGGTGGGGAAATTAGACTTTCTTCAAGAGTCTGAGATGTTGTCTGGATTTCTGATATACGTAACTTACAGATCACATATTTCTGGATCATCAATCATCTATTTCAAAGCAATTGGAACTTTGGCATTGCTGCATTATGTATATGCCAAAAGTCTGATACTTCTTGCTCACACCTCCCTGTGACATTTTGAGGAAACTAGCTTAACCAGCTCATAATAGTAGTTTCTGTGTATCCTACCCTGAACACTTCAATCTTTGTGCAAAATTCAAGGGCATTGTTCAGACCTGTACTCAGAGCCACCAAGTCTTCTGCTTGCTAGATTTTCTCCAAGTTAGACCATGAAGACCAGGATGGTGAGACCAAAGAGCCTGAGAAATGTTGTGTTTAGTGACTTTCACAGCAGAACTGTCCTCCTAATAAAGAAGATGAGACAAGGTAAAACAAGTAATACAGATGTGAATATGATTATATATATATACATATTTATAATGAAAATTAACTGCACATATTCAATGTTAAACATGATAATGGAAAGTGAAAACATTTTGTATTTGTTTATTTATTAATGATTCATTGAATGGTAGGGTTTAAAAGGGCCTAATCATATTACATGACCTAACAATGTTTTTTATAGCCATGGGACAATAGGAAACGTGTTTTATATAACCTTCATAAACCTGTCAAGCAGGTCCATCAGTTCCAGTACTTCTCTACTAAGCTTGCATAAACTCAGTCTACAGGGCTGCACATTATCTTTTCTTCAAAATCCTTTAGAACTGAGCCCAGCGACATGCTGAGTCTGTCCAAGAGACTACTGTCCAAGAGACAAGGAATTCAGAGCCACTTGAGGTTTAAATGTGATGCTTGTCACCTTGCAGTCCCACACTCCCAAGGAATGAATCAAAATTTTAAATTTAACTTAGTTAAAGAAAATTATATTGTTTTCTTGCTGGATATTATAATAGAATATGGAGAAAAAAATAAAAATAAAAATAACTACCTCTGAGAGAGCACGTACAATTTATTCAATGTTATGCCCCATCCTTGGATTAAAATAGTAGCTTTCTGTTGATGGCAATATCTCAGCCAGAAGTTTTGGTCCTGAGAAATATGAAATGAAAGTTTGATTTCTGGAACAAAATATATTTTCTAGCCCTAAGACCACAAAGGAGAGCAAGGCCAAGATATAGAACACTAGATGCCAAAATATTTAAGTGCAGTTCCTTCATGCATTGTTTTTAGCTGTGCTTTTAATTTGGGAATGGCTACTCCTGTCCCTGACACAAATAGATAAATGCCACAACCAAGGTGAAAATACTGACAGCTTAAGGGCTGATCTTGCTCTTTTTATCCATAAAATTTCAGGGACAGAGGTGATGTCTAGGATTTAGTTGGCTTTTGTGTGCACTTGAATATTATTTCCAATACTTTTGGCTGGTATATGATCTTATCTCACTGCCTCATGCTCTAGGGTAAAGTTTATCATATTTTAGCTCAGTTGTTCCTCAACATTTACAAGTAGTGGCTTTCCTTAAAATTTATATAAATGAATACATATTCTTTAAAAAGCAAATAAGTTGTTATTATTATTATTATGTTGTTGTTGTTGTTGTTGTCATTGTTGTTGTTTTGGTGACTGGTTGGTTTTGTTTGTTTTATAATGCAAGACCATAGAGAACAAACCAAAAAAGCTGACTAACTCAGGAGCTTTATTATATAATCAGATGCCAGCTGTTTTGAGTAGAGGTGGCAGAACTAGGTTTTATTTAGGAAAGACAAGTTTTGTTTTCCTAATGTATTTGAAGCACAGCACTTATAACGAATTTCCTCACCAAGGACATCATCTGATGTCTGTCACTGTACCACTTCCATGCACTATCAAATATTCAGCGCTCCAATCTGTTAATCCTATTGGAATCTTTAAATTCCACACATTTAGAAGTCAGATGACCATATGCTGCCTATAATATGTAGGCATATTTTTCTACCTTACAATCTTCTTTTCCAGGTTCTACAGGAAAATGATTTATAGAGGTCAGCTCCATTTGCTCTGATATCACAATAATGGAACACATATTGCCTTTTTATCTTACTGATTGTCTCATAGTATGACAGAAATATCAATTTAGTGCCTAAAACGGACTTCAGTGAATCACTTGAATCACTTGTCACAAAACAGTTATGTTCCCTGAAAGTAGTTATTTCCTATAAACAGTTATTCTGCCTAAAATTTATCCCAAAATGTCATACACATATTCAGGAATTACTTTCAAAATAATTTTGCACTTGCTTTTGAAAGTATTTGCTATCTGAAATTTGACCTTTTACTATTGGAAAGGGAGGTCACATGATACCATATGAGTCACATACCTGAAGGAATAAGCTTGTGCCCTTTTCAACATATGTTCTCAACATTTATGAATACTACGTTTGCTTTCTAAGTATGTGATAGTTACTTGACCTTTGCTAGGTCTGTAAAAATTCTTGCCAGAAGATTTGTTTTTGGCACATGCTCTAAAACAAATAAACAAGAATGGAGCAAACACTGCCAAAGTGGATATCTTTCAAAGCACAAAGAGATATTCCTATAATGTCTTCTAATTGTGTCCTGCAAGGATTTCTTTTTAATCACTTGACACAAAATCTTTTTCCCTGTCTTGCACATCTGGTTGTAAATCATTCCTGCATTATGATATGTGTTCTAGCTGGGTACCATGCCTTTGAGTAGAGCAAATGCTGCCAGAACACAGTTATGCTTGAGAAAGATCACTATTTGTTCCTAAACGCATCCTACTGTTCAAGCAGCACGTGCTCTCCGATGGTGAGCTTTTCTCTACACCCGCGAGTTGCAGCTGCAAATGGCAGACATATTTCAGCAGTTAGTTCCCAGGGCAGATCTGAGAAGGGCAGGAGAAAAGCATTTCCACTGAGAAGCCTTTAAATGTGGCTGTCTTTCTCACTGTAAAGGAGCTTTCAACTGAGAGTAGTACCCTTCAGAGCACGATACATGACTCATTTTTGTCTGGGCTGTCTGGGATCATTAAATATGTCCTGGAGGGTCTTCTGTGCATGAGTAGGTGGCATGCTCACCCTTCAAAATTCCCCTTAGACAACCCCAGACATCATATCTCTTTACCACCTCTCCTATCAGACTTTATTTATTTATTTAATCGTTTATTTATCTGCCAAAAAGTAGAGAAGAAAAAAAAAATTCCCTAACTGTGGAAACATGTTTTTTATATTCCTCTTTTGGGGAAAGGAGACAATAACTCAGATACAGGGCCTTTTACTGATAGGTAAAAGCATAAAACGAGCTTTTCCAATAGGGTGCTAAGGGAGTTGGCAGATGTGATTGCCAGGCCGATTTCCATCATCTACCAGCAGTCATGATCATTTGGTGATGTCCTGGATGACTGGAGACTTGCTAATGTGATGCCCATCTATAAGAATGGTCGTAAGGAGAACCTGGAGAACTACAGGCCCATTAGCATGACCTTGGTGCCAGGAAAGTTGATGGAACAGTTCGTCTTGAAAGAAATCACACAGCTTGTGTGGGACAACCAGGGGATCAGGCCCAGATAGCATGGGTTCATGAAATCCTGCCTGACCAACCTCATCTCCTTCATCACCCTGACTGGATGACTCACCTGGTGGATGAGGGAAAGGCTGTTGACGTAGTCTACCTAGACTTTGGCAAGGCCTTTGACACAGTCTCCCACAGTATTCTCTTAGAGAAGGTGACAACCATAGCTTGGACAGGCACACTCTTGCTGGGTTAAAAACTGGCTGGATGGCTGGGCCCAAAGAGTGGTGAACAGAGTGAAATTCAAACTGTGACTGGTCACCTGTGGTGTTCCCCAGGGGTTAGTGTTGGGGCCTATCCTCTTTAATATCTTTATTGAAGGTTTGGATGAGGGAATTGAGTGCACCCTCAGAAAGTTTGCAGATGACACCAGGTTGGGGGGAAGTGTCCATCTGCTGGAAGGTACTAAGGCCCTGCAGAGGGACTTGGACAGGATGGGTTGATAGGCAGAGGCCAATGGGATGAGGTTCAACATGGCTAAGTGCCGGGTCCTGCACTTTCGCCTCAAAAACCCCATGCAGCATTATAGGCTTGGGGCAGAGTGGCTGGAAATTTGTGCAGGGAAAAAAGACCTGAGGGTGCTGGTCAATGCTCACCTGAACATGAGTCGGCAGTGCGTCCAGGTGGCCAAGAAGGCCAACAGCGTCCTGCCTTATATCAGGAACAGTTTAGCCAGCAGGACCAGGGAGGTATTTGTATTCTGCTCTGGTGAGGCTGCACCTTGAGTACTGTGTTCAGTTTTGGGCCCCTCACTACAAGAAAGACATTGAGGCCCCGGAGTGTGTCCAGAGAAGGCCTACAAAGCTGGTGAAGGGCCTGGAGCACAAGTCCTGTGAAGAATAGCTGAGGGAGCTGGTGTTGTTTAGTCTGGAGAAGAGGAGGCTCAGGGGAGACCTTATCGCTCTCTACAACTACCTGAAAGGAAGGTGTGGGGAGCTGGGGTTTGGCCTCTTCTCACAGATAACTAGTGATAGGACTAGAGGGAATGGCTTCAAGTTGCACCAGGGGAGGTTTAGGTTAGAAAATAGGAGAAATTTATTTGCAGAAAGAGTAGTCAGGCATTGGAACAGGTGGCCCAGGGAGGTGGTGGCATCACTCTCCGTGGGGGTATTTAAGGAAAGGTTGGATGTGATGCTTAGGGACATGGTTTAGTGGGAGATATTGGTGGTAGGGGGATGGTTGGACCAGATGATTCATGATCCTATGAATCTATAATATAAAATGTATTTTTTTTTTTTTTTGCTGGATAACAGCACAAATCATGTTATAATTATTATAACAAATTATAACAAATCATGTTATAATTACAAAGCTGAAAGATCTACCACCTGGTACACTGCAGCTAACTCAGGAGATAAAGAAATGATAATGTTACTACCAAATGACCTTATAATTGTCAGTTGTAAAGTTCACTCCAAATCTCATATTAACCATTTGCTTGAATTAAAGCCAACTGAAGATTTACTTCATTCCTCTGGGTTTCAGAAAGCTATCAGCTGTTACAGACAAATGACTCTACTGTCTCCCAGGCTGAAGGTCCATGTATTCAGCATCCTTTCTCCTAGAGCCACTAGCAACAGATGTTTGCAGAGCAGCTTGAGAACAGAACACACATAAAAGAGCTCTTCTTCTGTTGTAATCTCCTGCTTCCAGCTATCAGTGGGAGTGTCTGACATGAAGCTTGTGTCTAAACGACTGCATGAAACAGCCACAAATGGACCCAATCTTCATTAATCTATCCAGTTCCTTTCCAGCTCTGTCTATACTTTTGGCCTCCACCATGTCCCACAAGAATTCCCACAATTTAATTATCCATCATAAAGATTTCCTTTTGTTTGCTTTAAACCTGCTGCAGTACAGTTTCACTGAGGCCCACTAGTTTTTCCTCTGTGAAAAATGATGACTGATCACGCCTTGCTCACATTTTCTGCATAAGTCATGATTTAACAGGACTTCAACGCACCCCTCCCCAGCTTTGCTTGCTTCAGTTTATTAAATTGCAATTTCATTTGATTTCAAATGCTTGTTTTATGCCCTTCTATAAAATAAAATAAAATAAATAAAATACAGTCTTTGTATTCCAGCTGGTTTTTACACCTTTTTTTTTTTTTTTTTTTTTTTTAATCAAGGGATTTTGCAAATAATCCAGTCCAAGTGAGGTGAAGAGAATAATTTCAATGTCAGAACGACTCTTGCAAAATCTCCAGTGTGATCTGTTCCAAAATTGTATCTAAATTTCTTGCAACATCTCATATTGGTTCCCTTTAAACTGAAAACCACAGCCTTTACAACAGAAGTTTGGGAAAGATTTGGTGTTGCATAGGCTATCCTAGAAGGTATTCATCATGTTAGCAAGCAGAGAGAAGAATTTCCTTGCCTAGGCTCTTGTCCTTCATTCATGAAAAGTCCTTGAACTGTCCTGTAGGTAATTTTTTTCTTCTGATTCAGGAGTAGCATTAAGAGCCTGCAAGGAACAGAAGTATCCTGTAAGTGATCTAGATACTTTGAAATAGTTATTAATTATAATGTTAACTCATATAGCTAAAAGATGGAGCACGTATGTTTTTGTAACAAAAGATTAGCACAGAGAAAACAGAATAATCAGAAATACAGACAGGGAATACCTCACAGATTTGCTTCTTAAGGTCTCTTTTCTATTGTGTGCCTGAAGGGATGAAGACCTCCACATCTGACTTAGCAAATCATTTTGCTATTTTACATGGAAGAAGAAAGTAACACAATTTTGTATCCTAATGTTTTAGCTAAATCACCCTCTCTTAATCCCAGTCTGATGCTCCTGATGTTGTATTAAGGGCAAGAATACCCCAAATCTGTTGGCCTTTTCAGGGTTCCAGTATCTCATACCTAATCCTCTGTGGTCTCTTTCCAATCTCAATGTATTTTGCTTTCTTTGAGCTTTCTTTAAAAGCAACCCCTAACGTATTTCCTCCACTCCATTTGCTTTCTTGCTACTTAGAAATAACATCCTTACCTCTGAAACAGAAAAAGATGAAGTTAGTACACCATGCCCATCACTTCCTGCTTGAGTAATGCAATATTGCTGGGCATGTATCATCACAGCTCATTAGGTTCTGGACTAATGTGCAAAGTCACGTCTAGAACATTAGTCTCTGCTGCTGTTTTGTTAGTTTGAGGAGTGTTGTTTTCTGCATTTCTCCCTCATTTTATAGCTGGAATTAAGTTAATTTTCCCTGAAGAGTACTAGAACTGTATTAAACCAAATTGAATATCTTATATTATTTTCCATTGGTACTTTTACTTTCAAGATGAAATCAATTTACGTATACTTTTTTAACTCATTGTGTACCTAAAATAGTCAAGTGCTACACTGAAGGAAGTAACTCAAGTTCTATATCTTATTTTAAAGAGACAGAAAAATGTTAATTATATTTATAAACCTAATTAACATTTGTAGATGTGAGCCTCCAGGGGGACTATACATATCAGTATATGGTCATGGAGAAGTTAAAATCACCTCATGATCAATTAAGGCTACAAAACAGTGAAGGCACTCTGCCCCACTGTTAGACTGCCATTCGAAAGAAACATATATCAGAGCCTATGCCCTAGAGCACAGAGCACAGTTCATCAGTCCTTTTTTTTTTTTTTTTTTTTCCCCTCTGTACCTCTCTTGTGAAATACTGTGATGTCAGTTAATGTTTAAATCTATTACAGACCAACAAGACTTTAAGATTTCTGATAGAAAGAGCATTGACCTGCTGTATCATGAAGGTGCTAATTATTTCATTACCACAAAAGAGAGACAAGCACCAGACTGAGGTTTCTGATCCAAAGGACAGCAAGTGATAAAGTGAAACATCTAGAGTAGTAAATTACATTTGAGAGGGTCAGTGAAATCCATCCAAATCCATCAAGGTGGTAAAAAGAAGGTCAGTAGAACAAAAAGTGTACATAAGGGAAATAAACACAGAAGTGATATTGTACAGCTGACTGCTCTAACTTTCAGCTTTGGACCAGTGAACGAAGAGTGATGTCAAAGGTGGAGGCTCCGGGAAACATCCAGAACATGGCCACAGCACCAACAGTTGTTGTAAAGAAAGGGAAAAATTGTTGCTTTTTAATTTTTATTTATTTTTTCCTCAAAGTGAAAGAGAGGGGGGAAAGAGTTTTAGAAGAAGGTGGTCAGTTTAAAAAAAAAAAAAAGAGAAAGAATGTTTTGGTTTTTGGTGACTCATGACTCAATGTCTGTGTGTCTGAATAACTTGGTTTCTGCTACTAGCAGAGAACAGAGATAGAAGAACAGGTTACATAATTTCTCCATTAAATATCCATTTAATTTGGACAGACTCACTTGTGCAGTCTGTTGTATCTCACAGAAGATGGGTTGCTGTCAGCAAAAGATCACATCTGAAGCTATGAAAGAACCATAGGGGAAGACTGAAAAAAAAAAAAAAATACAAAATACAGAGAGGAATAGGAAAATATAGCTAAAAGAACAATAAAAAACGAGATTTGAGAAATCATAAGGTACTGATAACAAAAAAATAGAATTATCAGTCTTACCAAAGACTTCCTAATGTTAGGGAGATGTCACATCCATCTTAACATACGACCAGACAAGAAACTACTTACCTTTCTAAGTCAATGTCTCCCATCACAGATGTGCTAAGAAAGGCTCATGTGTCAACAAAAGTCTTTTTATTAGCTCACTTAAGTTTTTTTTAATATAGGGACCAGACCTGTTTAAGGTTTTGTTGGTGACATAGACAGTGGAATCGAGTGCACCCTCAGCAAGTTTGTAGAGGACACCGTTATGTGGTGAGGTCGACACAGTGGAGGGAAGGGCTGCCATGCAGGGGGGACCTGAACAGGCTTGAGAGGTAGGCCTGTGCGTACCTCATGACATTGAACAAAGCCAAGTTCAAGGTCCTGCATGTGGGCTGGGGCAATCCCAAGCACAGATACAGGCTAGGTGGGTAGGAGAGAATGGATTGAATGCAGCCCTGAAGAGAAGGACCTGGGGGTGTTGATGGATGAGAAGCTCAACACGAGCCAGCAATGTGCTCTTGAAGCCTGCAAAGCCAACCTTATCCTGGGCTGCATCAAAAGAGGGCAAGGGAGGTGATTCTCCCCCTCTGCACTGCTCTTGTAAGAACCTATCTGGAGTGCTGCATTCAGCTCTGGGACCCACAGCACAAGAAGGACATGGATGTATTTGAATAAATCCAGAGAAGAGCCATGATGATGATTAAGGGGCTGGAGCACTTCTCCTACAAAGACAGGCTGAGGGAGTTGGGTTATTCAGCATGGAGAAGACTCCAGAGAGACCTTACAGCGGCCTTCCAGGACCTAAGGGGGGCCCACAGGAGAGATGGGAAGGGACTCTTTGTCAGGAAGGGTAGGGATAGGACAAGGAGTAATGGCTTTAACTAAAAGAATTTAGGTTTAGATTAGATATTCAGCAGAAATTCTTCACTCAGAGGGTGGAGAGGCAATGGCAAAGGCTGCCCAGAGAAGCTGTGGCTGCCCCATCCCAGGATTTGTTCAATGCCAGGCTGGATGGAGCTTTGAGCAGTCTGGTCTAGTGGGAGATGTCCTTGCCCATGGCAGGGGCACTGGAATTAAATGATCTTTAAGGTCCCTTCCAACACCCACCATTTTATGATTCTATGATTCACACTGCTTACAAAATAAAATCATAAATAAATAAATAAATAAATAAAGGGGGGGGAAGTCCAGGAAGTTTATTCTCTGTATTCATCCATATATATTTACTACAAATATCTATTGCCCCAACCAATAAACCATGGAAATGTCAGTGTCAGCATTGAAGTAGCAGGATGACTAACATTTATATGGAAACATATGTGAGGAAGGACATTACCTTAGAGGGAAAAGTTTGTAGATATAGTCTACTTACCACAGCTGAAACAGTTTGGACTGAGATAAGAGTGAAAATAGTGAAAAAGCAACAGTCATATGGAACTGCTATGCATCTCCACAGCACAATTACATGGCAGAACATGAAGCATTGATCAGGGAGATTTCAGTTATGTTGACATTTACTGGAAATCAAGTGACAAGTAAAAGCATGTTCTCAAAATTCTCAAGGCTTGTTCCATATGAAGCTCTCTGCAAAGTCACCAAACTGCAGCTTGTAAGTAAAGCTGAATTCTAGGCTCTGTCTACAAGGTAGCACTTAAAGGTGTCAGAGCAAGCTCTGAATGAAGGAATTTGGAGTCTGGAAGCACCACAGGTTACAGCAACACAGCAATTCCAGCAGTCCAGCTCAGTTTATTACCCAGTTACTCAATTGCTTTAGCAACATCTATATTTTCAGACCTCTTGGGAGGTTGCAACAGGTGACCCCAGCTGACTCTGTTATTCACATCACTATAAATGAGAGAAGCAAGGAAAATGAGGGAAAAAACCTGTAAGGACACTTTAAAATATTTTAATGGTAAATAGGTATACAAGAACTCCAAAATCTCC
>CM021767.1:83319776-83333427 GCA_011076525.1 Nettapus auritus | reverse complement strand
CAGGATCAAACATATCCCAGGGAAAAAAAAAAAAAAAAAAAAAAAAACTTTGAAGACTAACTGGACTAACTGTAACCTACATAGGAAACTTTTGAAAGACAGAAACTTTGTAAGTAAAATTAACTGGTTAATTGTCAAATGATGAAACCCAGGCATTGTAATGGTTGCCATAGAAAAAAATCTTCAGTGGAGACACCACTAGCCAAATTCTGCATCTGATGTGAGGAATGGTGTCTGGGCCAACATATGTGTTTCAGCCTCATATTCATTTCAGTATGAGGGCAGAACAGATATAGAAAGGAAAAGAAAGAGGTGGAAAGGCTCCACCAGACCATACACAAGGCTGGTCACAGACCATATACTTGAAAGCCCTCGTAGGACTGACTTATCACATCATATTGAGAAGACTTGCTTGCTGGGGACATGAGTAGAACTACTGTTGTAGAGACTGCTATAAAATCTTTTTTCTCATAACAGTGGAAAAAGTCAAGATTGGGTCGGGGGACAGGGAGATAAACGGTACAAATAGCTAAGAGAGTTGGCTCGCATCCTCCTGAACTCTTGCCATAAACAATGTCTGGGAATGGCCAGAGGCTCCTCCAGGATAGAAGCTGTGCTTGTTCCAATGGCTGAAAACTGGAATTTCCAGCATGAGTTCTGTGTGGATTACAAGGTCAAGCCTTCCAAACCTGCACTTTTGTGAGTGTATGGAGAGAACAGAACTGAAATGCCCACATCTGATTTCATCATTGCTATTGTCCCAAACCCTTGGTCAGCTTCAAAGAATGCTGACTCGTCAGATCTGACAGAGGGTCTCAGAACTGGCCCAGGAAGAGTTCTGGGTGGCTGAGAGAGATATATTTATAAGTTTTACCACACCCAGGCAACCTGGACTTTTCCCCATTTTTTAGTATAGCTCACTGCCTGTCCACCAAAATGACATATTAATTTGCTTTTAAATATAGCATTTGAAAATAGCAGGAATACAAGAATTAATTAAAAATATGTTTTGAAGATATTAAATGAATATCCCCAGCAGTTATCATTCAGATGTGGGAAGAATGGTTTTTGAAGACTCTTTGCATTCTCTTTGTAAAAATTACATCAAAGTGATATGAATTATGTCTTGTTCTCATTTTATGAAAACAAAGCCTATGCTTAAAACTCCAGATACACACCAGGAACACTGGGAACACTAATAGCATTTGGATTTTATGAAGATGAATTAACAAGTAAACAGGAAACCATCATTTTGAAAGTCTCATGAGGCAGATAAGGAATGAGAGAATTCTGGCCCAATATATATCTCTTCACATACTTCCATGCATACCTAATAAATACACTTTACATAAACACATATATGTTTGAGCACACACATATGTGAAAAGACTCAGAGGAACAATTTCCAGATTAGCTTAAATAATAAACACAAACTGTTTCAATTGAATAGGATACTAGGGTAGCACAGTTAAGCCTTCAAAATTTAAAGTGTCCAAATAAGTTTGCACAGGAAACCTTATATTTTTCTTCTCTCTGCTATTTGCCAAGACAAAGTTTCATTCAAGTATCATGCCTTTATTTTTCCCCAGAGGATCTCTGCCTACTTAATGCACAGGATGGACTGTTCTCAATGAAAAAACACTTAATGAAAATAGATCAAAATATTTAAATGTTTAAATATGTAGGTTCATGGCTTATTTACATGGTATTATTGCAAATCTCTTCTGAAGGCAGAATAACTTTTATAAAAGCTCATTTCCACTGAGTTCATCAGCATAATATGTATTTTAGATTAAATAATTATTATTTAAACTGGAAAAAAAAATACAACAAACACATAGAGAAACAAAAGCACAGGCTCAAACTCACAACCAAGTCACAAAATCCATCTTCTCTCCTTCTGCAACTCCTCATCCTGGAATTTTATCCATAACAAAGAAGGAAGGGATCTTACAGAGAGTAGCTGCCATTGTTACATAGCCCTAGCTCACCCTCTGAGCACTGAACACCATTGAAAAAAAAAAAAAAAAAAAAAAAAAAGAAAAAAAGTGAAAAAAAAAAATATTGCTCCTACAGTTCAGAGCTGCATAACCATCCATGCACATACACACACATGAGCCCTCTAGAAGTTGTATAAAGGCAGTGTTCAGTGACTTTCATCTGTTTCCAATCTCCTCATACCCTGCTGCTTCCTTGTTCCCTAAGGATGCCAATACCCATCTTGGCATCAGCTCCCAGCTTCTTTCTTCAAGCAGCCTGATCTCCTTCTCTGTTCTTACATCTTTGAGTTTCTGGTCCCACACCTGACATTTTGGCAGCTTCTAGTTATGGCGAGGACTGATGGGACCCATGCCACCCCACCACCCCCAGAGGGAATGTGTTCAGCCAGGCTCTGCTGATGGAACATGGGTGTGCAGGGTCAGTGTGGAAATGGCAGGGGTAGGAGCACACACAGTGCATGCAAAAACATTGTGGAAAGCTACAAGTAAATTCAACTTCGGAGAAGGTGTAAGCCATTGAAAACAGTATTTTATAATGGAAATTGCCAGGCTGCCTTCAGTATAGCTAACACTTATGAGTTAGAATGAAGAGCAGGAGGAGGCATTCAGACCCTGTCATGGCAGGAGTGGTTAGCATTGGCTGCACAGCATTTGGGAAATAGATTAGTCAAGAAGTTCCAGCTCTGTGGTCTGTGGAGCACTTGCCTGCCATCCACAAAGAACTGCTTGGTTACATGATGCTGGATCTCCTCATTTCCAGCTGCTAAATTGCATGAAAAGACAGATCAGATTTTCTAATATTTTTCTTGATGTACACAGGCCACTGCAGGAAGACATGTAATCGTAATTGTTTGAGGAAGGGAAAATTGGTGTCATCATGGATGAAAAAGAAGCATGTCCACAAGATGAGCCTTCTCATTAGATGTGGTCTGTGCTGTGAAATGGTGTGGAGCCTTGCATTAGACCATCAATTTCACAGGTATTTGTAGAATACATTTAGATGAGGAATTCTTTCCCATACCTTGCTCCTCCCTCAGTCCTGCAACCAATTCTTTACTACACCAGGGGAAAAACAGCAGATATGTCATCTGTGAAGCCTATATCTTCCTGACTTTTGAAGGAGTGAAGCTGCTTCTGTCTTTCTCAGTTGAAATAGAAATAAAAGCTTCAATACAGTCTTGCTTAACTTTATTAAAAAATAAATAAATAAATAAATAAATCAGGGAGAAAAAAAACAATTCTAACACAGGAAGTGGGTCCCTCCTTCACATAATTTACATTACACCATTCAGCATATTCATTGCAACACAGGCACTTTATTGTAAACATAGACAAGTGAAAGGGAAAAAAAGAAAGCAGAAATAGCTACTATCTCATCCACATCCATGTGCAGATGAGAACCATGCAGGGTAAATCTGAGGCCAACAGGCAGGCCAACAAAGGAACAGTAATTACTTGGGTTATCTCAGACAAAAAATATTTACAAACATACAACAAATTCGGGACCCCTTAAATCAGGATGAAACAGGATGAAATGAATTGCCACTACTTGCAATTCTATTTCCTTTTGCTGTACACCTCACAATTTCTTTGTGAATAAAGGTAATTTACATTACTGTTGGTCCAAGACACACTGTGTCTCTTTGTGTTCAGAGGAGCATTTTGTGTGCAAATGTGGAGAATGAGACGGTAGATCAGTGATCTTCCTCTCTGATGCATATCTGCAAGGGACAGACAGAAGCAAAAAAAGGAAGAGAAAATAACTGTGGTGCAATACAGCTGAATGGTCTTGACTAAGGAAATTGTAATACTTGATATTACCCAAGTAGAAATGTATATATTTGCACACATAGAAATTTAATAAAATATCTAAGTAAATAATATTTTCAAAAACACTTATATGCATTCATTCATACTTAAGCTAGTATGTACACATACACAAAGTGAAAATTTCAGTAACTACTATTAAAAGATAATACTGATTATTTATCAAACATTACACACGGAATTATAATTTACCTTAAAATTAAACTTGGAATCAATTCCTGTACCTGAAATCATCCCAGTACTGCAATATTTACCAAATGGTGCTTTTAGAGACAATTACTGAAGAATTCATAATATAAGTATACATTCATATCACTAAAGAGAAAGGACTTCTGACTAGGAGGAATATAAATTTTTAAACAAGGGAGCCTTTTGGAAAACAACTGTAAGAAAGCAGACCCTAATTTTCTATTCAATAATTCAAGAAAAATGTCTTCAGTAACCTGCCAATGGATTAGAAATTTATTAACACACTTTAAATTCCAGAAGAATCATTATAAAGAAAAACAAAACAAAACAAAAACAAAAAAATTAAAAAAAAAAAAAAAAAAAAAAAAAAAAAAAAAAAAAAAAAAAAAAAAAAAAAAAAATAAAAAAAAAAAAAGTAAAAAAAAAAAAAAAAAGTAGAGGATAGTCAGAGGATAGGCTAACCACATATCAAAAACCCAGCATCGGTTATAGGGATGTGTTATCCATTACTCAGAGTGAGGGTTTCTCAGAGGTAGAATATTTTTCATTTTCAGCTAAGAAACATCCTAAGTGGCATATGGGAATCAAAACCAAAGATGACATGCTAGCTTGTTTCAATAAAATCATCATCTGCTTGCCAGCTACAAACCAGAAATCCCAGAACATTTCAATGAGCTGCATAGGAACAGGCTGTTTTTGTTCCTTTACATGACAGCCAGGACAATCTGGAAGCCAGAAGCGTATGTCAGAGACATTGGGGTTGGCTCTGTTTCTAAGTCCACCGTTGAACTTTAGAAAAAGGCCTAAAAAGGCCAAAATGAAGCCTTGATAGGATTGTCATAGGTAAAAAGTTTTATGCATCACTTTTTTTTTTTTTTCTTACCACTACTATTATTTTTAACTGATTCCTTTTGTAGAAGACAATGGTTAAAAAATTTCCTTTGAAATGTCTTTGGAAGTCTCAGGGTCTGGATTCATCTTATCTAATTTCAATTACTTGCCTGAAGCCCTAAGTACTCTGCTTTTAGTCAGTGGAGACTATCTGCCTTTTCAGTCATTCTGAAAGATCTTCTGTCAAGTATAAAGAACGCCTTGTGTGACTATATTAATAGTTCAGATGTTCTGGTTTGGGGGGAAGGTTGTAACCAAATTTAAGACTGCATGGCAAATTTTCCTCCTTTTTAATATATATATATATATTATTATTCCTAATAAACTTGCATTCTAACTGAAAGATGAAGAAGATGAAGAGAGCAATCCCAACTATTTTAGTGTTGGTGGTAGGTTTTAATTTGTCAAAGTAAAATAATGACAGCCTCTATAAGATGAGTTTACCTCAGCCATATATGTCCCCCAGTGTCTCAAAAGTTTTAGGAATGGTCTCCTCTCTTTTTCCTCTAAACACATCCAGCACTGTTTGCTCCACATTGTAGCCTGATAATATCTAACCAAATATTATGTTTCTACAAGATCATCTTTGATGCAAAAACTAAACCCAATCCTTCATTAGCCTATCTTGGTTGAGTAACTTAGTGCAGAATATGGTACCATTATTCATACATTATTTCAGGCTAGGTCTCAAGTCTTCGTGTGATGGATCCTCTAGAAATTACATAGCACAACTCACAAATCATTTGATGAAATCATACAGCCAACAGAACATCTCAGTAAGAGTAGGCAAGGATGTTGGGACCCCTTTGGATTAACATCCTAAACATCTCAGTATTTTTTGTCTATTTTTTCTTCAAAATAGACTTCAATTAACAAAATTATTCACACTTTATTGTAAAGGGATATTCAAGGTGCTGATAAAAGTTTTTCCCTGACTGCTTGATCTTTGAAAGGATCCCATCATTAATTGTAACAAGGCAAGAGGGATGCTTAAGATCCTTAGATTTATAGCTATAATACTGTTTCATAGTAGCATTGATGAAATTGTCTTGTTTTAAAATGGAATTCTGTGTTTCAGAACTGATCTCCTCTAGCAAAACTAATCGGTTAAAACTAAAGGAAAACTTTAATCTATCTTTATATTCTACTTCAGTTTAACTAACAAAATTCAGGTTAAAACAAACTAAAAAAGCTTGTCTGCGTTAGGAAAAGGGGATCATAATTCCACTAAAAAAATCCACTACTGATACAAATGGTGCTGTTTTAACTATCCATTTCCACATCTCTTTCAGTGGTTCTGTGGAAAGAAACAGAAACCATGGAACCAGTTAGTCATCATAATAGTAAAGCTTTTTTAAAGCAGTTCCAGTTGTTTATTATTGCTGATTTCATTAAAATAAGCTAAAAATGTTCGCTGATGCATAAGATTGGTATGAAACTTTAAAACGCATACTAAATTTTAAGACTAGGTTTGCCATTCTGTGAGAGAGACAGACAGGCAGACAGAGACTCTGAGAAGCAGGGACTGAAGAAAGAAACCAAAAGACAAAAATGTGCCATTTTTGATGTGAGAAGACATAGGGGAGCTTCTTTATTTTGGTCACTTCCTCTTCCCTCTTTCTTGCTGATACACAAATATAAGCACAGCTTACAGTCCCCCACAGAATGCTCCTGAGCTTGTAAGCCTATTCTAATTAGCTAAATTCTCTTTGGAATAAAGGAGATTAAATAAAAATTCCAGCACAACAGAGGGGTCATGTTTAAGACAAGAATGAATGGTCAGGATGGGATCATGAATAAATAAATAAATAAATAAAGCAGAAGCAAAACCAGATAAAAACTTCCATCAAATTATTGTCCTAGCAAGTTCAGATTTCCAGCTGCCCCTTAAATCATCTGAATTCTTCTTGGGCTCAGATATCTCTTACAGATCAATTTGTAAGGTCAGGATTTAAGGTTGACAACGTGAAATGTCCCCTGAGTAAAAGTTGCATCACAAAAATCATTCACAAGATTTCACAAAAAATCATTCACAAAATTCAAAAGAGAGGAAGATGAAAGAAATAAAAAACTGAAGTGCTTCAGGAACAGATTCAAAAAGAAGAAAAAGTATTAAAATGGAATTGTTTTTGTAGCTTAATTAAAATATGAGTGGTAAGTAAACACTATACTGCCTAGTACCATACAACATGGAGGAATTTAGGGATATCTGATACTACTTTATCAGGACTGTATTACCTTTTCAGTCCTATATTTTATAATTCTTTAGTTCATAATTGAAACCTCTTGCTTCTTTTACAATACCAAGAAGGTGCTTCAGCATTACAAATAACAACGAGATCATGACTCCTATTAATTCAATCTGGGTTTTTTAATCTAGTCGTCCAGCACAAAACTCAGCCATACAGCAGAACTTTAACTAATAAACAGCTTAAGTTCACCAAAAACATACACCGCTCACCCTATAATAAGCTTTAAGCCTTTCACATACAAAATTAGAAACTTCAAGAAAAGCAATTATGTCTCCAGAAGGCGAAGGGAGGAATATTTCTGCAATAGTAGGCAATAACTCTTCTGAATATGTCCATAGATCAAGAGGATCCATCTATTGCAGCTGTAGCACGCGTACTGAAGATTTGAGATTCTGCTCCTACGTGAAAAAGACAGAGGGCTGCCTGGAGGCTGCCCACCAGCTGGCCCAGAGGTCACAGTACCTCCAAGCACTGGAAAGTAGTCAAATTCAAAAAGCCCAAGCAACAGTTACTGTAAATTTGAAAGAAATTTTTTTCTGGCTGGTAGTTTAATTGAGTATAATTAAAACAAATGCCAGTGAATTACCTGAGATTCACAATTGTAAGGTGAAGCAGAAAAAAAGTATCAAGATAATTTCAGCAATTACCAAAGCATGATTAGAAGGATGTCTGCCTCCTAGTCATCTAGTAGATGACTACTAGAAACCTTATGTGCCACTGTTTGGACAAAAATGCAATCAGATACCACTAAGTTTGCTTTCACTCCTCCCTAAAGAACATGAATAAATCCAAACACCCAGAGTCTCAAATGGGTTATAAAGGTGACTATGGAATGAGTTTAGGTTTACTTATGCTGACTGTTCATATTTTGAAAAACATATAAGTAGGCATCTGGGAGGAAGGGGAATAGAAGTAGAAATATTTATTGGAGTGTGAGAAACATTGGTTTCATATGCCTCAATATAACGCATTAAATAAATTCCCCTTAAATTTTGCAGAAGACTATTTTAATTAAAAATCAGAGAGTCATAGCAGGGTTTGCGTTGGAAGAACCAACTTAAATTAAGGAACATTTAATTCCAACTCCCCTGCCATGGGCAGGAACACCTCCCACTAGACCAGGTTACTCAAAGTCCTATCCAGCCTGACCTTAAACACTTCCAGGGATGGGGCATCCACAGCTTTTCTGGGCAACCTGTGCCAGTGCTTCCACCTCTGAGTGGAAAAAATTCCTTCTAACCTCTAATCTAAATCTCCCCTCTTATAGTTTAAAACTATTCCCCTTTTCCTATCCCTACACTCCCTGACAAAGTGTCCCTCCCCAGCTTTCCTGGAAGGCCACTATAACGTTTCCCTGGAGCCTTCCCTTCTCCAGGCTGAACAACCCCAACTCCCTCAGCTTGTCTTTACTGGAGAGGTGTCCCAGCCCCTTGATCATCTTCATGGCTCTCTTCTGGACTCATTCTAATAATTCTATGTCCATCCATGATCAAAGCAGAGGAGGAGAAACACCTCCCTTGAACTGCTGGCCATGCTGCTTTTGATGCAGCGCAGGATATGGTTGGCTTTCTGGGCTTCAAGCTCATATTGCTGGCTCACATTGAGCTTCTCATCCACCAACACCCCCACATCCTTCTCCTCAGGGCTGCTCTCAAAAATAACTTAATTAATTAAAATAAAAAATAAAATAAAATAATAAAAAATAAAATAAAATAAAATAAAATGTTGAGTAGAGTATCAACATATTCAAGAGTCAAGTCCTCACAGGACACTTGATCTCATGTAAAAATAATAAGCAAGACACAAAATAATTTTATCTATGATAAACTTGCAGGAGACGAATTGAAGAATGTGATATTGAACTCTAAGTTATCTGCATACAAATCACCATCTAGAAACTTCAGATGCATCTAAAACTAAGTTTAAATTTACTGGTATGTAACTTAAAATTACTAGCATGCATAACAAAAAGTGTTGCCTATGGAAATATCATTCAGTTTTATCAGCACTGAAAAAGCCTCAGTTTAACATGACATGTAGTCTGGGAAGACACATTTCAAGTCTTAGTTCACCTGGAAAGAGTCTGGAGGAAAAAAAAGAGAAATATATTTGGAGGTATGAAAAACTCCAATTCCAAATCAAGGTGCTAAACCTATGGAGAAAAGATCAAAGAGACTAAACAAAGGGTGAAAGACAGTATATGACTAAGCATGTAAAAATGATCCATAACAAACATGGAACTCTGTGCTAGTGAGGGACAGAATAAAAGTAGCATAAATGGTGCATAAAAGTAGCACAGTATCACAGCATGGAAAATGCAGTTAGATTTAGTGAAAAGCTTTCCAATTTTAAAGACAATGAAGTACTAGAATAGCTTACACACTGTAGACCTTAAGAGGTTACATCTATAAGTGTAAACATCTGTTAACTTGTTTAAAAGCCAACTTAATTCAATTAGCACAAATCCTTGTGTGGCATTTCATTGAGTTAGTTAAACTAAAATCATAAACTCCCTGGACTGGAAGGGTTCTCAGGAGGTCACCTAGTTCATTCTCTGTCCCCAGGCAGGATCAGCTTCACTCACGTCATCCCTGACAGATGTTTGTCTGTCCTGTTTTTAAAAGGCCACCAAGAATGGAGACTATATAACTTCCTTAGACAATCACTTTACTGTGAGAGTGGTTTCACTAACCTACATAGTACAATATTACACAGCCACAACAAAGTAGGAGCACACACTGACAAATATCAAAGTGATAAAAAGCAATATATTAAGCAATGGTAATTGCTTTTAATCATGTGAACATTTTTATTACAATCTCTTAACAAATTACCATATATCAGCTGACAGATGGTAACAACCAAGCATACACACAACCTATCACAAATATAAAATAAAATACATTTGCTTAAACTAAATTAAGCCTTTTGCCTCCATTTGCCAGGGGCTAAAAATATGCAAGTTATTAATTTCTTCTGCTCAATTGGCAGCTGGTTAAGTCAGGATAAATTTATTTTTACTCTAAGTTCATAGGTAATTTCTATTATAAGTTGATTTACATATCACTATTTGAGATAATATATTTTCCTTTTTCTGCATACTCATATAACAAAGTCTGTGGGCTCTAATCAAACTTTGATAAAGATACATAAGAAATACATCCATAAAATGTATTTCAATAGCCAACAATGCTCCTAGCCATATTTTTTCCAAAAACACTTCCCACTCCTTTGGAAAAAAAAAAAGGATAATGTAGTCACTAGTACCACAAAGTAACACCTGTCCTTACCTGTGCATTTAGCAAAGAAAAAAAAAAAAAAAAAAAAAAAAAAAAAAAAAAAAAAAAAAAAAAAGGAAGAAAAATCTTGCCAGAGAAAGATCTTCTTCTTCTTCTGAATTTAAACCTAGCTCTCTTTGCAGCTACAGTAATGCAGCATAATACATCTGCTGTTACAATGCAATGCTTTTGTTGTAGTACATTGTAAAAAGCATTTTAATATTTGTTATGTTGAACAGAGACTCCTGCTATCCCAGTCAAGTGGCAGATGTGCCCACTCCTCATACCCACACCTCCCTCTGTTATTGTCATACATTCTTTTCAGATGAGAAGACAAGCATGAAATACTTTTTTCATCACATTCAAGTGTACTGGCAAATATAACTTCAGGGACATCCCTGGAAACTTTCATTGTCTTGCAAAATCAATACTAAAAATAAATAAATAAATAAATCTGAAAGGTCTTTTTTTTTTTTTTTTTTTTTTTTCCCATTACTTCTGAAAAAAAAATAATGATATGTAATAGCAAGTCCCTTTATCCTTTGTTTGACAGGAAGATGCCAGGCATGTATTACATTTGTTCATGGTAAACTTTCATAACTCCAAGGAATGAGTAAAGAACTAGGCTTACTTTCCTCCAAAAGACTTAGAAAATGAATATTTTCTTTTATTATTTCAGGTCTTGTAAATGCCACTTTCACCAATATATAAATTTTAAGAACTAAATAAGGCCCAATTATATTATATAAAACAATAGGGTGAAAAAGATATTAGAATATTTCACACTTTTTGAAATACCTCATAAACAATGTTAAAGAGCTTACCTGCACATTACAATGCAGGTCTTAAAAAAAAAAAAAAAAAAAAAAAAAAAAAAAAAAAGATTTAAAAAAATGTATAGAGTTACATTAAAATAAAGAAATATTGGTACATGTAGATGTCTAGATGTCTTAGCATTTCATACGAAAAAATCACACATTTTGGAGTTGGATGGAGAGAGGATGGTTACTTATAGAAACACCTTAGACAATCGCATTGTGTGTTGTTAACGGCAACTTTCAAATTCACTAATCAAATTCAATTTAAAAAAATAGAACAAATGTAAAAAAAAAAATAAAAATAAAAAAATTCTTCAGCCTGGATAGAGGGAGTAAATAGATGTAGACATCCCAGTTATTGCCTTGTAAGGTGATAATTCTTTTGTGCAATAAAGATATTATTTTGTGCTTATGAGTTACCAACCACAGTTATGTAAAACCATAGCAGTAAGAAGATGCACAGCCTTCTGCAATCCAAAAATCCAAATAGGAAACTTTATGAACCTGACAGGCTAGAGAGAGAGAGGGAAGAGATCCAGACAAGCAGGACACAAACCTGTGGGAAACCAGGATTTGGTAGTTCTGTTGCTGTTCGACCAATTAGGGGTGTCTCATTTAAAATGAGTGAGAGATTTCCTTATGATGAAAAGGCTACTGTTTTTTTCTGTGCATTTTCTTTTCTGAAATTTTCTTTTTAGTAAATTAGGTACTGCTCCATTATGCAAGCATGTTTAAAGTTGCCAAACAACTGGATTTACTTGTCTGAAAAGTGATTTGTACACAATCTCAGATGTTACTGAAGAATCATTAGAACATAAACATGAAGACTTTAGATGTCAAAGCATTATATCTGATATCAAATAAATGAATATAATAGAAAAATATTTAATTGCTATTATAAAATCAATATCAATTTAACCTGGAGCCACTAAACTGTTTCATTTCACTATCTAACAAGAGATTCAGCTGCTCAGTTTCCAGAATTCTTACCTGGAGCACAGCTTCTGCCCAATTACCAAGATATATATCATAGAGGTACATTACTCTTTATGGTATTAATGTAAAACTAGAATTTTTATTTTAACTTTTCACAGGCATTCATAATGATATCCCATATAATATAAAAAAGTTCTCAAAAGCAGACATATCCCATTTGACTGGAGTTTCACTTTGAAATTTATGACAAATACTGAAATAATTGAGCATGTAAGGATAATGTGAACATTTATGTTTCATGATTCTTTTTATAAGATTGTGGTAAATGATAATATTTAGAAATATCTTATGTCTAAAAAGGCTTCCTAAAAATTCCTAACATTTTTAACAAATCTATAATCTGGCAGAATATATATATATTTATTATATATGATATTATATATACATATATTAATAAAACCAATGACATTAATAAATCCTACTATGATGATTTACCCAGAGCAAATTAACTGCTGGTTATTTACAACTTTGCTGGGGCTTTAAGCCAAGTAACTTTACCTTAAAATATCAGTTATATTCTAATCTGTTATTTTCAGTTAAAAAAAAAAAAAAAAAAAAAAAAAAACCACTTATTAAGATGCATTATTTTATTTAATTCATTAACATTGACATTAATAATATTTGATGATTCCTCAAAGTCAGCTGACAATTTCTTTCTTTACATTTTCTTTTTAATATTCATTTTGATGATTAAATATGCAATCTTTATAAAGTTAAGAAAATGTGGAATAACTCAATCTAGAATGCAATTGGCAGAAGGCAAAGAGTCTCATAGCTCATTTGTTCCCTTACTGTAGATATATGTCCAAATAAGTGAGGTTATCACTGGCATGCATTAGCCACAAGAATGGTTATTTTCACTACATAGTCAATGAGCTGTTTCCCTGCACACTAAAGTTAAAGCTACCAGTCTTAATGAGGATAAGCCTTAGAATGGCTGAAAAAAAATATCACTGCCTTACGTTGACTAAATGCCTAGGGACAATCTTTCTCCTTGCTGAGAGAGAGAGAGAAGACTGATTTTTTTGTAGCCGTTTTACATTCATGTTGTTTTCCAGGTTACAATCTTTAGTTAACAGAGGACATTACAAGTAGTCCCACAACACTCTTCAAGGAAGTCATCTCCACACCACATTTAAGGAAAATGGTATAAAGGAAATAGCTTTCTTACAAGAGGTTTAATTTAAATCGTTGATAACAATGTTCTTTACCCAGAATCAGAAGACTCTGGAAAATATTTTACCACTTTTATAATTCTTTGGATTATATTAAGGACTTTTTTAGAGTTTGAGACACTATTTTTTAATCTTTTAAGTAATTTGAACCTGACTGCAATGAACACTTAACAGAAAAAAATAAAATAAAATAAAATAAAATAAAATAAAATAAAATAAAATAAA
>CM021767.1:83298117-83312642 GCA_011076525.1 Nettapus auritus | reverse complement strand
AAAGGAAAGGAAAGGAAAGGAAAGGAAAGGAAAGGAAAGGAAAGGAAGCGCACCAGTGCAATCAGAATCCTATAGTACTTTCCTGCCTACAGAAAGAGCACAGCTTTAAATACTTCTCTGCCTGCAGAAAGAGCCCAGTTTTAAACAATGATGCTTACAATCTTGACTGGCAGTATTGAGTTTTACAGTGTGTAATTTCAGGTTTGTGGAAGTAGAGATTGTTTCACATTATCATTCCAGGGCCCCACGAAACACAGGTTCCAATACAGAGTAGACAATGGATGGGCTCTGAGTAGCAAGCAGAAGTTGCATACATAACATGGCAGCAAACTGCTGTAACAACAAGCCTTGAATATATAATCACTTGATCTGGTACCCAGATCCACAGTAGCAGAAGCCAACCGAGGTCAAAGGAGCTGTTTCTGCTCAGTGTGGTAATTCTATAATGCATACAAGACAAATTCTACAATAATTCTGGGAAATGGTAATTTATAATTTCTAGAAATCTCTTATAGATTATATGTCTCACATACATTTTTCAGTTCCCACAATGGGTAGCAATGTTCAATTTTCAATTGATGGTGCTGGGACATGAAAATTACATCGAGTGTGCTAGCAATTACTGGATGATCATTTTTAAAAGTGATGATGTCCTAGATTTTTTTTTCTATAATTGATGCCCTACACACCTCAAAGAAAGCACTTTCTCATTAGAAATTCATAAAAGCAAAATATAGTTCATGCTCTAAATATTCTAGAAAACTTTGTCTTTTACAATCTAACTGTTCATTGAGTTTCTAGAGGTTTTATGCTCCCAAACCATAAAAATTGTTATACATACACAAACACATAAAATAGCCATGCATACATAGTAAACTGTTCAATATCAAGAAAAACAGAGCTTGAATGCTTGAAGCCATGATGAAACCTAGCTTTCAACCAGTTAGGTTTCCTAACTTACAGCAAAGTGGTGTCTCAAAAACAAAAGCTTTTTAAAACAGGAAAAAAGATCTTATCAATTACTGAATATTTAAATAAAACAAAGCAGGGAAGCCCATTCATTGAAAGATGTAACTATGGGTAGCAAGAAGTATTTGGCATTAGGCAATGCTGAATGCAAGGTTCCTTGCTTACTGTTGCTATTGTGTTGCTTCCTGCCTTGCATTAATTTCCTTTCAATCTCCTTGGCAGTTCAGACTGTTTAATGATCCTGATTTCTGTACCTTTGAATTGTTAGATGTGAAACAGATGACATTATTCAAAGAGAAAAGACTACTCTCTCCCCTGGTTCTTCATCAAGAGCTCACAGCATGAGCTGTACTTGCCATTATCAAGCAAAGGATATCAGTAAAATCAGTGGAAGAGCAGCAAAAGAGTGAATTACTATGGAGTTTGCATGAATGGAAAATATACAGTGTAAGAGACAAATACTTTCTCTTGATGGTTCAGATAAGCTAGTATCATATTTCATGATCTGTCAGTGGTAGCCAAAAGTTAGATCACTGTGTGTCCTCTAAGCCTGTGTCAATTAACTAAACATTTAGCAGAGGACTATACAGAAAAGATGGAGAAAAGAAAACTCTGACTTGTTTAAATTCAATAATAGGACTAAACTCACCCTTGATTACACCTGATTTTGCCAGTAGGACCTATCTGCAGGGGCTCTGGTAGATAGCAGAAAGAAATTGTAGGTGGCCTAGAACTTGCGCTGCATACTTAGCAAAACTAGGTAAACCAAGGGTTAAGAAGCTTGAGCGATAAAAGTACTCTGTGATGTGCAAATTCAGCACATCTCTGCAAGAGCCTGTGCTGGTGGGAATCCTAGAGCACACCTGGCAAGAAGCAAACTCCTTCAGATACACTGGCAGCGCTCCCTCACAACTGAACCCACGTTGGCACAGTTTAGTGTGCAATTTCTCTGTCCTGTGACACAGTATGTCAAGGCCTTTTATTTTGCTAATGAGCTCTGTTATGTCTGTTTTAGTAACTCTGTCTGATGTTCTGAAATGGAAACTCTGCTGCTCAATTACTTTTAATTTTTACTTGGAACATCTCTCCAAGCACTTTCGATCCAGGTGGAAAGCAGCAGCCACTCTAAAGGGTGACCTCAATCTATCAGGAAACCAGTTTATTTTTAGACTGTGACTGTTAGTTGTGCAAATGATACGGCAAGTTGAGCTTGCAGTGTCCCAGTGAATCAGTCAAAGGATCATGCACTGGCAAAGCAGCATGGTGTTATGACATCTGCGTGGCAACAAGACTCCCAACTAAAATATGAAGAAACACATGTACAGAAAGGAATCCTGATCATGCTGTCACACAGATTTAAAATAAAGTAATCAGCAAAAGCCCAGGTATTCAAAAGAATAGTCACACATTGCAAGCAATAGCCACCTGAGATTAAATGTTTAGATAATATCGTAGTAGCGGTGCAGCAAGAAGTTACACTTAATGAAGTCAGTATGTCAGATATTCAGGAGCAAGATGCTATCTTCAGTACACCTCCAAGCCTTATTAAACTGCATGACCACTATGTTTGGTAGTATGCTGGTAGACACCAGCACCACGTGTACTATAGTTAGTGTACTCAGAGTTCATACATGACCACAAACCCTACTTGTTACTACCATCTGCTCTTGGTTCTGTAATCACCTCTGCAAGGCAAACCACAACAAAAGGTTTGTTTTGGAATATGGCAGTTGCCATGTCTCAAGAAGAGAAAGCCTGGTACTTGAGGCTCAGTTCTATTAACTCTTCAAAAATAACTTGATTCTTTTCTTCACAGCCAAGTTTTTTTCTGAGAAAACCCACTAGTCTTTCATGATGATAGCACTGGAGCAACTCTTAGTTACAGCACTCAAGGATCTGAGTGGTGGACTACTTCTGATGGTTTTTCCTTCAAGAGCATGGGACCTAAGCTAGCATGACATTTTCCAGTCTCTCTTCAGCAGCTAAAGCTTTTGCTACAGGTCACTATTTCTTAAAGTGTTAGAGAAGAGAGAAAAGCATTGCACTATAAATGCTGAGTTAGCTCTTCATTAGTCTTCTTGATATCTTCATTGATAAAACAATATTGTCACTACATTACTTTTGAGACAACAGCTCTTCCTGGAAGAGCAGAAATTCACTACAGAGGAGGAATAAATGAACAAAAAAAAAAAAAAAAAAAAAAAAAACCACCAAGTCTCCTCCTAGATCTTCCTATTTGCACATATTTCCTTATCTACTGACAAGCAAGAATCCCATAGGGACACCTGTTTACTACCACTGAGGTGGAGAACAACATCTCTCAAGGCTCACCAAGTTCTGTTCTCTTTGCAAGGAAGGTAGCTGTAGTATTGTTGCCAAATGGCAGCCTAGTGCCAGAGGAGAATAGCAAAGCTTTGCATCAGTGTTGTTTGTTTTCCTCCCTTTCTGGACTGTGAACTGGACGGGGCAATCAGCTTCCCACGACAGCAGCAAGCTATTCATTAAGACAATTTAAATACAGGTTGGTGCAGCAGACAGACTATGTAGGAGCTCTACAAGTACCAGTGTTTATAGCTCCTGAGTCATCAGCTAAAATAAGTTTCAAGGAAGGAAGCTAGAAATGCTTTATGGTAAATACCCTATACATGCATTAAAATCAATCAATCAATCAATCAATCGACAACAACAAACAGAAAACCTGCTCATCTAATCTGAACAGGAAGTTGGCATCAACAGGATCCTGAAGGTAGTGACATTTTTTCCACAAGAGGAAAACGTCTCAGGGACAAACCTTTCCTGAAGTCAGAGGAAAGAGGAAAGAGAGAAGCTTCAGAGGAGTCTTCGCCTCTGCTTTCTCATGCTCATTCTGGAAGCCAAGACCCAGTTTTGATTTTCACATCCAAACTACCTACTTTATTTTTTTATTTTTCCACATCTGTTGTATGGCATAACCTAAAAACATACGGGTCCACTGATTAGCTTAGGCTCACTCAGCTACATAAACCCTGTTGCTTAGGAATCAGACACTAAACTCTCAAAGGGAAAAATCACATCAATATCCTGTCACATCAACACCTCACCAGATTCTATGGAAGTTGTTCTACTGACAGTATGAATTCAGTTGTGCAGGCCCTTACAGCCCACAGTTTTGTGGTTCACAACTCACAGCTCTCCCTTCTAAGTTTTGTGGGCTGCTCTGACCTGGTGCTGAAGTCCATCAGAAAAAAAAAAAAAAAAAAAAAAAAAAAAGTCTCATAATTGTTGCTTTCACCACAGCATTCATAAATCACTGTGTGGAACTACTTGTACTCTTAAAACCTATAATGCTATTTGCAGATTGCAAAATCATCCATATTCTCCAACACTGAATGATGCAAAGGAGTGCTAGAATGGAGGGTGAAAGAGCAATAGAGATACCTCTTCCACCATTCATTATTCCTACACCCAGCTGAAGGCAGAAGAAGACTTCTTTTTGACGCTGCTGTCTTAGGGTTTCTGTCTCTATGCAGGTTCTGGCCCTGCTACAGTCTATCTACTCACCAACGTCATCTACCCATCAAAAAAACATGCTGTTCATGCCCCAGAAGAGTCAGAGAGAAAACTAATACTCCTGTACCAAAGACTACAAGGAGAGCATGGCCTGAATGCAAAGGCAGACAGACTAATGTAGCAGTCTATAAGCATGAGAATTCTCCTCTTGAGGAGGATGCCCCATTATTTGATTATCTTATTCGGCAAACCAACCTCCAGTTTCACGGTATGAAGCAAGACAACTCTGTTTATTGTCACAGACAGAGAAAGGAGAATGGAAAATACTATCTATTAATAAATCTGGGATTCAAAAACATATTAAAAAAATAAATAAAAAGGAACAGAAAAAGTTCTCTGCTTGTTCACTGCTTCTATATGCAAGCCATTCCTTCACTTATACAACTCATATGACTTGTAGGTGTTTTTTTAACTGACATTTTTCTTGAACTGACACATTGTTCTGACATTGACGCATGTCAGGTCACATTGTTAGGCTCTCATAGAAATGGCTAAAAACCAGTCATATTTGTCAAGCTGCACAAAACAATTCCATTGCCATGAAGTAATTCAGGCATGAATTGGAAAGGGTACAGAATTAACCCGCACTTGAAAGCTTTTATCAAGGAAGTTCACAAAGATGTCACAGCTTTGCTGTATTTCCAATAGGTTACAGAGTTATGTTCCTGCCACAAGAACAGTTACACTTGTTTGTCAAGTGGTTTATTTATAGTAAGGGAATATTATTCAGTTACTTTTTTTTTATTCCAATTACTGCTTCTAAAAATCTATTCTTTTTCCTCACTAAAGTGTGCATAGGCATGAAAATGTTGTATTTAATTTTAAAAATGAAATGTGCATTTGCTGAATCTCCTAGAGACATTTAAAAGAGGAAAGAAGTTAGGATAATTGATTGAAGCAATATAAAAGCTTTAAAGAATGTGTAATTTTCTAATCAGAATTAAAAAAAAAAAAAAAAAAAAAAAAAAAAAAAAAAAAAACCTCTTCATGTGAATTCCCAAATGCTATTTTTAACATGCCTGTCTGATTTTCTTTACTGTGCTAGGGTTTTTGAAGGTACCACAATACCATAAAAGTATGTTGCATTCTGGGCTGCCAAATCATACAAGCACTATGCTCAGGAATTAATTTAATTTCTTTTCTTAACCATAGAATATCAGTGTTTGAATCATAGCCCTGATCTTCTGCTTTCATTCTCCATATCTAAATGCTGCTACAGCTTAGTCAGAAACTAAGTGACCCATGCAAGCTGCTGACAAGCCAGTGCAAGTTGTAGGGAATATGTAAGTCAGCTTTTATGTCCTGGCTCGTGGATTTCATCTGTATGGACTTGCTGGCCTAGAGCTCTTACACAAGCTTTTTATTGTCTCAACTAACAAAAACAAACAAAGAGAAAAGTGAAGATTTCCTGAAGAATAAACAACAGTTTTACTACCAACACCTTCCAGTTTAAAGAGACAGAAAAGCCTGTACGTTCCTTGGAATCCTTTGGCTAAGAGCACATGGAAAATCACCTGTTTTTTTCAGCAGAAGAAAAACTTTTTCCTGAAAGTACATAAGCAAACAAAACAAAAACAAAAACAAAACAAAACAAAAAGCTCCTGTTGTAATCAAACTTTATCAATAAAAAATTCCGCCACTAAGAAATGCAGACAGAATTAGACGTGCCTTAGAAACCATCTGCCTTTTACTGAGAGCAATAACTACCAGAAGGATCACACCACAGTTGTCATTTTATGTAGAAGGGGTCTTCATTTGGTCACTTACATGAAAGTTAAGGATATCTCCAGGGGCAAGAACCAAGCTTGCTAAAAGTGATTATTGCAAAACTGAAAATGTAGGCACCTGGTCTGTACAGAAACATACAGGTTCCCAAGCATACAGGTTCCCTGTGCTGTCTGAAGGATTGTCACAAATGCCATGACATGGAGAGCAAAACCTAGGGACATCCAGGAAGAAGATACTGTATATATTCTGATGATGTCTGAACTGCCTGGTGCCTAAATTGGATCCATCTGAATTTTCATCAACCTGGGATCTGTGGCATCCAGTGCACCACAGCCGATACCATGACCAAAGGGGTAGAGATGGTGGTTGTTGCCTTTTTGCATCATAGATGTTTAAAGTGTTCATCCAGGCATGAAATGAAAACACTGCCTTCCAGCTCTGCCAGCCTGAGGAGATTCAAATCTATGTTACTTACTTCACAACAGACCTTCCTAGTTACTATGCTATGCTTGGTTGATGCTCACCCATGAAGCCCAAGTTCACTCAACCAAAAGGGTAAAATGCAAGGCAGACATAGCCTCTATATATTAGAGGGTTTTATACCTGCTAGAAAAGAGCAAAACTGAATTCTGCTTCCTTAAAAAAATCAGAGGAATTTAGTTGTTATTATTATTATTATTATTATTATTATTATTATATTTTTATTATTTTTTTATTTATATATATTTTATTATATTATTATTATTTTCTAACTCAGCAACTTGTTTTATGGAAAATGCATGCAGACTCCTGTAAATGGACCCCTTCACTGTACCTTCTGTCTGATCTGCCCAACCGATAGATTTCTGGGGACTTTCAGAGAACCAAATGGCTGGGACACCTGTAAACACCTGTGACATACAGTTAGCAAGGTTAGCAAGAGTTAGCAAGGATTAAGTAGCATTGCAACAGTCCTGAGTGGTCCTCCAGACCTGAGTGCTAACTTCCCCATCCACCCACCTCCACCACCTCAAGTAGCTGGCTTGAACCTTCTCCTCTGCTCAGCACATTCTGTGTGAGTTTTGCTTTGAACTTTTAAAGTTTAGCCTATAATTTCACGTTTACAGATGGTGCAGCTGCTGATAAAGAAATGTCTTTTCTCAACTGTTAGATCAAACTAGATATGAGGTGGAGTGTTCTGTGGTTTTGAAAAGGACTAAATGTCATCCTAGATGTAACTTTTGAATAGTGAAAATGCATTGAACTCCAGCCCATTGCTAGCATCTACAAAAATTAGGTTATAGATATATAGCCAATGTGCATGGAAGTTCTGGAGAATAACATCAAATTGTAGCATTTACTATGACACTTGGTCCTTTATGAGGCAGTATGCAGCCCCATGGAGACCTATAAAGACTTTCATGTACAGTGTAAAGCCACAAGAAGCCACAGGACATGTAACCTCTGAAAATTAAACCAATTTTTAAGTACTAAAATCTGAAAGTATTGGTTTCATCCAAACAAATACTTGGAATTACTTGAATCTGGCAGAGAACAAATATGTATTTTTCCTGGTGTTTCAAGATTAATTCTCTAGTACTGATATGCTCTTCAATTTCTTACTCCTGGAAGTACAGAAAATAACTGCTGGTACTGGCAGAATTCATAAATGGGCTCCTGTGCCCATTTCAGTCTATTAATATCAACATTTACTGGCAACACTCCTTTCCAAGGATTTAAGACTTCAAATTTGGTGATTTTATAATTGAAGAGATCAAGAAATCCATGGATAAAAACAAATCCCATAAAATCTTGCCAAATGTACTATGGGATCCCCTAAAGGCTTACTTGAGAAAAAGAACATCATTTATTTTTCCTTACCAAGAGCCAAAACAACAGAAAGAATAACACTGGAAACTCTAAAAACAGATGACAAAGAAGAAAAAATATATATCTGTTTAAGGTTAGCATTACCAATGATAATTCTAACGTATTAATCAAATTGATATTTAAATTTTATAATGTAAGTCATATCAGAGCAAGTTTCTTGACAAAAGAAAAAAAAAATTACACCATAGAATGATGGAGTAAGTCAAGGAAATAACAAGAATCTGTATGTCTAGAGTTATAAAAAGCTAGGATTAGTAATAAAAATGAAAAATGAAATGAGTGCTGTAATGGAAAGAAATACTCCTCTATATCAGAATACATTTTTGAAATGTGTTCATTATGATCAGAAATCTTTTTTAATGAATTAAAAACAAATTAAAAAAAAAAAAAAAAAAAGCTTATTAATTTTTTATCTCTATAATTTATCATTAAGGCTTTCATTGTGACATCTCTACTGGAAGAGAAATTCTTAAGTACATTTTATCATATTTGCATAAATTTAAAAGGATTGTTACCATGTTTTTGGTATACAACATTTAAAATTTGCTTCTGTAATATTTAATAAATTGACAATAAGAAAGGAGATCCTTATCTGAGAAATGTATAAATGAATTCTTCAAATGAATTTCAGTAGAATTTGCCTATGGTTTTTAATGAGGCTTGAAGTCCTGTAGAAGTTAATAGTGGAAAAGGCTGGGTATTCCATTTTGTGGGTTCCTTTTACTTCAATGTAAAAACAGTTTTACTGACTTACTATTAGTATCCTTTTAATCATGTTTTATGAAAGGCCAGTTACAAGAGAATAAGTGTTTATTACCCATTTGCCAATTACTACCTATTTGTCCCAACTAAAAAACTACCCTCTTTATACCAAGACCTGCAAGCACAATTCAGTTTCACTATGCTAATCATTATGCTAGCCTAAACATTTGGTAAGAAAACATGTTATAAATGTACATTTTACTTAGAGTCTTACATGAAAAGATACAAAGTGCCTAAAATAAAATCTAAGCAGGTATATTAAAATAAATAAATAAATAAATAAAAATAAAAGGTGAGTGAGCACAGAGTATTAATTTTTAATATAAATGGTTCCATAGCTTTTCTGGGTTTCTAAGCTTAATTCCATTTTAGCAGCAATCCCAGCACAAGCTAATTGAATATACATTGTCTTTTTACCATGTCTCTGTGTGAAAATTTCCTTGAAAAGCTCCAGCTCTGGATCATACAAGCAGCAGACTCTGCCCACACCTGACACCACCAGAGGTAGCTTAATGGTTCATATTTTACATCCACTGATCTTAAAGAAATTAAGCTTATCAGCTCCCCTATTCTTCTTTCTTCCTTCCTCCACTCCAGTTGTATGAGCAATTAACCCCCAACATGTTCTCTCTACCCTCTACTAAAATCACCCCCTGCCCTACATCACATCAATGGGATATGACCACAACTATCACTGTCTCTTCTACCATTGTAAATGAACAGTAGCACTGCAGTCACAAACAAACCACAGTATCAAAGCAGTAGGAGACATATAGCCAGATCCACCTCATAAATCATACTGGCCCTAAAGATTTTCCACCTTTTACTTTCTATATTGCTTCCAGAAATAAGTATGAAATTAACTTTACAATTTTAGTTGGCCAAAACCCAGAAGGTGTCACGAAGAAGGAGCTTTCCTTCAGACAGTCAATGTATAAGAGCCAAGAATAACATTCAGCAAACTCTGTAGGAACACAAATGTGGGTTCATGAGACACACAACTCACCTGCCATAGAATCAAAATTCAAGAGAACAATAAGCAGTTTAGATCTCCCATTGAAAGGATGCCAATCCTTTGGCTTTCTCAACAGTCAGGGTCTCACTTCACTATGGGAAGTTCTAATTTAAGTACCTACTACGTGTCATCAGAATATGGTCCCAGACATCAAAACAAAAAGTATTGCAAAACACTGAGATATTCTTTCAGGTTTACCTCACATCTTCCTTGTAAAAGATTGCTAAGTAAATGAACAAAGACAACATGAAGCAATCTGCACTCCACTCCGGTGAGCAGGAAACACAGGCCAAGATAAGAAGTGATGCTATAGCATGATCCAGTGACCCACTATGAGTACTCTGAACAGCAAGAGTTTGGCTTGGCCAGCCTTCTTCATTGGCTAAATAGGAAAGCTGTAGCACTTTTGCTATTATTAAAAAACAAAACAACAACAACAACAACAACAATAAATAAAATAAATAAATAAATAAATAAATACTTCAGATTTCAGGAGATTGATTTTTCCATTTGTCTATCCAGGCTCCAGGGACAAGAAGGAGGTATGTTCCCTTACAGAAATAGATAAAATGCTTCATCCTATTCCACAGCTGTGTAAGATGCACATATCCAAATTTTCTTCCTTTCTTTCTTTTGTGGTGCAGATTTTAATTTCTCATATGTTTAACAGAGAGTTTAGGTTATTTTTTTTTTCAAAAACATTTAATCTATCCATCGAGGATGGAGGAAGGCAGGACATGGTAATTGCATGAATCTTGTCATTTGTGAAACACATGGACAATGAACTGACCAAAGCATCTAAATGTTAGACAGGGAAAAGGTGAAGGCAATACCAAGAGGAATAAACAATATATTTTGTTGTCTATTCCAACAACTACCACATGATCCTCTTTCTATGGCCTATAGTCTTTCTATAGTCTTTCCCCTCACATTTCACCCAACTCTCTCAGTGACACTATTCTGCTGAAACTTCTCACACACTTTACATATCAGATTTAAAGATATTAAAGCTACCATCAAAATATGGAATGAAAAGTCAGCCTGGGAATCAATGGATTATTGCTCAGGGTGACTCATTTAAGACAACACAGTTATGTTAAATAACTATTTTAAGATACTATGATTCGATTTGATTTGAATTGCTTCTTCTTGAACTTGTAACCTTTCACTCCACCCTCTCCCTCTTGGGCCTACTTCTACTGAAGTCACTTGGATCGCTGCCATAACACATATAGCCTGCAAGCAACAGTGTAGAAAAAGCAATCCAGAAAGGTTGTGTGATGGAAGAATTTGGCACTCCTTTCAAGGAGAAATAGAATAATTACCAATGTGACATTGAATTTCTAGAACCCTTTTCCCCTTCTTCTCAGAACTTGGTAAAAAAAAAAAAAAAAAAAAAAAAAAAGCTTGATTTAAATACTAACATTTATAGACTCACAATTTACTGTAAGAAGCGTCTCAGGTCTGGAATAACAGACATGTCAAACTCAGGAATGAAGTTCACTGGCATATATGAAAACTAATAAAGCCTATCTCCATACTTGGTCTGCTGCCTCTTAGCCTGTGCCATGTTAGTAATAATTCCCTTTCAAATAGTGTCATATTTTTTACTTAAACATGACAGAAATCAAGGGTAAGAGCGCCATAGGATCACAGAACTGTGTTATGTGGATCCAACTTCTGCATCTAATAATAATTTATTTGAAGACAGACCTCCCATTCCTTAGCTTCCTAGTAATATTTTGCATCAAGATTCAATAATGAAGGCAGGGAAGATAAAGGAAAGACAATTATATTGTCTTAAATCTTTATTCATATCTCTAGTTGTTTGTCTAAGGTCTTTTCCACCTTTAATTTCCAATAGCATCAATATCAAGGAATCTCGGTGCACTAAAATGTGAAAAAGGCTCTTGCCAGAGGTGTAAGTATCCAGAGGATAATAAATATTACATACAAAACAGCACTTTCATGGACAAAGCAAATGAAAATTTCCCAGCTTTCTCACCAGTTCACACACACCAACTTGGTGAGATTGGAATGTACTCTATGCACAGGATTATTTAAGCATTATAAGTTTAATATGGGGTAGAAAAAGGATGCACACATGTAAAGTGCACTCTGTAGTGGACTCTGTGTATATAGAATAAGCTGTGTAAACCTTCCTAGTGCCACAGAGCAGGTATTTTCATTCAGCTCCACATCCTGCTCCCAAAACATCATCAGGCATTAGTTCTAGCAACCAAGAGGTATCCATGATACTTCACAGACAATCTGCATCAGACACTATATATAATTCATTGGAGAAATTTAACAGTAACTAACTTAAGAATACACTTCTTGCCCATCAGAGGTGGATTTTTTTTTCAGCATATTGGTGGCTTCCTGATCACTGATATGCTCAATACATTTGGAAAAGTTTTTCTTATGTTTTGTTCCTGTTGTTGTTCTTGGAATTGTCACCTCAGCTGAATTTCATGATAAGGATTTTGATTGCTTAAAAATTATTTTCCACATGTAATTATTTCCTAGCTTTCTCTGTCCCTCTCAATTTATTCAACTGCTATAGCAGGTTATATTTTCCAATAGCCTGGAATAGCTACACAGGAAAATATTACAGTTTGTTTGCCTTCTTTATTCACATTGAACTCCTGTCTCCCACCAAACCGAGGGAGAACTAGAACTTCCCTTCATACCTGCATAAATCTTTGCTACAAATCCTCTTAAAGTAATTCAAGAAATTTCAGTCTTCCCATTTTTATCTCTTCATGAGGGAGTGTAATGTTGGGACAAGAGGGAATGAAAAGAGGGTAGATTTAGATTAGAAATTTGGAAGAAATTCTTTACTCAGAGGGTGATGAGGTACTGGAACATCCACTCAGATAAGCTGTGGATGCCCCACCCCTGGAAGTGTTCAAGGCCAGATGGGAATGGGATTTGGGGCAACCTGGTCTTGTGGGAGGTGTGCCTGCCCATGGCATAAGGGGTTGGAACTGGATGATCTTTCAGGCCCCTTCCAACCCCAAAAATTCTATGATTCTATGCTTCTGTGATATCATAGAATATTCAAACCTCTCTGCCTACAGGTGAATGACATGGTCAGTTTAAGAAGCTCAGCAGATAATATACCTTTGCAGTATTTAACTTGCAAAGTTAAATAGATATTAAGTTCCTTAAGCAGTCATGGTTGTATAGATACTAAGTTCTCTAAACCAAAAACAAACAAACAAAAAAACAAACAAACAAAAAAAAAAAAAAAAACATTATCAGATGTTATTTTAGAAAGACAAGAATATGAGAGAAACAGGAAGCAGATGGAGAGGACAGTAAGAGCAGTGAGGGCAGCCAGCTGTCAGAGGTGAAGGGACAAAAATACAATTAGCTCTTTCGAGGCTGCATCATCCAGGTGTTACCACCAAATGTAAAAAGCCATGCTGAAGAACTACTTCTGTAAGACAGTAATTTTACATTAATAAGCTGTATGAACTAAAAACAAGTAATTATTGTGAGAGGAGAGAAAAGTGCAGAAGTATGTCCGCATGTCATTACACATGGTGTAAATGGTAGAGTTAATTCACAATAAGTATGAAGGTGAACAGGAGACACAGTAGCAGTTTCAGCAGGTTGCTTTGGTTATTATTACCTCCTTTGTACTCTTAATGTTTTGTTGTTGTTGTTGTTGTTGTTTGGTTGTTGTGTTTTTTTTTCATTATGCTTTTGCTTAGATAATTGGATTTTACACTTCTGGGGAGGTCATATGGCAAAATCAATGGCACTACTTTTGCTTCCTGATTTTTATGGGAAGTATTTTTCTGTGGGTATGTTCTGAGAATATCTATGAGGAGGAGTAACTGGTTATCTTCATATTGGGCAGGGACTCATGTCTATTAGTACAGCTCCTCAGACTTCATACCCACAATGAATTGCAACATGTAGAAAACATTGAAAGCACAGATCATTGAAATGTTTTTGTCCCTAGAAAAAGCTGACAACATAGAGCAAGTTTTGAATATTTACAATTTGAACTCATGGCAGTGTTCCTGTTGGGGATCTGGCTGAAAAACTATTCTGTCCTGAAACACTCAAAGACCAGGGCAGAGGATTTGTTACATAGAAAGTTTGTAGTTTAAATTAACATAACCAAATCTATCTCTTTGAATCACATCCTGTATCAAATGACAGCACAATTAAAGATGTCAACAACTGTTCTGCATGTCTGCTTCATTATCAAGTGTTTAAATATGTGCCCATCTTTCAATTCCATCACTCTATTTGTCTGAAATTCTCACACTCACAGGCTGTCTCTGTTCCACATGGTATCTTCAGTAACATGTTGGCAGTGACTTATTCTCCCCTGCCTGTCCTTTTGCCCCTTGTTGTGGTTTTACCATGCTAGGCAGCTGAAGACCACAACTGCTCTCTCACTCCCCCTCCTCAGATGAGGAGGGGAAGAAGTAAAGGAAAGAACAACTCACAGGTTGAGATAAGGATAATTTAATTAAAGGAAAAAAAAAAAAATTAATGTAATATTATTATTAATTAAACAGTTCAACTAAAGGGAAAAAAGGGAAAGGGGAAAAGGGAGGGGGAAAGGGAATTTAAAAAAAAAAAAAAAAAAAAAAAAAAAAAAAGTAAA
>CM021767.1:83263281-83298017 GCA_011076525.1 Nettapus auritus | reverse complement strand
AAGCAGGGCCTCAACGCACATAGCCAGTGTTCGTGAGGAGGACAGACGTTTTCACAACAAGGGACCACCCCTCCCCTCTTCTTCCTTTTCCTACCTTTTATTGCTGAGTGTGACATCATATGGTATGGAATATTTCTTTGGTTGGTTTAAGTCAGCTGCCCTGGTGATGTTTCTTTCTCACTTTTTTGCCCACCCTTTAGGAGGGTTAGAGAAAGTCCTGATGCTGTGCCAGCACTTCTCAGCAGCAGACACAACACTGGTGTGATACCACTGCTGTTCTAGCTACAAGTGCAGAGCGTGGCACTGTATGGGCTGCTGCAGGGAAAGTTAACATCCCAGCCAGACCCAGTACACCCCTTCACTTGTAAAACACATGAATTTGAAAACCACAAACCTTCTCAAATGAAAAGTACCTGTGAACTGAAATATTGGAACCAGCTGCCCAGGGAAGTGGTTGAGTCACCACCCCCAGCAGTATTCAAAAGATGTGTAGATGTGGTGCTTAGGGACATGGATTTAGAATCATAGAATCATAAAATCATTACGGTTGGAAAAGACTTCCAAGATTGTCTGGTCCAACCATCTCCCTAAGTGCTAGACCTGGAAACACTAGGTTAACAGTTGAACTTGATGATCTTAGAGGTCTTTTCCAACCTAAATGATTCTATGATTCTATGGTCTTTGCCACATTCTCACACCGATGGTCCTGTTTGGCAGTTTCTGATGTCTTGTCCAGCAGTTTCCCACCTCCTGTTCTGTGAGATTACCCTTAGCCTGAAAACCACTCAGCAGCCTGGTCACTTGTCAGCAGCCTCCTAAGTAAGACCACATCACTGTCTCCTCAAGGTCACTCATAAAGGTGTTAAGCAGGGCAGCTCCCAGTTGTGGGGAAAGTAACTTAATATCCCTCTTCATTTTTGCCATTAATGAGAATAGGGAAGGATCTGGCCCACCTGACAGAGTTACTGGTATTCAGAAATGACTGTAGATATCATAGGTGAGGATTTCCAAAGAGCTTTATAGTCCCCAGGACTGACTTTGACCTGCATTTGTGACCATAGGAAGACTTCTAACGTTCCTTTTGGGTGTAAGTCACTCTGGCACTCACTTATTTTTGTTCTGCTCCCAACTGCATGACAAAGACTAACTCTGCCTACCAAACATCTTTACCAGTAGAGCAAGCAATGCCATCCAAGTGAGTGGAGATGAAGCCTATAGAGGTGTTACAGTCTGTTGCCACTAGAATAACTTCCCTTATACAGGTAAAGGAGCCATGCTGATATGCTCTATTATGAGGACTTCTGTGGAGGAGAGAGATTTTTCAGAAGGAGGCATAGGACTCTGATTCTTGCAATGCTCTTGCCTTTGCTTGTGAATGCAAGGACAGTAGTGATGTACAATCACAAGAACACAGAACAAAAATTGCTTCTGTCCCAGAGCTGTTCCCACTCAAGCTCTGGCACTGAACATCTTCTGGGTATCTTGCTGAAGCAGTCTAATGCAGCAAAGAAAGACTGTCGGTTTATGCTTTAATTCTTGTTTATCTTCTATGCAGTCACAAAAGCACCATTTTCGTTTTTAAATCAAGTAGAAAATCACCGTCTTGATTCCAGTGTGAAGGATGAAATACCAAAAATATCACTATCCATTTAAGTAATTTTTAATGAATTGAGTCCTTTGTCCAACAACAAATGAACTTCTCCTTTTGGCACAGTAATACAATCTAATCTGTTCTTATTTTTGGATTAATTTCAAAAACTGTCTCTCTGAATTTGAGAGCATTCTCTTATCCTTTTATGTGCAATTTTTCTTTCTTAAAATAAACTTTAAATATTATTTTTACTTTCCTTCTTAATTTCCGGCTGAGGGAAGATTTATTACTGTAAAAGGACTAGAGCTAAACTGAGATATCCTTGCCAATGCATAGTTTCATTTGCATTTACCCTGCAGAAAAATAAATGGTATATTTCTTGTCCTGGCTTGATGCACACAGGCTCTGCAGCGCTTTATCCACTGGTTCTACTCTGATATGTGTATATATATATTTTATGTTGGACTATGCCACACACTTACTGTGTTAGAACTTCACAGAATGGCATCGGTGTTGTGGCATTCCTCCTAACGATACTTAGCAAGTATCCTTGGCTTATATATGTTTTAAATTCAGAAGCTTGGGCTCTTTTTCATTCTAAATAACAGCTCAAATAATAAATGCATATAAATGCATATTTAATGTATAAAATTATACTAATCATAAATGTCATTACAATAAAGACAGCATATTTTAAGCCCATCCAGTCTCATGAACCTTCTTATTTTAACTGTCACATCACTGGTCATGACAAACGCCTTTGTCTCCTTTTCATGATATGCTGCTATTTCTGGGTTTGTTCACCCACTGCCAGACTCTGATCTCAGTAACATTGGTGTAATTCCAGTGTAACTCCAGAGTGGCCCCCAGTGTCTGGATGAAAGTCTGATACTCTTGGTTCGATCCAGATAAAACAGTAGTAATGCATGCTGGCAGAAGGAAACATTTTTGGGGATTTGACAAGGACCGTGACCAGACTTCAGACTGAGGGCAAACATGCATATCCATCTGTTGTCAAGACAATGTGCAGTCCCAAGGTCTGTTGGGTTTGGCTGTGGTGGGTCTGCTCTCAGTCCCCAGGGCTGGGCTCACGGGCTGCATTCTCAGGATCCCGCTCTCCAGCTTTCATTCCCAATCCTGTCTGGTGGAGTGGGACCAGTGCCAGCCTCAGCACACTGTGCAAGGGCTCTCTGGGCCAGCTTCTTCCTCTGTGGCACAGGCCCTGTCATGTCCTTGGGCAATCATGCCTTTCAGACAGTGCTCCACTCTGGACTCAGAGAGGCCAGCTGTGCTCTGCAGAAGAGGGGGACTTTTTCAGGATGTTGCGAGACATCATGGCATAGACATACATTCTCCTAATTTGAGCTACTTAATCATCTGACAAAAGCTAGTGGACTATGCCTGCATCTGAGTTGATGTCAATGGAACAAATAATGAAAATCAATTCTGTTCAGTCCTGTCTTTTCAATCTCATATAATCCTTCCACTGTAACAAACCTCTATTTGCTATACCTAAAAGATCAGTGATATTTTTCCTAGTTGACATACCCACAGACATACATATTTGTCTCATTTATTGTGGTATTTCCTCCTGTGACATTTTCCCTGCTGTACTGTTTGTGCTCTACAGATAACTTTTAAACCCTCTCCCTTTACGCCCTTACCTGCTGAGAGAGTTGCTTCTATCCAAACACTGGATCAGAGTCTATCAAACAACGTGCTATGCTATCTTCACTCCTAGCCTGCAGTACCTGCTTGCCACTGGACCGTTACTCTACAAGCCTGCCTGTGCTTGGTAGGTGACAGCCCAGTTCAGTTTGCAGTGCTAGTCATTGGTGATACTGGTGTTCAGCATCTTCCCTGACTGCCTGATGACCAGATACAACATGAGCTAAAGTTTTGTTCTCTACACACTGGATGGCTTGGACTCCGCTTATTTCTTCTGCTGAGGCACCATCTCTGCACTGGTTAGTGCCACGAGAGCTGAATCCACCACAACCTAAAATATGATGTGGCAGCCCCTTGGCTTTGCAATTTATTTCACTTGTTTGAGCTGTAATATCTTATATCTACTCACTTTAAAGGCAAATTTTGTTTACAGGAATAGCAAACACAGGACACAGGCTGCTATTTATTCCTCACAAATGAGATACTGTTTAGCTGATTTTAATTCTAGAGGAGGTATATGTGAAGACTTCTGTTTTACTTGTCCTTGTACTCTGCTTTCACTGTAGCGCACTTGGAAAAAGAGATGGGAACTTTTAAAATGCCTGTACAAGTTACAGATGTACATAGTAAATAATAGTCATGCACTGCAGATGGGTGTGCAGGCCACACACCCACCTCGCCCTGTATGGCTCTCCCATGCCCTCTCCCAGAGCCCAGGCAGATGGAGGCAGCTTGTCTCCACAGGCATAAATACCCCTTCATACTCCCAGAAGAATCTGACAAGGGCTGATTCAAGCGATGCAGAGGGAAGAAGGATAACATACCCACACAGCTAATCTGGCAGTCTGACTCCTGATCTGTACCATTCTTCCAATAATTGCCTGCCAGGATCAAATGCGCAGTGCACCCATTACAACCTCCTCTTTTTTGTGTCCCAGTTCAGGAAATCATCTCTATTAAACAGAACATTAATACATGATCTCAAGTGCCATTATTGCTGCTGAAGTAATGCCAGAGGTGGTTATGGTGGCAGCGAAGTATCTGGGTGGAGGTGTGTTGATGCAAAAGAGCTGGGTACTTAAATTCAGTCTAAAGTGATAGGCCATATTAGTCTTTTGTGCTAGCAAATAAAAAGTCCAATTTCACTCAAAAAAATAAATAAATAAATAAATAAATAAAAAAGGAAGAAAAAAAAATCTTTTTCACAGGTTAGCAAACAAGGAACAATCTGTGTGAAGCAGAAATTAAGACACTGAGCAACACAAATTGTTGCTCACGTAAGCAAATATTACTTATTTAGGGTTTATACAGTTTCAAGATAAACCTTCAAAAACCATCAGAGATCTGTAATTATCTCACTTCACTTCAGCTACCGCCTCAGGGCACAGCCAGGCTGCACAGAGAGGCAAAAACCTCTGAGGATTTCTACCTTTAGCCACTAGAATTGTGGTAGGAACACACAGTTATAATATGATCTAATTCCTTCACAAATTCAGAATATTTTCCCCAAAGTGCAGTTTGAATATTGGTCACTTTATTCCCATAAAAGTCAAGCCAACTAAATCCCTTGCCATTGTGACACCTATGCCAGCTTCAGCACAGCTCTGCATTCACAGGGAATCAGGCAAAATTCTCCTCTACTTTGCTTTCTACCCTAAACCAGATAAATATTAGTATGAGAGATGGCAGCTTATTGTTAAATAGTCCACTGCTTTACCACTGAAATGAGTAATTAGGGTAGCATTGCCTGAAGGCTGACATTACAGACTTTAATCAAGAACAGAGGTCAACAGAGAAAAATTAAAGTTCCTATTTTTTCCAGAGTATGTAATTTATCTTATGATTTAATTAAGACTAACATACGGCTTTTTATTACTTAGCATATCTTTTGTCATAAAAGGGGCAAATTTCCCCTAGGATTTGGGTGACTGAAGACTCTCAAGTCTTCAGGAGATTTTCAAATGGTATCAAATATGTTCAAGATTGTAGGTGTCCTTTCAAAAACAGACCGAAACCATAAACTCCCAAAAACAAAGTCAGAGGTATAGTAAGTTACACAGCACCAAATCAGCAAAGAAGCAATTATGAAATGAATGAATGAAAGGAAGGAACAAAAAAGCAGGGCTGCAGCCAAAACCATAACCACCAAGTGTGTATAAACAAGAAAGGAAATAAAATTCATCCCTTTGTTAGACAAAATCACACACTTGCTGTCATTCCTTGTAATTACCTCTGTTGATCCAGCCCTTCCTCTCTGCTCACACACAGAGAACCAGAGGTTCTATGTCTTCTTCTCACACTTCTTTCAGGGGGAAAGGGACTAGAAAACTGTTATGTGTGACTATCTAGGGCTCTGATGTAAGTGTCAGCAAAAAGTTGTGCCACGGGCACATCACATCTTCCTCATCATTATTCAGTGGTCTGGTCAGTGTATGTTTTTGGAGTCATACCAGTCAGGAAGCCCAGGGCCACTATCACAGCTTAAATCTCATAGCAAGTATGTTACAGCTAATTGGAAGATGCTCCACAGACTTCAAAGAGGTAACTCAAAATGTCAGGAGGTAGCACAGCTCAGTGTCTGCTAATGCTTGAGGGTTTTATTTTTTTGTTTGTTTGTTTGTTTGTTTTTTCCTCCCGGGATGCTTTTCACTACAGTGGCAATGAGCACTATCATGATGTGCTGCAGGTAAATGCAAGGTGTTGGTAATGTGTTGTTCAGCATTGCCATCATGGCTTTCCCTTTGAAACCCAGGCTGCCTTACTGGCACACATGCTCCCCATCAAAGTCACCCAGGGAGCCCCCACTGCAGGCTCACAGCTGGCAAGACAAGTTCTTCAGCAAAACAAGTAACATATGTAATTTGCTCATAATCCTGTTTTCCTGGACATGTGCAACACATGCATGTAGGACTGTAAATGAAGCATGAAGGTACAATGTGACCCAGTGGGAAGGCAACATAGTTGGAAGGGAGACTGCATTTCTGCATTTCTGCTCGTTTCCAAACCAGTGGCAAACTGGCTCTGGGATCCCTCAAAAAGACTGCTTGAAGAAGGCATCAAGAAAGACTGCAAAAGTAGTTTGGCTACACTAACTTCCATAATCTAAGAAGCAACAGTGGACAAGAGGCTATTAGAAAATTGTTTGCTTATCACTGAAATGATTTATTTTCAAAGAGATTTGCCTAGCAGAGCCTCATTTCACAAGATAGATAGAGACAAATGTTCAATTCTAGAGCCTATCTGTGAGAAAAATAAAAAATAAATAAATAAAAAATAAAAAGATTTATGCTTTGGCTACTTTGCTGGTATTTTACACAGGCAACTCTCTATATCAGACAACTGCTTACTTGGATTCTCTCACCCATGTCTTATGTGTAACCTAGTCATCTCTTGCAGATAGAGAGGACTGTGGACTTGAGTCTCAAGTATCATAGATGTTTCCTTTAGTCTGCACAAACCACAGCAGTTAACTCTAAGTCCTGCATATCCAGGGTATTTCAAATGTACAGCACTTGCACTGATGATATCCAAACAAGCTGTAAGTCAGCTCTCTCTTTATATTCATGCCACAGCCCACTTGGATGTGTCAGATTCCCATCATCTGCACATATAAGACATGTCTGGGAATACCTCTTCTCCCCACAAGTCATTGCACCCGAGTCTTAATCCACCTTGCAAGAAGTTTCTATTTCTAGCTATTTTTAGTTCTTTAGTTATCAAGGATGACAAAATGACGAAAGTGCATTGAGTTGCACAGGGAACACAGGAAATACTGAATGCTAATGAAGACAGGCTTTATTACTTTTTCTCTTGAACTCTTTTTTTCTTTTTTCTTTTTGTCTACTTAAGTCAAATTTAGACATTCTTTTCAAGAAAACAGGACTTAGAAAAAGAGTGAGCCAATATTGCTTGAAAATATGCCTTATAATTAATCAGAACCATATCTTCAAAAATCACATGGTAATTCTATAAAAGGTCAAGATCCTGAGTTGTGTGTTTGGACGTAATGCATGGCTACCTTAACCATGGCCTATCTGAACTGCCACATTTATCTAAATTGGCATACGTCCCTTTCATTAACGGCAAAACCTCTGTAAATGAACACATGCAATCAAAAAAATCCATGTGCCTTTCTTCCTCCATCGCTCTAAAATGTTTAGACCCAGCCAGGGGCTTTTAAACCATGGGAAGAACCAAAATCTTGTTTCAAAAAAATGATATCCAGATTTTAATAAAGCTAATTTTAAGTCATTTGTAAAAATAGAAAAGCTTTGTCAAGGCAATTTTTAAAATTTTGATCCAAGAAGGATTAATACACATGAAAAGCCATTTTGATTAATTAGAAATCTTTCTCCTTTAGCATGAGGGCCTGGCTGAAGTCTGGGTGTCTGATAGTGTGGTTAGACTATGAGGAATGGTGAGGGTGGTGAGGCATTTGAACAGGTTGCCCAGAAAAGCTGTGGATGCCCCATCCCTGGAGGTGTCCAAGGCCAGATTGGGTAGGGCTTTGGGCAACCTGGTCTGGTGGGAGATGTCCCTTCCCATGGCAGGAGGGTTTGGAACTGGATAGTCTGTAAGGTCCCTTCCAACGCAAGCCATTCTATGATTCTATGATTCTGTGATACTATGATTTTATTCTATGCTGTACCATGGTACACAGGTGAGAGGTCCTCTTAGTTCTACAGGGAGAAAGGTAGGATTCACATGGGGTTTTATTGGAAACTTGGGGCTGGAGATCACCCTGGCATTATTTTTTCCTAAAATATAATCCAAACAATATGACCTGGAAAAAAAAACCTTCAACTACTGTTTTTTAAGAATCCAAACAGGAATAAATAAATAAATAAATAAATCAGAAGTGGAGAGTCATCAGCTTTTTAGTCTTGTGGAAGAGGGAACTGCAGGCACAGAGTAGAAACACAAGACACCCTGCAGTGGGGATTTAATGTACAAATATTAGTCCCCATTCACTGCCTTCCTGGGACAGGCAACGCAGACAGAGCCAAGGCATGGTACTCCTGAGGTTTTTAACTTGCTATTGCTGTCAGCATCATGGAATTTCCTTCAGCCAGAGTTGTTCAGCAGCAAGGAAGATCTGCTGCTTTCCACCCTGTTTCTCCATATCCCCTTTGTCTGCCAAGAGGGCCAGGTTGTTCTTTGTGGGCTGGATGTGCCCCCAGGTTGTGAAGGAAAGCTAAGGTCTTGAGTTTGACAGGATCATCTAGTTCCAAATCACACAATTTCACCTCAAAATATTGTGGGGAGAAGCAAGTCAAGAAAGGGTTTTTGTTGTTGTCATGGTAAAACACCATGCAGTTGTTTAAGCTCATAATGCACTTTTTTTAATTTTCACTGAAGACAGTTAATAGGTTTTACAGAAAGTTAAGTCAGAAATTAGCAAAGAAGGTATCAGGAGAGTTGCTAACCATGACATTGCCAGGAATTTCAGGTGTATTGAATCATGGGTCATGCTGGTATGAAAGCTTCTTTAAAAATAATATTAATATAATAATAAAATAATCATAATAATGAGTATTTTTACAGATGTGAACACAATGAAATACTGCTTAAAGAAAACACTTTTCATACCCCAAGTCTCAAACCCTTATGAGCTTAGTACATATTACAGTACTTAGTACATTATAACCCTTAGTACAGCTTATGAGCTCATTTAAAGAATTAGCTTTAAATGTTCCATTCTTTTAACTTATTTTTTAGTTAGACTGTTCAACATGTCTATCATTACCTGACAAGGCTATTGTGGGGGTTGCACTTTCCTGATCTCTACGGTCAAGTTTGATAGGACTATTTGGACTTTCAGGCTAATACAGCCATTAGTGACGGTTTTGCTGCAGAAATCTAGACAGCTGACTTGGATCCATGGCAAATTGCATTATGAAACAGAGAATCACCTGCATTGTATTTCCAGAAGTTCTGCATAAATAAACAGGAACAATTTCTCTCTTTGCCTTCTTCCAATACATTGATGACTTTTCTGTGCATGTGTAACCAGATCTGCATGAAATGATAGGTAATAGCAGCCTGGAGTAACGGGGGGAAAAACAAATTTTATTCTCTTGCATAAAATGTCAAAACATGGATCAGACTGGCTGAACATCCAGAAATTCTTTCCATCCCATCACCGGATTTGCCAGCCATTCTAGGATGTCTTTTTTTTAAAAAAAATAAAAAAATAAAAAAAAAAAAAAATGAAGACGACTTACGAAATTGTCTAGCTTGAGTAAAGACAGATATTGTTTCCAATAGGAGGAGTGAGTTTATTTTGGAGTTTTAGCTTATCTGTTTTTAAAGCCTCATATTTAGGGATTGCTTTTCATTCCAAAATAGTCAAAGATGCTTTATATCATACAAAAAGGTCTCTAAAAAATGTCTTCTTTGTTTGTTTATATGAGGCATTATCTTATTCTTAGCATTTAATATAATCCTTTTAGAGTCCATTAGGTCTTGTCCAAGTTGCTGATCATGTAAAATTCCAAAATATTTTAAAAGAGGCCAGAAACAGCACAAAGATTAATAAACAAAACATTACTGCCCAGCTTTATGGCAAAGCAAAGGACCCATTTGGATATTTTTCATATGTGGGCAAAAGGAAGGGAAAAAAAAAAAAATGTAAGCTGATTTTCCTTACAGAGGGCAACTGTTGGAATTGTAACTTGCATTGTAAATGACTCATTAGTAATGAAACTGAGAAGGGAGAAAAGTGATGTAGAATCATCAAAGGTTTACCACAACCTCCCTCTTCTTTTTTCTTCTTTATTTGTTTGTTTGTTTGTTTGGGGGGTGTGATCAGAGTAAAAAATGATGCTTATGATTACTTCCTAAGTTGATGTGTATAGCAGCTATAGATGGTGGTGACAAAATTCTTTCAGGAGCTCTTTCTTTGCTCTTTTTGTGTCTACATTCAGCAAAGCTTCAGGAATAAACACAAGAGCATTTGGAGCATCTGTGTTGTGCATGCTTAGCAAATCTGAAGCTTGAACTGTTAAAGATGTGGCCAATGAGAACAAAAGCTGATGTATATGTACATGCTGCACATACATGCTGCACTGAATGAGCAAAAAATATTTGCCGTCTGGAGAAGTCATAGATGGAAAGTGTTTGTATGCTGAAACAGCCATAAAATAGGAAATCTGACATTATTTTTCCTACCACTGGCAGTAGAGCTTGTCAATGCGTCCTTTGTTGGAAATGTGTTTAGTGTTAGGAAGACACCCTACCTTCGAGGCCCTCAGCTTCTTAAAGTTATTGCCTCTCAGAGGAAGGCAATGCACATCTGAGAGCAGCTGTTATGTTGAGTGCAACCAAATAGCCCAGCTCTGACCCAGAGGAAACCGCACTCCTCCTGAGCTGTCTACCAAACCCCTAGATTGATTTTCCTGGTTAAACTAAGCCAGGCCTTTCTCTTCACTGTGCCTGTTACCTTTCTAGTGCTTATTGGCCCCATGACAACACTTAAACCCATAATTTATCAACACACAGCATGTCTTCTCAAGCAGCACCTCTGCACCTTCACTAAGTGGAGATCACCTGTGGTTTTACTGGTGGCCATCAGTTTGGTGATGGTGCAGTTCTCATGACTGCAGTGCACCAACTCCTGTTTTACCATCATGGGAGGAGACAGGATCTCCTCATCAAACAGCTTTTGGACCACTTTGGGCAGGAGGTTCCTGTTTCTGGGGGGAAATACACCACCTTATCATGGGCTGTTCCACCATGACCAACTTACAGCAATCTGAAACCAGACAGATCATAGAATCATAGAATATCCCGAGTTGGAAGGAACCCATAAGGATCATCAAGTCCAACTTCTCGCACCGCACAGGTCTACCCAAAAGTTTAGACCTTGTGATTAAGTGCACAGTCCAAATTCATACAAGCTTAGTGCAGAGACTACTTCACTGGGGAGCCTGTTCCAGTGCGCAACCACCCTCTCATTGAAGAACGTCCTCCTGATGTCTAGTCTAAACTTCCCCTGCCTCAGATTACAAAGCTGTGGACCAGCTGAGCAAACTGGCACGCAGATGGAAACATCTCTCCCTTCTTTGTCAGCCCAGCGAGGGGCTTTACTCAAGGACAGATGGCATGGCTGGATTACTGCTGTGGGACAAGAGGAGTTGTAGAAGAAGCAGTCCCCGTGAAGGGAGCAGAGGAGAGACCAAATGTCATGAATCTTGTGCTTTTAGAGTCATTAGAGCAGGAAGATGATTTACACAAAATGAAGATAATTATTTTTGTGAGGTTACTTAATGTGAGTTTGCAACGACCTTCTTCTGTAACAGGAAATGTAGTGCATGGAGGTGTATATAGTCTATAGTGTACCATATAGCCCATGATCTCCCCTTATTCACTGCACCCCCAGCTGCAGTTTTGGGCCCACAGATAAGAAGTCAGTCCTGTGAATGTAGCAGTTGCTGCTTTTATTCATCCCTCCCAAAGAAACAAAACAGGTAGCTGCTTTAGCAAGAGTATTTTTTTGTCAGAAGACAGATTTACAAAGAGAAGGCTTACCTCAAATGACCTTAAACTAAAGAGGCAACTTCTTCCCCCCTTCCCATCAGCTTTGCAGCAGCAGATTTCCATATGAGTAAACAAGCCCAGATCCAGCTGTTGACACCGATAGAGAATGATGACAGATCATTACAGAATGCTCTTTTGTGCATAGAGACTGTGTAACCTGGGTACTTAAAATAAGCTTACATTTCTAAGATTCACTATTACTATCTTTTCCATATGAAAGGTGATATTTCAATTGGCAATTTCCAATTGCAAATAAAATACTACAGCTGGAAAAATATACATGCTGGAAATCACAAAATTCCCATGAAAACGAGAGAGGAAGTCTTCTCCTAGTTTGATGTTGTATGTGGAAAAGACATTAGATACTGTCATAATCTGAATTGAAGCCCGATATCTTTACCCTGTTATTAATGTGGAAAAACAGTGACTTAATGGGTAAAATAATGTCTATATGAGCAGTCTTCAGCTTTTCATTTCAGCTTCTCAAAATGTGGAACTTTAGGTACCCAAGTGGAGCACATAACTGGAAAATCTGGCCTAAAAATGCTACTGCTCAAAGAGAATATCTTAGGGAAATGTATAAAGTTGGCTTTCTCTTTTTTTTTTCATTTTTTTTTCCCTCTACATTTCTTCTTTTATTCCTAGCAGAACTGTAAGTTTAGTGAGATCATAAGGAAAGAAAATAAGATAACACAGAATCTTTGGGACATAGCTAGGATTCAGTTATTTAGATAAAACCTAGATAAAGATTTTGATTTTGAGATGGCAAGCCAAATCCAAACCTTCTTACATTGATCCATGGTGAGCCAGGTGACAGACCATCTCTCACTCAATGAGTAGCAAGAGGAAAGTCCACAGATTCACGTACTGCTTTGATTTTATTTCCCAACAATCTCAGAATAAATGCCAGACATTCTGATCTCATGTAAGGGAGTATGTGTTCTATATGGCATGAGTAAGAGCTGGAGTCCAACTAGCAATCCAACTTATTAACCTACAGTCAAAGCCAATTGACTTCAACACATTTTGGGGCACTTATTTGGATCCTGTGGATTCTGCGAACTCCTGGTTAGCAACAGTGGTGAAATTAAATGCATGTTACTCTGGGGCTAGAACAACACAAAACTATTGTGGCAACCAAACAAACATTTGTGCATGAAACAGAGTGAGATCTGGAATGCAAGGCTGCTTGCAATTCTTTTTATATATATTTTTTGGTCTCATAATAGAAACTGGGCATCTTGGAGAGGCTGAAACTACTAAGAGCCTGCAAATAATCGTGCCCTGGAATGCTGGAGGCCAAACACTGATGGAGAGGAAGGAGAGGAAGCTGAGGGCTCTGCGCTTTGGTCACAACTGGTCTTAATTGCTCCACTTACAAAATAAGAAACAAATCGAAGTCCAGTTAAGCCAATGGCAAATCGTTTGGTTTGGTTCTACAGATCTGCTTTTCTCACTATTAATTTTTCCCCTCTTCCCAGAAAACAGAGATTGCTTTTAGCAATATTCTAATTCTTCAGCAGCATGCTATTGTTACTTGTCATTTCTAGGCAATTCTACAACCATGTATGGTTCAATTTATAGAATCAAATATTGGCTTCAATACCACTTTCAGTTCTGTGTTTTTTATATTTCAGATATTTCACTGCTTACACTTTCAGCTCTTAGTGATGTTCTCTTTGTTTTTCACTCTTTTAGATGTGACATGACTGACTGCCATTATCAGCTTACTGGGATTCCAGTACAAACCAAGGATTGTATCATGCTCTCCAGTATACTCAGCTGGCTAAAGGAAGTTTTCAGCACAGTTTTAACTGTGAAGAAAATAGTTTGCTGGAGAACTTGTGCAATTCCAGATGTGATAGAGTCTGGCACTCAGACTGCCTGACACAAAGCACAGCAAAGTGTTAATAGACTGGAACAAGTAACCAGTTTGAAAATGAGTAGGGGATTTAAACCATCCTATACTGGTAGAAAATCCAGACAAATGGCCAGCTCCCACAGCTTCCAAAGGTTTTTTGAGGGTTTTTGGTGTCTCATAACCTATTGAATTTTGCATTTGTAATGCTCTGAGAGAACGTCTGTGGTGCTCATTACAGTGAGCATTTATATACAACCTGCTCAAGCCCAAAGATGAGAATAAATCTCTGAGGAATTCTGAAGTGGCAAAATATTAATCTGACACCAGAGGTTAACAGGATGAGAGGGACTGGGAATATGACCAGTTCAGGCAAAATGTGAACTGCCACCCATAAACTGGGGAGATGGAAATTAGACACTAGAAGACAGTCTCCATCAAGCTCATTAGAAAAGAGACAAGACTGTGGATGGCACACAACCAAGACTGGCTCTCAAAATAAGACTCATATTAATGAAACCCTGTTTTTGGACCTGTCTTCTATTCCCACAACTAAAGCCAACATCATATGCAGAAAGTGCACAGATCTTGTAAAGTCCTTTCATGGGACTGAGATGGGCTTGCAACAGTTTTCATCCTTTAGTCCCTGCTCTGTCATGTCACAGGACTCTGCGTCCTTCATCTTTTGTTTATTTATTTATTTTTTAATAGGTAGTTGGTTGTTAGTTGTTGGAGTCAAGGAGTCAAAGGCTGTGAGGGAATGGCAAGTGAGATGCATATTGTGCATGTCAGAAGAAATGAACTACTCCAATAAATACTGGGCTTAAAACTCTGCTCAAGCAGAGGAGGCAAACAACATCCACTAAGTAACCAGGCTCTACTATAATTGCTAGGAGCTCAAATGCAATGTGAAATGCATGTCCCAGATGAGTCTTTGCAGCACCACATAAACTGCAGCTGCTCCTCAGAGGAGCAGCCTGAACTTGTTTTTCACAGGCTCCTTATTTCATTCTTCACAGTCTTTTTCAGCAGCAGAGACCCTGAAACACCAAGTAACTGTGCAAAAGTGCAGAAAAATAGTAGTAGCATCTTCTCTTTAGAGAGTTGTAGCCCCTCAGAATAAATGGGAGTTGAATACGTATCTGCCAGGCACACCAAGATGATCAGGAGACACTATTAGAACAATAGGGTTGGAGGACAAAGGTTTGGTGCTGGGGAGCATAAAGATGATGAGAAGAGGCTAAAAATTATTTCAGGGAACAAAACCAACCACTCCAGGCCTCATCCCTGCAGCCTTCCTAGACCCATCCTCCGTTGCTCCATCCTGTATTTTGCATCATATCTTCCCCTGATGCTTGGCGAGAATGAGCTGGAGGCAGTAAGTGTTGCATCTGCACACATGCAAGGCCTCCCTCCAGATGCCTCCTTGCAGCCACACACTGATATGTGCAGTGAGGCCCAGAAGATAGCTACACACCAAGAGTCATCAGATAGAGGAGACACCAAGAAACAGAAATGTGGCAATAAAATTTGATGTCACATCTATGATTTTTTTGCTCAGCACATTAAGCAAAATGCCTCTAACTTAAAACAGACTTATTCAGTTTCAGTGTCCAGCTATCTGAAAGGCTCAGAAGCACTGAAATTTCATGGGGCAAACAGATCTGCTGGCTTGAAGAAATCTTCACTCAACAGATACTTTCTCTCTGCATCTGCCACACAAAGTTTTTAAACAGAAATCTTTCCACTGTTCCCTTCCTGGCCAGCTCCTGACAAAATATGCTGATCCCTTGCCTGCACCCATCCCCAGTACACATCATTTCCAATTAGTCTGGGACATGAAAGGCTAATCGTCTGTCAGCTTTGGAATGTGATGGGTGTCCTCTAGCCTGGCCCAGGCGAGGAGGTGTGGGACATTTGCTTTGCAGCTGCCCGACCAGGCAGGCAGGGCAGAGGGCTCTGGGGGTGGAGGAGCTAACTCGAACTGACTTTCTCCCACACCACTCGAAGGGCTTGCTACAAGAAACTATGCTAGATATTTGTTTGCTCTGGCTGCAAGTGCACAATAAGGAACATTTTATGGACAGCTGATCCTGCCTTTGGGCAAGGAGATGATGCAGAGTACATTTGTGGGCTCTTCCCACCATTTTCTCTGATAAGGGGATTACACAGACTGACAGATTTAAAAGTACTGACATGCATCCCCCATCTCCAGAAACAGCTTGAAAAGCCTTTCACCATATCACCTCCTTCCCATCCCAACGTGCTCAAGCAGATTTGTGTACTTACAGCAATGGGCTGGGGCCCTGTCTGAGCAGGAGCTGAGCTGCCTGGGTGCCACAGCAGGTGCTCACAGCAGCACAAGAAGAGGGTCTAGTTTTGAGGGGGTTTGCACAGTCAGCAGCTTTGCATGGGAAGCGTCCAAAGCTTTATATACTTTCCTGGCAACACAGTTTTCTTAATACACATTATGAAGGAAGCACAGAGCTCAGGGAGGAGAAAGAGAAGGTGAACCTGGAGGAAGGCATCTGAGCAGCACTGTACAGAAGAGGATACTCACACATGAATGGAGGGCTTTCAGGCATAACGGGTTCTAACTGGGAAGCTAAAAATCTCTACATGGTCATTGTGACAGCAGGGTTCTGACTGCAGACATAATTTTGCAGATTATTGCCAAAAAGCAGAGGCCTGAAAAGAAAGCTGTGAACTGTTCACTGGGGAAAGAAATCCCTATGCCTTTCATGACAAGTTAATAAATGTCAGATAAAAAAATCTGAATATGTAGTAATGGCTGTGCAGATCAACTTTCCCTTATGGCAGCAGTGCCAGATTATTTACTGGAGATATGGTTTTCCTATTTGGGGATTTTTTTTCTTATAAATAGATAATAAACAGTTTATGAATGAAAGGTGGACTGGAAAAAAAAAAAAAAAAAAAAAAAAAAAAAATCAATTTGACACACAAATTAAGTTTCAGTGCCAAAAAGCTTGGACGTAGTTCACAAGGAAAAAAGTATTTTTCATGCAGACATCCTATTGCAAAAAGGAAAGCCACTGGAGATTAAGGAGGAAATAAATAGAATTAATATATTAGGAGTAAATAGGGAGGAAGTTTGGGACATTGGAGATTAATGAGGAACATAAACTCTCTCTTGCTTTGCCCAAGACATATGAGCTGAATTGTATTTTATGTTTTTCAAGGTGAATGGAAAACAACAGAACAGGGAAGAAACTTCCCAAGAGTTTTCACTCATAGCCCTCCTGGGACTGTTTCCCTTGGAGATGTAGATGCCTGGCCAGAAAAAATGCTAGTTCTGCAGTGTTTTGTGATGAGCTGGGGAAGATCCTCCAGACAGCTTCATTGGCATGTTTTCTTCCTTCGAGCATGAGATAAACAGTGCAAATGACATGGTTTTGTACAGAAGCCACTGAATTGCCAGTGAATAGGCCTTAACTATGCTGCCTTTTGAATCACAAAATTACAAACTGTGAATAAAAACTTAAAATGCATTATCCAGTCTTTATATGCACACAACCACATGCACGTGCACACACATTCACACACGTACACTCATGCATGTGCTCAGGCAACCAGAAAAAAATGGTTATTTCAAAACAAATTTACCACACAGCTCCAGATAAATATTTAGATTATGAAATGTCAAAATACTCAATAGGACTATTATCTTGGAAAGCATATTTTTATTTATATATTGACTTTATATTTTTAAAAAAGTACATTTAAAATAGTTTGTTCTGTTGCAGATAGAATAAAATCTCAGATGAAACTTAAACACAATGAACTGTGCAATTATCATTAAATCCTCAGTTTTAGTACCAATCCCCCCCCCCCCCCCCCCCCCCCTTCATTTTCAAGCCTGTTGACCTATGCCATTTCCTTTCTCTATCCACTTTCTCATGTTTTGTCCCAAAACAAAAAAATGTCTTCCCGGCTGAGCTCTATACTTACTCACCTCTACCATCCCCACTCCTGGCAGGGGCCAGCAATAATTGGGGGGTCTCAGGAGTGTCCAAGACCTTCAGCTCTGCAGCATGGCAGGCCGCCTCAGTTTCCTTTGGTCACTTTCATTCCATGCATGTTAAGGGATGTTCTGATGCCTTGGAAGGCTCCGGCTAGGTGCCATAGCAGGAGTGGTCACTGTATCCAAAATCAGATGGAGCTCCCCCTGGACACCCCAGGAGCATCACAATCAGCTGTGCAGTGTAGGCTAAGCATGAAGAAGGAGTGGAGTTTGAGGTGAGAAAAAGAGCAGGAACTACAGAAATTGAGAGACTGCTGAGAAGTGGAAAACAACTAGCCAGATGGAAGCATGTCCTTGGGACCACATCTGACACAACCTAGGACAGAACTGAAGAGGTAAAGCTATGGGATATCCCGTATACATATACAAGAACATGGAGAACAGAGAGGACATATGCTTGCAAACATTTTAATCTGTCTTAGTCTTCACTTTCTCTTTAGAATCCACACTAGTTTACTTTCAATACAGGTTTTGGAGTTTCAAAGACTATCACAAATTTCTGTTGTGTTCATTGTAAGAGCCAAGGCAGGCCTACCTAAAAACCCCGGCCGCTTTAGGTGTCATCGCAAGCTATGTATGAAGTCCCATGTCCTATATTCCCACCAAGTAACATCCAGTCTCTTCCTACAGCTCTCCTGAAACTCAGCTCTCCTTCATAAGCAAAAGGTTGACATAATCCAGTTCTATTGTAACAAAGATTTCATAAGTCACTTTTTGCCTGTTGCATTTCCAGCATATTGCCTGTGCATCACAGCCACAGCACCAGTCAATGCCAACTCTGTGGTCTCCCTTTGCCTGGCCATGCTCACTCCAGGTTCTTCGTGCCAGTGTCCTGAAGGGCTGTTGACACCAAGGATGGATTCTGCCCACACAGTGTGTGGGTGTCTAGGAGAAAATAACAACAGAGCAAGCTGTACCCTGTATTGCAGACCTCCTTCAGACCCAAATGGACGGGACAGGTGGCTTCTCCCAGACTACATGCTTTTCACTCTCATCTGTCAAGAGAATAAAGAAGAAATGACATAAACTCTATACTATGTAGGAAGGAGTTTGAACTATGAGCTATCATTGTTCTTTCAGAAAGTCAGTTCACACCAGTGTGAGAAGGACATTCTCTGTGGTGGACAAGCCATGCCTCTGATTAGCAAAGCAGTTGCTTCCCAGGAAATTAATGGCTTATGATTAATTTGCTGCTTTTTGCTTTTACTACATTTAGGAAAAACTGGATCTCAAATTATTGGTGCAAGCTAAATACATGTGAGACCAAACTTCTAAATAAGAATGTTTCTATCTATTGCACTATCAAAGTGAGTAACATTTGAAATAATAATAATAATAATAATAATAATAATATTAAAAAAAAAAAAAAAAAGTTATCATTCTGGTCTTTCTCAGCATGTTATTTAAACTATACCTAACAAATGGATTCATTTAGAAATATGAATGCATTTCAGAAAGTAAATAAAGTTCTTATTTGAATAAGTTCCTATATTTGTTGCCAAGCTCTCAGGGAAAATATCCACTAATGTTTATCACATCATCAGAGACGTGAGCCAAACTTTTGCCAATGCACTGCATTATGCTTTATTTAGAGTGGGGGGAGGGAATTGTATCTTACAGAGGTATCTCGTATTAACCAACAACTGTACTGCAAAGAGCTGCAGACTGCATGAAGGAGATCTCCACAGGCCAGAGGCAGCACAGCACAATGTGAGAGCCTGGTGGGGAGGTAGAACAGGGTGTTCCAATCCAAATTCTGAATTTCTTGCCTTCTGTGGGTTTAAACCACATGTGGACTCACCCAGTTCCTGATGGGTGTTTTACAGCCAGGCTCTAAACCCTGAAAATATGGAATGAAAATGGAAACACAGACCACCCCATAACCACAGCCCATGGCTCTCATGGTCAATGCTGCAGGCCCAGGCCTACAGCTGAGTTTCAAATTATTCTATTGAATTACAGAAAGGGCTATTATTAGACTCCCCTCCCCTCAACCTCCTTATTTACAGTGGTTTGCCATCATTAAACCTGCTTTCTGACAACCTTCGTCTACAAACTGCTTAACATATCAAGACTTTTCTGAACATTGCAATTTGATGTATTAGAGGGGTAATGCGTTGAGTAAGACTTGTGTCCCAGGGTAATGATTTCTCTCTGCCAGTGTCGGGCTGAGGCATTTTGGATTTATGGCAGTGCGTATTTGGGGGATTCATTGGCCAACTGGTGAAGGTAGCCCTTCAGGAGCTAATCTTCAGTTAATCTTTTAAGTCTTTTTAATTTTTGCTTGTTAAGAAAATCCCTGAGTCCAATGCATTTATCTGGTAGACACCCTAATTAAAATAAATGAATGAATAAATGAATAAATAAATAAAGTTTGGTATCACCTTCATAGAAATAAAAAACAATAAACCCTTCCAGGACACTCACTCACTTCAAGAGGCACAATGTACGGGTCCAGATTCTCAGTGTGTTTGTTACTTGTAGCTCTGGAGTCATATAATAGTTCTGCACATTACTCAACAGTTGTTTCATTTCGCCTCCTGAAGTGATTGCAATTCAATGGAAGGGAAAAAATGCACCTGTTTTAGCATCAACTATAGGGAAAGCACTGGCTTCAGTTCCCAGTGACAGAAATGCATCAGATCATGCACACATTTTTTTAAAAAGTGGATTCAGCAATTCATGAAGGCAAGCTGAGATTTTGCCATGACGTTCTTAGCAAGTGAAAAAAATTACAGAACTCAATAATACTTCATGAAAAAGGACTCTTTGGAAACACTTGTAGTATATATCCCATTTCATAGAGAAGCAAGACCTTATCTTAAGCAAATTAGTTGACTTATAGCAAGACATGTAAAGAATGAGCACATTGAAAGCCCCACATGGAGAAGCTCTAATGGAAGGGATTCGCACACAGCTGTTTGCACAGTGCCTGGTACAATGGGTCCTAACCTGGTCATGCCTTCTGGTTGCTATTGCAGTGCAAACATTCAACAACAAAGAACTAGCAAGCAGTGCTACGGTCAATCTCGGCTATCAAATCTTCATTGTGTGCTCCTTGTGTGCCTCTACGAGCACTGGTGTAACTGCTCTGGCCTCATCCAGAGGCATGCTAGAGTCAAAGGAAAACTCAGCTCTTGGCCCTAGCAGCTTTTGCTCGGGAGTCTGGAGCATTGGTCAGCACTTAATCCGATCATTCCTGTCATTTGTGGATGTTCCCATTGCTGTGGGAAGGCATTTCTGAGAGGACAAAAGATTGTCACCCGATATTAAATACTCCCACGTGAATGTCTTCAGAGCTTGGCGAACAAGCTCTTGGCACTGGAAAATATCTGCTGGACATCTGCTTATAAAGAAAATCCTCTGATCAGTCAAAAAACACAGTTTAAAAGAGTATTTCCATGTGTATTGGTCAGTAATGTGCACTCAGAAGTGATTATATTTGCAGCAAATATGACAACTGCCCAAAAACCCTCCAGAAATATTCAGATTAGGTGGTGAGCCTCTCCCATGCTATGTGTGCACTTGCCAGAAAGATGGCTAGTAGTTCCATATCAGCACCTTAAGTCTTTTTTTCTTTCTTCTTAGGATATGACCTTTGAGGTGACCACCAGTCCATTCCTGAAGCTCTGCTTCCTAATGAGTTGTCTTCAGAGAACTGACAGCAATAGCCTGACCCAAGGTAGCTGCTGCATTCCCCATGTGCATATAAAATACAGATATCCTTCCTGGGGGCAGATAACAGCTGGTGACAAGTGGCATCTCCAAGACCCTGGAGACAACCATGGGGCTGCTAAGTTTGGGGCAAAATTTTGTTAGTTTCAAGTTCTTGGAATTTCTGTGATTTTTTAATACTTTTATAAAATATGAGATACATGAAGACCCACGGTGGCTGCAAGAAAGCAGATGCTGCTCCCCAAGCATCTGGTGCACAGCATGAATGTCTCTGCGCTCACCCACAGGGGACTGTGACTTCGGCTCACACAGGCATAGAATGAGTTTGGCAGACGAGAAAACCCAGCCCTAAATAATTGACATTATTGGTGGCAGAGGGCTGGGAAGAAATGAAAAGCACATTGGAAAGCTAAATCTAAAAAAAAAGTGTGATTCAGTTTTATAGTTCTATAAAAAAAAAAAAAAAAAAAAAAAAAAAAAAAAAAAAAAAAAAAAAAAAGGCAAGAGAGCAGCTCACAGCTGGCAAGAAGGAAGGCCCAAGCTCTTAGTTTCACTTCCTCCACTGGCTGACATTTATAGGATTACTTATAAACAACGTTTATGAAAATCAGTCAAGTCATAGTTCACAACACTGTCACAAAGCAGAGAAATATCATGTTTTCTTTGTTTTCCAAATGAAAAAGCACAGGGTGAGGAGGATGAAATGTATATATGCTTCTCTGGTGGGTACGTTAGCCCAAAGCTAAGTGTCTGTATTGCAAAGAGTGTGAATAAAATACTAAAACACAAAGAGAATCCTTCAAACTGAGTAAGAGCTCTACTCTCTACTAGTTTGGATTATTACATTTTTAATTAACAACTTGCAGTACTCTTTTTTTCCTAACTTAATCATAATTGTTAATCTGCTAAAGTTTTAATAGATTGAACTGTTTCTCTGCACTTCCTGAGATGACCAAGTAACTGCTTGTACAACCCATATGCATAAATCCCTACCTGTATCGTGAAGAACTGGCAATGGAAAACTTAGTTTCAAAGATTTCTGAATCCACACCTGTTGCTGAACTTAGTTAACAAACCTTTGAGCATGGATGTCACATCAATGGCTCTCAAGCACCAGGAAGCAGCTGGATTATTGATAATCTGAAGAGCACATTAAGCTGTTGCCTCCACTTCTGCTGCCACAATCAGGATGAGAAGGCAGCAGAGAAACAGAGAAGAGCAATGCAGAAGTGAGAGAAAAATTACTCAAGAGTAAAACATAAACCAACCAACAAACAAAAAGACTGTGGTTTTACTTTTTCCTCAAAGCATGAGTTGAATTAAGAACAAGTTACAATTATAGGAAGATTTCCACCCAATTCCTTTTCCATATCAGAATGTGCTGCAGGAACTCCTTGGATTTCTTGGATTGAGGGAATGACACAACCAAAGGAATCACCATGAAAATGAAGGAAACATGCACTGTGAAAATGCAGCCACTGTGGACACAGGAGCGCTCTTGAAGCACAAAGGCAGATGTTCAATGAGAGAAGATCTTTGCAGAGCCACATACATCTCCACTAGGAACACCAGACTTCCTGCTCTAGGCACCTCCCTTCATTTAAATGGCAGAAGGGAAACTAGAGATGCACAATGGCAGGGATGAGCTAGATGTCTCCAAAACATATTTATTGGTTGCTGTCTTTGCTTTAGCATTGATTTTAGAAATGACTCAATTCTTTACCTTGCATGGGAGAAGCTGAAGAGAAGAAAGCCTGTGTAGGTAGATACTGGATTTCTCCATGGTTAGGAAGACAAACTTAATTACCAGGAGAGTTGTTCACCCAAAAGAGTTTCTCACCCTCCATTCCAACAGAAGGGAAAGTATGTTTATACCTAATATCCTCTTGAAAATAAGAGATTTATGCCTTTCAAGACATTATAGAAATCTAAGAGACCTTTTTACCCTGGAGAATATCCAAATTTTGTGTACAATATTTAAATGTGCATTTGGGATGCAGTTTTTCCACAAAAATAAAGAAAAAGGATTTTTTTTCTGGTGTGTATTGGCATTGAACACCCTGATGAAATAGCAGCCAGAGGAAATGGTGGAATTGCGCATCTGCAAAACAATCATTCTGAGTAGACTAAGTTTATGTAAGTGTTTAGGAGATGAGTCTGCTCATTCTGTTCTATCAGGCCTTTGAAGGCTTAGTATTTCTTCTCTAAACGTGCGGGTTTTGATTTTGTCCTCCTGCTCCATGCATGAGGAGATAAGAGTCCCACACACAGAGCTGCTTCTACAGATGGCTGCAAACCACACCAGTTCTAATACCATAATCCCAGAATGGCTGAGGCTGGCAGGGCCCTCTGGAGGCCATCTGCTCCAACCCCTGCTCCAGCAGGGCCACCCAGAGCAGGCTGCCCAAGACCACGTCCAGGTGGCCTTTGAAGATCTCCAAGGAGGGAGACCACTATCACAATGAAACGGCTCATATCTATAGGCTGTGCTTTATCTAAGGGCAAGTAACCATATGCATTGAAATTTACTATAAATAAATAAATAAATAAATAAATAAATAAATAAATAAATGGAGGAATTTGTTTGGTGGCAGTTTCAGGAAGACATGACTGGATTCACACAAACATTTGTGAATGAAACCCACACAACTGTGCCACAAAAAATCTCTGCAAAGGTTTCATGGGTGTTTCCCAAGAGGTGATTTATAATACAGACCTCAGTATTATGAATTTATTGCCTTTCCAGGATTCCACATACTTTCACTAGAGGATGTAGTGCTGATTTAGCCTATGCGTAGCTTCATTCCATGGCAAAGGGGTTCCTGTTTTTTTATTTTTTTTAATTATTTTTTAATTCAATAAAATAAAAACATTGCTGCACATCTTGAGATGCCAAGAGAAACTACAAAGTGTTGCTTATCTTCAAAAGTGACAGCTTCCCTGATCATATCAATTTTAGCAGGGTGAACACAAAGATTTGAGCCATTTCTCCACTTCCACTTTAACATCTATTATCATGTCCTCCCACTGATGTTGTCAGTCAGGTGACTCAGGGTCTCATACCTTGCTTTTGCCCTCCCTCTCCCAGAGTCCCCAGTGCTTCTCCCTCCATAAAAAAATCCAGCTTACTGAAGCACAGCATTCAGCTGGCTCTGTCTCCATCATATTCTTCCAAACGGGAAGGAGGACTCACCACATTCCTGATACTCAATTGGCATTCATCTCAAAAAAAAAAAAAAAAAAAAAAAAAAAAAAAAAAAAAAAAAAAAAAAGAAAGGAGAAGCTCCAAAGTGTAAGAGCATCCTCAATCCCCATTTAGGGTTGCCTTTTGAGAGGCATATGAAGACATTTGAGTTCAGATAGTTTCCAGTCCTGCAATTTGCACTTGCTTCTTCAGGCATTGCAGACACCTCAGACAGACTGCCTGCGATATTTTAGAACTGGGCAAGCTAACAGGAGGAAGCACTGCAAGGCCAGGGACACCGAGTGCATTCTTCTCTGGCACCGCTGCCTGGCCTCCCCCAGCCAGCCTCTCAAAGGAGGCTCTGTGCAGGAAGGCACCCAGCGCCGGGCAAGGGGGCTGCTCCTGTGCCTGGAAAAATGAGCAGCCCCAGCAGCTTGTTTGTTTGTTTGTTTTTCTAGGGGAATACAGGTTCACTCATCATTAGAATAAGCGCATTCAAGCAAGCACTTAGCTGGTGTTAAGTCTTCCAAGAGGAGAGCGGTGTATGAATGAGGCCAGTAAGAGCTGCATACTGCAGGGTCTCAGTCAATATTTTTCAAATCTGGGCCAGGCTGAGGCACCCTGGTTTAAAAAGTACTGCCATGAGCATTGTAAATTAATATTTTATATTCCCTTGAAGTGCCTTTTGAGGAAATTAGCCTTCATTACAGAAGCATCTCCCCTGTAAACACAGCGAATACCTCTGCTGACAAGAACAGCACTGTAGGGCTGGCAAGGAGAGCAAATGTTGAGGCTGGGGGAAGAACTGGATAGATCAGTAACTGTGTCCAACAGGCATGTGAATCCCCTCTACCAAGCTGCAGCTCCTGCCCTTCTGCTGCAGACGGCCCCACCTCGGCATCCCTTGCACCTCGGGGTTGTGGAAGCATCGGGACCCTCACATTGCTGCCGACAGGACACTTCACCATCCACAAGCACCAAGGCCTCACGAGGAGGTTTCGGCCCCACTACCTACACCAGGAAGGCAGCAAGAGCACTGCTGGTTGGGCAAGGCACCAGATTTCAGAGTGTTTACACGGCCTGACAAGATCTGGACCAAGTGGTTTTTGTGCTGGCTGGGGAGCTTCTCCGTGGCCCAGCGGGCCTGAAGTTGGGCAAGGCTTTTCAAAATGGCTGCGCTCCCATCAGAAAGCAGCCCAATAATGCTCTTCTCAGAAAAGTGGTGCCCTCGTCTTTTCTTTAATGAAAGCGAGTTGGTATTCATTAGGAGCAGGCCAGAGCTATTTCAGACACGGAAGACAGCAGACACAAATCAATAGAAAAAAATAACTTCTTTTTATTTACAAAAAAAAATCCAAATATTGGATGCTGTAAACAAAATTCACAATCTGTTCCCTCTAGAGTCTGTTTTCCATCAGCTCTTTTTCTGTGACAAAGCCTATAGTCAAAATGTTCCAAAAGAGCAATCCAAGGAGCAGTTTGCTGCAACAGGATGCCTTGCAGAAGGCAACAGTTGTAAGGAAATCTGAGGGAAAGCAAATCTGCACAGACTCCTACAGACTGCAGGAGCCTGCAGTGCTTCAGCCAAGCTGTCTTGAAATTTGCAGTTTTTTTTTTTGTTTTTTTTTGTTTTTTTTTTTTTACTATTTATTTTGTTAGCAAACCATTTTTACAACAGCAAAACAGTACGCTGATTTTCTTTCTCACAAGGGAAACTCTCTGCATAAAGAAAACTATACAAAATAATATATTCAAATAGGAGCTGAATATGCAATTACAGTTTTTCCTCTTCTGTGCAGTTTTATCTAACACACTTCATTTTCTCAATAAAAAAAAAAAAAAAAAAAAAAAAAAAAAAGCTTCTTTTGAACTGGTAGGAGTTTTTGACATGATGCAAACCAAGCATTTAGTAAGAAGTGTTTAGAAGATTTGTGTGAAGGCGTTTGTGCAAGACAAAACAAAAAATGTTTTAAGTGCAATAAAACTAGAAAAATATCGCCCTTTTGGTCTTCTAACTACCCATCTATTTTTAGAATAAATGTTCTTACATTTGAGGGGACAGCTACATCTAAGGAAAAAAAAAAATTCAAAGCTCTTGGTTGTTTCACGATAGCTATGTTGAACCAAGTTTAGGTCCCTGTTGGTTAGCTGCGGCACAAACAGTTTTACTGTAATCAGGTCAATGTTTTTAATCAGTTCAGCTCTTTAAAAGGGGCACTGTCTCTTGTAGCAAGTTGTAGCCTCACAGCTGATTGGATGGGAAAAATGAAGTCTACAAAGCAAGAATGTGGTTGTTAACTTTAAAAGTACCAGTGTGCTGAAGAGGAGGGGAAAAAACAGTTAAAAAAGAGTCAGACTTTATGGAGGGGAAGGTGTGCAAACCACAGAAATAAACCAGCTTTGAAAAGGGGTTCTTATTTTACTCTTGGCCTGAAATCACGCCTTCTTCCCACCTCTAACACCGGGCACCTTTTAAACTCCCAGTCACAGATAAAACAAAGCTCTACCAGTTCCACCACTTGCTCATTAACATATGCAAAACAGATCCAGAATACCTATATAATATATATAAAAACATATTATATATGTATCAAAATGCAAACGCTAAAAGGTGCAGTTTAGCTCAGAGCCCTGCTGCATGCACTATAAGGTCACTAGCTGCTGTCAATCATAAAAACACAATAAAATTTGAGCGGAGAGGAAGTAAATCAAAACTTTCTTCTAAGCAATGGAAAAAGGGTCCTTCAAAGGAAAAAATACATTGTGTCATGTATTATCAGCATCTTGTGGTTGTTGCATCGCTATAGATTCTCAACCCCCTCGAAAGAGCGGATGACTCATTTATTTGCTGCAAATAGTTGTGGCGAGAGAAGACATACCACATTACCAGCTGATCCTATTTCCCCAGCCCTCCCCAGCGCTTCCGCTAGAATCCCTCCCCAGAGCTGCCGGCAGTGCTCAGGTTTGAGAAGTGCCTTCCAGCCCTACTCCACTGCCGGGATACGGTGGGACATGGGCCCCCAGCCCAGGGCCAGGAGAGGAGGAAGCCCGCGGGAGGCTGCAGCCTCCACAGGAGGAAGGGACGGCAGGGACAAGGCCTCTGAGCAAACACAGCAAAGGGCAATGAAACAGCTTTTACATTTCCTGAAGAATTCACAGGGAAGGTGCTTCAGTAAACAAATCGGGTTCCTGTTAGATTGCCTTCAGACTTAGAAGTACAAAGCGTGACAAAAATAGATGTACCTTAGTATCTCTGTAGGGTATGAATCTCGTCCTCCATTGCCCCTGCCTCCACAAGACCATGCAACAAGGCAGGTCGCATTTTCTCTCAAAAGCCTGATTTCCCTTTTTTTTTTTTTTTTTTTTTTCTCTTTTCCTCAGTACGAAAAAGTGAAATCTTAGCATCAAGTGTCATTTAGTCATCAGGGTTTCAAAGCCCAACAAAGAATCTAACACCTTCAGGGATGGCACTGAAGTTAAAACAACAGCAGAGGTTTGATTTTCCTCCTGCTGGTCTTTTGGGAGAGGAAATGAAAGTGAATAGTTATTGTTCCAATGCAAAGTGATTCCATTTAAATAAAGTACAGTACTGAAATTGTAAATGCAGTGTGACAACCAGATCAAAGGTGTTTAATATTTGCATAAAAATATATATATATAATATATATATATATAAAATATAATTTTAAGCAATCGTGCAACACTCTTAAAAAGGGTTCATTTCACATTTACTAAATTCTAGTGGTCCTGGAATGCGTAACGCATTCTATTAAAATACTCCTTTAAATACTAACAATTAGTGTTCAGATCACCAACTAATACAATATTCTTTAGCTGTCAGGGAGTTTAAATAAACCTATCTTTGATCCACGTTCCACTGAATTACACATCATGGAGGTATGCAGTCACAACATTAGTGGGTTAAATGTCAAAATGGCATTACAGTACAAAACAGTTAAAAAAAAAATCAGCTAGTCATATGTTTCTCCGTTTGTGGAATTATTATGGCTCACAAGCAACTCACTGAATTACTGTAATCCTTGTTCTTGCAACCAAAGACATTATCTGAATCCCACCTTAATCCTGACTGGTTCGTTTACTCCAAATTTCTCAGGTGTGGGTTAAAAATTCACTGCAAGGTGCCCACTGTCCTATGACATCCTGTTGCAAACTGGAAAACACATAGTACTTTATTTAAACATTCCTTAATTGCTACATTTTCCTAGACCACATTAATATATATTGTGTGTGTATATATATAGATATACACAAATAACATGTACATATATACACACACAAACATATATACACACATACACACACGCACCTAGGATAATAGCACACTGACATAACATTTACTCTATACAAGTATTTGCCAAGAAAAAAAATAGGGCATTTCCTCCACCACTTATTCACAAGCTTATGGTTGTTTTTTTGTTTTTAATCCTTGTGTCCCTGATAAAACAAAATGCATGGTAAAACCACAAAACTATATTTTTCTCACTTCAAATTCTATGAAGGCATCAGGCACTTTTGATTACTATTGGTGTGTACAAATATAGCAACATCTTTTTCTTTTTTTAATATATATATATTTATATATATACTCTACTGTATCTTCTTTGCTCGGATAACTTATTTGTGAAATCTTTGGTCCTTGAGCATATTTTGTTTGCCGCAGCTGGTTTCCCTGCATTCTCACATTTTTAAAATGTGAGGCATGCACACACAGCTGGAAATAATGGACTTTGTCATCGTACGTGTTTCTGTTTTTATAACTGTACTCATCTACTACTGTTCATTTGGAGCAAGCTGTTTCTGGTAAAGCATTCTCTATTCAAGCAAGCTATACATTCTACACGGTCAATCCATAGACAGCACTTGCTGCAAGCCCCAAATGCAGTAATTCCAATATACATTTTTATTCAGCTTATCTCTGCTTTATGCCTCTACTTTTAATTCCTGAATATATATATAGCATTGTTTTTTGTGATTTTTTTCTTTTTGTTGTTTTTTTGTTTGTTTGTTTCTTTCATAATTCTCCCTTTTGCAGATCCCATTCTAGAGTAAGGATAAAAATAAAAGAAAATAAGGCTTTCCCACCTTCTTTATGCCAAAGCTATGGGAGCAGATACTGCCAACCCATATTGTCATCAAGCATTCCTCCCTCGCTTATTTCAGGGGAAGCTGGTTGCTTTTAATGACAGGCCTCTTGTGCTCTGGGGTAGGATCCAATTGTTTTGGGGTTCTTTCTAGATCGTGCTCCCATTGTCTATTAGAAGAACCACAGGCTTTTACCGAGCTTGAAAACCAGAGCAGATCATCATCGCACAAAACACCCCATTTCAAGGGGGCACAGGGCCCCCTTCTACGTTAGAAAATGTTCTCCCCACCGGGTCTACTAATTTCAGTCCTTAATTACAGGGCAGCCAAGTAGAGTATGTGTGCTGCTGGCATGGGAACACCGTCTGAACCTGGGCAATATAGTAATTGCTGAAGTTAGCATCTGCTACGTATGGGGCTGGCTGGTAATAACAGGTGACATTGGCCACATTGGGGATAATATTTTGCTCGGCTAGGACCCGGATGGCCAGCATGGTGATCAGATTCAGCGTCTGTCTCCTCTCATGTCCCATCAGGCACACTGTGCTCTCATTCACCACACCGTGGAGGGTCATGAGATAGTCATACTTGCGGTCTTCTAATCCCACAAAGTGGTTCTGCAAGTAGGACTCCAGCTTCCTCTGCTGCTCTCCAATGTCTGAGAAGTCAATGAAAAACCTTGAGCACATGTATCTCTGCAGGGACTTAATCTCGGACTCGGAGGCAGCCCTAAAGCCCCTTACCAAAAGGTTGCAGTATTTGAGCAGACCCCCTCCTCTTATCTCTTCTGGGTTTCTGGTGGCAATTATCTTGTTGCAGAGGTGATCGAAAGCTTCTTGGAAATCCCCATAGACGCTCTCACCGATGATAGTCGGGTGAAAGGTTTCAGTCATTGGGTTCTCCGAGCATTCATAAAAAAGTAGCAGGGAGTCCAGCTTGATTTGAAAGGAGTCGACGCTGAATTCAAACTGCCGCCTCAGAGAGTCCACGAATTTCAGCTCCACGTTCTTGCCGCTGTTGTTGGACAAGGAGATGAGACTCCACCGGTCGGAATCATTGCATACCTTTACCATTTTCTGCACGTAAGCTTCCTACAAGGGGAAAGAAAATGAGCAAATGAAGACACGGAGAAGAGAGATTCCCCCCTGCAGCAGCTGCTCGCCTTCTCCCCCATCTCCACCCAGTCCTAGTGAAAAGGCTTTAAGGAGCCTGCAAACACAGACCGGAGGAGAAACAGTGTAAGAGCCCGGAGTGCTGTCACTGCACAGGGATGGCAGGGGAGGACGTTCCTGGGACTGTCATGCAAGGGAAGTACTTGGCAGGGCTGCTTCTTTCAAGCGCTTCTAAATACATCTACACGCAAAACCGATGGCGCGCATGCCAAATATCCATGCACCTCCACACACACAGAAGGTCACCGCTACAATTAAGATAAGAAACCCTTTTTATCAGTTTTCACTTCCCCTCCCCCCCCAAAAAAAAGAAAACTCAGCAAGTGTTCAATGCTCCCCGACCATGCCCTCGCAGCACCGCTTCTGCAAATCTGCCCCATATGCCAAGAAATCCCTCTAAAAACCTTAAAGGCATTTGGCTCGCAGCCTAATTAACCCAAGCAAGCCGTCTGCACGGCGAGGGAATGTGGCTCAGCACCAGGGCATTTAAACACCCCCAAAAGAGCGCGGTGCAAGCACTTGCTTCCTTCCCACAGCCAGAAAAGCCCCCCTAAGCCCACCGGGAACTGGGTCTGGCAACGCAGGCTGCCGTAGGCCTGAGCCAGGAGACTGGCACAGCCTTGGCCGCAGCAGGTACACCGATGGTGCTGGGAAATGCAGTGACACCAAACGCAGCGACACGGAGGGAGAGAAGCTGATCAGTACCAGGGAGCACCAAGCCGGGGCTGCTTTACCACAGACCCCTCTACACGTGCAAGGATGGGGGGGAAAAGTCCCCGTGGGTCACCAGGAGCAGGGCGGGAGGGGACGCTGCCCCTCTCCTTGCAGGGTTACCTTGAGGGTGAGCGGTGTGATCTTCTCCTTGTTCACCCCCTCGGGCAAGAAATCCAAGAGGCAGTCCAAGACCACGTCCTTGACAGTCTGAAACTCGGCTTCCCCTTTGAGGTCGGCGCAGAAGATGAGGTCCAAGTCCTTGTAGCCCAGGCCGCTGTCCTGGTGGAGGACGTGGCTGGCGGCCGAGCCGTTGAGCCGCACGTCCCTCAGCCCGATGCCCTTCTCCTCCAGCCGGCTCCGCACCACCTTGACGATCTGCCGGGGCTGCATGGCCAGCGTGGGGAAGTTGCCGCGGCCGTGGATGGGGATGGTCTCGCTGAGGATGCGGTCCAGGCGCTGCACTTGCTCCCAGCTCAGCACGTTGCACTGCGCGCTCTCGCAGCCGCCCGCGTACCTCCCGGTGGGGCAGCCGCCGGTCTGCCCGTCCTCTGCCATACTGGGCTGGATGGCACCGCTCCGGCTCCTCACCGCCCCCCCGGCGCCCCTCGTCCTCCGCGCCTGGCGAAAAGAGCAAAAAGCGAGCGGTCAGCGGCAGCGGCGCTCCCCCGGCCCCTGCTGCGCACACCTTAAATTAACCAATAAAATAAAATAAAATAAAATAAAATAAAATAAAATAAAATAAAACAAAATAAAAACCCGCCGAGGGGGGCAGGGGGGGAAGCCCCCCGCGAGCCCGGCAGAGAAAGGCGCCCGGACCTGCAGAGCCGCCGCTCTTCTCGCCCCCCGCCGGGGCTGAGGCCGCCCCGCGCCGTCGGAGAGGCCGCCCCGCGCCGCCCGCCGCCCCGCTCGCCCCCGCCGCGGGCCGCCGCCGTCTCCGGAGCTTTCGTAGTTGTGCCCGGGGAAGGTCCCCAGTAGTTTTTATACGGGCTTTCTCCGCTCTTCCGGGGCTCCGAGTCACGGCGCCCGCGGCCCGCCCCCTCCATCTGCATGGCCGGCCTCGCCGGTGCCCCGGCACGCCCACGGAGCGCGCGCCCACGGGCCGCCCCGCCGCCTCGGCACGGTTCCGCACGGCTCGGCTCGGCAAGGCGCAGCGCTGCGCAGCCGCCCCGCCCCGCTGGAAATCCCGCGCAGCGCCGCGCAGCCGCCCGCCCCTCGCCCTGGGGTGTGGGGGGGGGGGGGGGGGGAACAAGTGGAATTCCCCCGCGCTGCCCCTTATTTTCGTCCCCAATTTTTAAACCACCCCCCTTCTTAGCGACGCTCCCGGGCGTCCCAAACTTCGAAGCAAAGCGGCGGGATTTGGCAGGGCCCCGCTGCGAGCTGAGGCCGAGGATCCCGAACCTGGGGGGTCCCGGCTGCGCCAGCCCCGAAGGGATTTTCAAAGCGGCCGGCGGCGGCGCAGGGGCATCGCACCGTGCCTGCGCATCCCGGGAAATATATATATATGTACACATATACATATATATAAATATATATAAAGCAGCATACCCGTAAAATACAACTTTGGTGATTTCGGAGGGAAAAATAAATGAAAATACCAGGATAATGCACATACACACGTCCAGTTTTCAAAAATGTTCATCTTTATTTTTTCTTATTTTTAACGTAACCACTCCGCCTTTTTGCGTTTTTCACCTGCTCCAGCGCTAAATCTGTTTGCGCCGGTCCCGTCGCGCTGCGCGCCCCCGCTGCGCGCCCCCGAGGTTTGGGGGGGTGCGCGCAGCGCGCGGCTTGCGCGGGGAGGGAGGGGGAATTGCGGGGGGGGGGGGGTTGTTGCGTCACCGCTCGGAGCTTTGTGACGCGCGGAGCGCGGGGCCAATGGGGGCGCGCGGCGGCGTGACGCGCAGCCGCCTCGAGCGGGCGCTCCGCCAAATGGCGGCGGGGGGGTGATGGCGGCCGGCGGCGAGGCGAGCCCCCCTCCCCAAATGTTTCCCTCTCCCCCGTCCGCCATTACGGATGGGGTTCGGGGCTGTGCCCGTTCGGCACGGGGAAAGGTCCAGGAGCGGCCTCCCCCGCCTAATTAAAGCCCCGAAGGTGCCGCTTGGTGCCCTCCCCGCCCAGTACCGGGGCGCCCCCCGGAACGAGCGGGGAAGCCCCCACCGCCCTCCCCCGCTCGTCGCCGGCTGCAGCCGTGTGGCAACGGTGCCCCCTACCGGGCACCCGGCCCTCCGCGTGGTGGGAGACACGGTTTGGTCGAGGATTGAGGGGTATTTTGGGGGGTAGGGGGTGTTAAGGTGTGTGGGGTGGGGGCAGCGTGACCCCGGGGGGGATGCAAAGGTTGCGAGGTGCACCCCAGAAGGACCTGCTAACCCTGCTGGAGGCACTGGGGGGAAAATAACAGTGAGGTGTGTAGGCTCCTGCACCAGTGGGTTAAGGAAAGAAAAAGGGGAAAAAGAAAAAGAGGAAAAGAAAATGAAAAGTGGAAAAGAAAATGAAAAGAAAAAGAAAGAAAAAAGGGGAAAAGAAAAAGGAAAAGAGGAACAGAAGGAAAAAAAAAAGTAAAAGAAAAAAGGGGCAAGAAAAAAAAAGAATAGAAAATAAAAAAAAATAAATAAAACAAAGGAAAAGAAACGAAAAAGTGAAAGAAACAAGAAAAAAAAAGATGAAAAATGGGTAAAGAAAAAAGGGGGGGGAAGGAAAAGAAAAAAAAAAGAAAAAGGGGAAAAAAAACGGGGACAAAAAAAAAAAAAAAGAAAAAGGGGGAAAAGAAAAGGGAAATTAAATAGAAAAACAAAAGGAAAAGAAAAAGTGGAAGAGAAAAGGAGAAAAGGAAAATAAAATACAAAAGAGGGGGATAGAAAAAGGGGAAAATAAAAAGAAAAGGAAAAGAAAAAGGGAAAGAAAATGAAAAGAAATAAGGGGGGGGAAGAAAAAAAATGAAAAAAGGGAAAAGGCAAAAAAAAGTGAAAAGAAAAAGGGGAAAAAGAGAAAAGGGAAAAGAAGAAAAGGGTGAAAGAAAAAGAAAAAGGGGAAAGAAGAAAAGGGGGGGAAATAAAAGGAAAATGGGGAAAAGAAAGGAAAATGGGGAAAGGAAAAAGAAAAAGGGTAAAAGAAAAATGTGAAAACCAGAAAGGGGGCAAAAGAAAAGGAAAAAGAAATGAGAAAGGGAAAAGAAAAAAAAAAAAAAAAAAAAG
>CM021767.1:83232342-83263181 GCA_011076525.1 Nettapus auritus | reverse complement strand
CAGCAGCAGCACCTGTGGCTACAGTGAAGGCCAAGGATGGAGCTGGATGGAGGCCGAGGAGGCCCCATGTTCAGGACACTTGGGGAGGTTCCAACACCACCCAACCAAGCAGAGCCCCACTCCCAGCATCTCTTCAGCCAGGGGAAGCACGGCACACCTGCCCTCTCATCCCGTTTTAATCTAGGCCATCCCCGATAATCTGGGGAAAGACAAGCTAGCAATAGTTAACACTTGGACTTCATATTTGACTTCTCAGTGTGTTGCAACTGAATTTTAGCAGCATTAAATTCAGCAAGACCACAGAATGTCTCCGTGCTTTTACCCTGGCCAGCAGGATTTAATGCTATTTTACATACATCTTGTTTCCTTTCTCCTCTGTAAATTGATGCCACTTGCATACTTAGGAAGAAAAATAGGCAGAAGCTCATTCATGCTGGAGAATACTGCTCTGCTAAAGGCCACGCAAGTGTAGTTCAGAGGAAGCTGTTCACACCGGACAGCTTTGCTGAAGGAGCAACGCCAGCCAAGCCTGCTGTGAGCACCTGCGGATCATATCCCACTCACTTGAAGCAGGAGGGGAAATTGTTTCCAGTCAGAATCGTAGCACAGACACTTTTTCAGTTCAGAAAGGTACACAGGATGTTCATTGTGCCTTTTTTCAACAAAAATTAAAAATTATTTGAATCTGTGTGAAATTATTTTCATGTCTGGGGTATACTTCAGGGTACAGGCATATTCTGTACTTGCTGCTCTTAAGCCAATTCGAATGTGAGAGCCCTCATTACTTTAAATCAGTAGAAATAATTGAGCATTGTAGCAGGAAATTTAATTAGGGTGTGTTACATTATGAGAACTATAGAAATATTTGCATGAGTTTCAGGAATCACTCATGACTGATCTTGGTAATGGTGCTTCTACTAAAAGCATTGATTCAGTTTATGAACATGCAGTGTCTCTTTAATGACAAATATGTATTTTGGAAGGAAAAGTTTTCATTGGTGGGTTTGGGTTTTTTTTGGAGTTGAAATTGTGAGCAGAAATTCTTTGACAGAATTTGGTTGGGGTTACTCAGGCTGTTTGAATCGCCCATGCAATTAATGGGAAGGTAAGATGTGCGATGTGAACCATGCCTTTCTGTGGGTCCGCACAATATTGTTCAATTAGTCCCTTCACCCCACCAATACTCTCCATCCTGCTCCAGAAAAATGAAGATTAATAACGCTAAGTGTGTTTCTGTATGCATTTGTGTGTATTTGGCTAATAAATTCTTCAGTATGAGTTGTTCATTCAGTCCAGCTGCATGGGGGAGAGCGCACTCCAAGTGAATTCTTACTGAATTGAAGAATTTTTAGTATTTTCCTCACTGAACTCCATGGAGGTTGACCATAACATCATCCTGGCTCCCTTTTGACCACTATACAGTGCCCAAAACAGGAACATGTTCTTTAGCTGTAAAAACGCAAAAACCTGTGACTCTGCATCTATCTGAGCTCCAAATCAGGTGAAGGAGTAGCAGTAGATGGAGGCAACCACTTCTGAGGCCCCCAGCTTCTCCTGCCCATGACCTGGGGGCTTTGCCTTGGCCCACCCATGTTTTGCCTGGTTTGTGGGGCTGAGCTTCCCCGTCGTGCACATTTCCAAGCATGAGAGAAACAGGAGGAATTGGTTTTGCATGCCACAGCTCCTCTGCTGACACAGCCAAGGTTCAGGACAGACAGACAGTCAGGGAATTCATTTCTGAGCAGCAATGCCACTTCAGTCCAAACAATAGTGTCGATTCAGCCAGAGATGTTTGCTTTTGTTAAAACACAATAAATATCAATACTCTTACCATCACTAGGTATTAAAGGCCTTCTACCTAGGCCTTCTGTCTAGGAATGACATAAAAAAGACATACAGGAAGAGCATGGGAAGTCCCTTGCTAAACTCCCTCAGAAGTTTAAAAGGAAGACACAGCCAAACTTTATCCAAACTGTGTCATTTAAAAAAAAAAAAAAAAAAAAAAAAAAAAAAAAAAAAGTTTTGTAATATTTTGTAATATCATTTCATACAGAGCCCAAGGGCAATGAAAACATTACAAATGACACCTGTTTTCTGCCTGCTGAAGATGGAAGATGTAACCAGGCAGCAATCATCTGAAAACTTAATTGTGCTGGCACACAATTTTCTTTCTGGAAAATAGCAGGAACATGACTGAAGAACAACCATAGCTGTTCTCCACCCAGCCAACATCTGGGAGGATCAGCTCACCGCCAGATACATATTTCTGGAGAGTTCAGGCCATCGTTGTGCCCTTCCTTCCCCACCACCTCAGGTGGAGCAGCTGGGAGATGCTGGGAGCAGCCTTCATCTCCATCCTCTCCCTCCATGGTGCAGCTGGGAGCCACCGGCATGGGATCATTATGGCTGTTCCCAGCAGGGAGATGCCAAGGAAACATCAGCCACCAGGACAGGGATTCAGAGGACTGCAGGCTTGGCCAGGAAACACTCCAGGCTACCACAAAAGCCTGCAGAGCCAAACACAGCCCAACCTCATCCCCGTGCAAACGCATGTGTGCACAGCCCAAAATCTGAGTTTCATGGAAACGGCCCATGGAGAACGGGGAATAACTTTACGTTGCTGGAAGTAACAATGCTTAGCAAAATGACTAATGATCCTTTCAACAATAGCACAAAACAGTGCACTTTCAAAATGAACTCCTAGACCTTGTCTATACTGGACAGACTTGCAAGCCTTCCTTAACCTTTACGCATTCACCTCTTTCCCAGACCTGGTCTGGGCAAAGTCTGAGCATGGGTGTGGAAGCAGAGCTCAGGCTGTTTTGGTTTTGTTTCATTTTCTGTCTCACTAGAGTACACAAACCCGATTTTTAAATTCCTTTTAAAGACTTTGTCTTTCTCATGTAGGTGCATAAAGGAGTCCCCTGATACCTTCATGTTCTATATATTCTATTTCTGAAATTTATTTCCTTTGGTGATACCAATAAATATTATTAAATTTTGGAATGGAAGAGTCTATACTAGGAATTAGCACTGGAGTTAGCATTGACTACTGGAATCTGGAATATTCAACACTAAAGCCCTTTGAATAAAATGAAAATCAGAGATTTCTAGGAAATGATCTTTCAAAGATAAATTAAAAAAGCATTTGTGCTTTCAAACTACTACAGTTCTATTAGCTTTGTTTTCCTTCTGCCAGTTTTTACTGGAAAGATGTTTTACTCATCCTGGGAAAAATGTCAATGTTTGGACTAAAAGCTGTGTTGTTTTGAAAAGGTACTGTTTAAAGTATGCCAAATTATCAGACTTTTCTGATGATCCTGCCAGTAGCTTTTTGCGATTCTGGTGAGAAAATTGTGTGTCAAATGAAATAGTAACACTCACCATCTACATTGTTGCAGCAGCTACAGGACAAGTCCGAGATCGGGGCACCAAATGGTCCATCAAACAAAAGACAGACTGCTGCCTAGCCTAAAGAGTTCATAGCCTCAGTGCATCAGTAAATGGCAGTATTTTCCACTTCATAAACCCAGCATTTGCTCTCAGGGGTTAGGGTCACCTCCTAGCCAGGATTAGTTGGATACAGGTGAAGGCAGAGGCTCCAGCAAGGTTCCCGTCTCCTCCACCTCAGACCCGTGGTTGTCCCACCCTGCAGGGTGCTCCTGCAGAAAAAAACAGCTGTGCTCCCAGATTCAGTGCAGTGCTACGGCCGTGGTGGAGACTGTTGCTTACAAATTCTGGGCCCTTGGGATATGAATGCAATTAAAATGGGCTGCCCAGGTATGCCTGTTCATTTGGGAGCCAAGAATAAGGCTTTTCACTCTTGAAGAGGCTACATTTCACATTGCTATGTGAGAAAGCCAACATCTTCAGCCTTGCACATATAGTAAAGGCGAAACTCCAGTGTTTCATGACTCATGCAGTCATGCAATCCCAGTTGCATATGACTGATGGGATTTTATGCTGATTTTACTGTTCCATGTTTTGTTTATTCTAAAATGCATTAAGCTCATGTGGGAATACTCCAGTGGATTTCACCATTCTGCGTCTTATTCAGGAGAGCTGGAGAAACATATCATTTTGGATTTAAACAAGCTGTCTTGCATTTGGAACAGTGAGCTGCAGAAAACACACAACTAACAGAAATCGGGTTACCGTTCATTCAAACAGAACTAGTTTCACAGATTCAAAGCCATCGTTTAGTTTCACCTACTACAAAACAAAGACTGTTTTACCAAATTCTTCTATCAATACACTATCAAGAGTATGACTCCTGATGCAGTCAGGGCACCTTTCAGTTTTGATTAACATTTATAAATTCTGGAAATTAACTGTATTCTTGCAGAAAAATTGTTTCATTTCCTAGTTACTCTCACTTTTAAAAATGTGCACAGTGTTCCTAGTTGGAGGGCACATTTACACAGAACAGGATTGTTTCCAGTGATTTTTCTTGCTGCACACTGAACTGACATGTATTTCTAGGATGAAATTCTTGGCAACTATCAAAAGGTGAGACACACACATTCTGTGCTCCTCCTGTTTAAAACTGCCTGCTGAGGCAATACAAATTCTGCAGCTGACTTCCCACACTACTCAGCACCTCACCCAGGTTGACTACTACTAGTGGGCTGCTGAGAAAGAAGGTTCCTTATTGCTACATGCTCCTGGGGTGCCAAAGATGGTCTGTTTACAGCTGCACATACATCAACAACCAACACAAAAGCATTATTACCAGACTAGAGTAGACTTTGGTCATCTAGAGTTGTATGGGTGCCTTTGGAGGCAAAGAGTCAAAGTGCCTTGAAAAAAAAAAAAAAAAAAAAAAGAATGAAACCCAGCATTTTAGGGCTGTGCAAGTGGGACCGCAATCAAAGCACTGCAGCAATGGACCAAAAGGGTGTGGGAGACCTCTTCCAAGGAAGCAAAGAACTGGAAGGTGCCACAGTCCATGTGTGCACATCAAGAGAGATAAAGAGGCTTTCTGGTGGCACTACTGTGCTACCATTTGAAATCCACACTTTGTGCCAAACATCCTAGTCAGAAGTAAACTTCCTGCTGCCCATGGGATGCCACCATGCTGGGCCAATGTGCCCTGTTAGCCTTCCCAGATCCTGGTGTTGCCTTAGCACTTCCAAAATTCACAGAATCCCAGAATGGGTGGGGTTGGCAGGGCCCTCTGGAGGCCACGTGCTCCAACCCCTGCTCAAGCAGGGCCACCCAGAGCAGGCTGTTCAGGATCATGTCCAGGAGGTTTCTGACTATCTCCAAGGATGGAGACTCCACCACCCCTCCAGCTGGTTGGTCCCAGCACAATTGCATAGTCAGTAGGGACCTGTTCTTAATTTTAATCTCCTTTGTGTATTCTTCGGTCTCCAGCAAAACCATCGCCCAAAACAATAAGCGGTCACCTCTCTCTGGTTTGTTTCCTTTATCCTTTCTTCACACTTCACCCTCACCCCAGATCATTTCCAGTTATCCACGTGATGATGATAGCAGCTGCAGCAAGGACCTGGTTCAGAGCCGCACTGCTCTCATGAGCAGGAATGTAATGACATACTTCACCAAAGCACCCACCCACAACACTCCTTTTTCTTTCATGGGTTTCCTTTTCCTGCATGGGAAGCCTTGCTCCTCCACACCCTATGCTGCTTTGATATGCTAGATTCAGGAGCAAAATCCTGCCAGAGTGTTTACTTAGAGTATAGAGGAAAGAAAGAAAGAAAGAAAGAAAGAAAGAAAGAAAGAAAGAAAGAAAGAAAGAAAGGCAATTTATCAACTACATTTCAAAGCAAAAGTAAGGTATTTTGTGGAAATATATATATATATATATATTCCAAGTAGGAAGAGGAGTATGTTATGAATGCAAAAAAATAAAAATAAAAATAAAAAAGGTGAAGCATTTTTTCCCATGCAAGATTTTTCCTCCAGGTGCATGAAAATACTACAGATCAGTACCTGAAGTGAGTTATTATACAGTAGCGTGCCCTGCCTCTGCTTCAGAGGAAAGGCAGAGCGCCACTTCTGAGGAGGAAAATACTCCATCCAGTGCTCTTGCTGAGACCCTGCAGGACCCCAAGTGGAGCCAGCTGCATCAAGAGCCACCACCTCCCACAGCTGCAGGTTACCAGTGATTTTAGTGCCAGGCAAGGCAGGGACCCCAGGACTCCAGCCCTTCCTGAGCATCACTGAGCATCACTAGCACCATTTACTGCAGGGAGAGATGGGCAGCTACACAGCCAGAGCATAGCTGTCCACTCTGAGCTCTGCCATAGAGGCATGCATCTCACTAATGTGGAAGACCTCCGAAATCAGCAAGACCTAGGAGGCAGGAGCTGTTCCCAACTGGGAAAGCACCAGAGGAAGCTCCTGTCCCCAGCTCCTGCACAGTTTGGAGTTCAGCTGCTGCCCCCCTCTCAGGAGGCAGAAGCAGCCTCTTCTTCAGGACAGCATCTTCAGTGCCTCAGCCCTGCTGAGCTCAGCAGTAGCCCAGCTGAGCTCTGAACCGTAAGCTGGCTTTGTGCACAGATAAAAATAGTAAGGCAGGAATAATATTACAACAAAATAAGGGCAATCGTCACTTATCTGTTTTTTTTTTTTTTTTTTTTTTTTTTTACTGTAAAACCCTCATATTTCTGAAGGGCCAGAGACTTGTACAAAAATGATCTCCCAGCCAAAGCACTACCGGGCCCTTTTAGATCTTACTTGTTCCTTGGGTATGCAAAGTTTCGGGTGGCACCCCAGAGGTAACCTCAGCCCACCAGGTTGTAGGAAGGAGCTGAATCAAGAACAGAGCTTTTCTCTCCACCTCTGATGTTTGAATATTTCCCATCACAGTGGAAATCTTCTAAGACAGCTGATCTGACATGACACTGAGCCAAAATACGGAGAACAGTTTGTGAAATTTCATCCTCTTGAAACAGAGCCCTGAGCTTGCCTCCTACTCATACCCAAACCTAATCTTTTCCTGAAAAATAGCCTCAGTTTGATCCCTGTCCCAGTTTGGACACCATCTCCTCCTCGAGTCCTTCTCCAGTGTTAAGGAATTTCATTGTGGATGTACCATTCAGCATCTGAAAGCACAGATAAGTGTCACAGGCCTACAAGGTGACCTGATAAATTAAAGGAGAGTAAAAGGTACGCTAATATTATTAGTACATTCCCTGTTCCTCTGCCAAGGACCAGTCTCACTGTTCAAAATTAACCCCCAGAGGTTCTTATTTATCAGCATAACATTTGTTTTACTTGCAACTGACTTTGCCCAGGAGACCTGTTGTCCTAATGTAGAGCTTTTTAGTAAGATTTATATTCCACATGCCAAATGCTGCTCTCTTTTGGGCTACAATAACAAAGGCAGAGTTTTGGCTCTGGATACACAGAACTTCAGAAAGAGGCAATCTGTGCATTTGTGCAAAAGGCTCAACAAAAAAATACTAGATTATTCCTGGAAGTAGTGCACAAAAGTTCTCCATTCAAGAGGGATTATTCCCCACCAGTCTCTTCCCCACAGTCCCAGGATATCCTCTGGGTAGGAGCCACACATCCCTGCCCTGCCCACTGACCAGGCAACTTCTTAGGAAAAAGCTTCCCATGTTGGGTGTTGCTCCACAGGCCATCCAACATGGCATTTTGCTGCAAGGAACCAGTGGAGCATTATTCCCTTGTCACTGATCACATCCCACTGTGTGCCCACTTGAGGCAGGTAACACATTCTATCATTTGAGGATGGTATGCATCCACAGCAGAATTTACAGCAATTTGTTGCTCTGAAATGTGGCACCTAGATTGCTGTCAAGTAGAGGATGCCCTTCACTGGGCATGTGTTTGTTCCACACATCATTCCAGCATCCACCTTAGACAACATCATCTTGTAAGCAAACTGGTAATATTTTAAAAGCAGCTGATTCCCTGCAGGCAAAGTGGTTCAATTTTCTTATTAACTGAAGTGTTCTGCTTTTCATCACTCACTACCTTCATCATCTTCACTTCAAAAAATAGATGGGAAATGATTTCGCCATTTTGCTTCTAATAAACCATAATCCCGAGCTGATTTGTCTTTAAGAAGTTCTGGCGTTGCTCCAAAGGGCTTCACATCCCAGAGATGAGCTATCCATTTCCTCCAGTCTTTTTAACATGGCTGCAGCTGAACTTTTAAGCCAGATCATCCCCCTTTACCAGGCATGAGATTATTGCTAGTGTGCAAATTGAGGGAGAGAATTAAAAATAGCCATGCTGGTGGCTGTGAAGTCACTTGATCTAAGGCTTAGTTAGAGGTTTATGTGTCACTTGCAAGTATGTGAGTTCCTGAATAGGCTGTTCGGTAAGTCTGTGCTGTGGGGAGCCCTGCTGTACAGATGACTTCTTTGCTGTCCACGGGTCAGCTTAGGATATAGAGACATGGAAAAAAAAAAAAAAAATATATATATATATATATATATTTAAAAGGGGGGGGGGACGACACATTTTTAGAACTAAATAGCTAGGTGATTGAACTATCTGTGATGCAAGCCAGAGTAGTATACTTGGACATGCTTAGCCTGGCTTGGCTCAAAGTAGTCATACTGTGCATGTGTTCAATGCTCTCATACAGTGCAGCACAGCAAACGTGTGGGCCATGAAGGCAGAAGTGGTTGAACCCAACTTTCATAGAAATGATGCAGGAGAAATTTCAAATTTCTAATTTTCCATGGGTTTAGTTATTTTGGCAAATGCCTGTTGTTTTTTAACGTGAGCATTCTTAGCTAGGGAATTAGTTAAGAAAGAAGAGATTTTTAATCAGTTTTTAAAAGTTCCAGGGTAAGAAAGCAGCATGTTCTTCCTTACAAAACCTATCATCTTAAACACAAAAACGACTTGTTTGTCAAATTATTCCTTACTTTTTTCAAGACTAGATGTAATTCTGCATTTTTTTATCACTGGGCAAATGCCATACATCTAAGTGCAGTTCATAATTCTCCTGTACCTACTAATAAGGAACAGGTTTGTGGCCCTCAAAGAGAGGCCGGACAGACTGCAGTCACATGACTGCAGAAGCTGCTCACACATCCTAAGCTCTTCTTGTTCTTCATCTCCTTTTCTCATGTACGTGTTTTCATTCCCACATAAAGAAGAGGGACTTCCTATGGTCTTTCAAAGAAAACATTGTGCAGGAGATTTACTTCACATTTCTCTTGTGCTTTTGAAAAGAGGCTCTTTAATTTTGGACACTGCAGAATACATTAGCAATTCATCACTTGGCCCTTCTTAACAACTGACTCTCTCTTTCTTCCTGCTAACTAACACACATTTCGGTTTGGTTGATGAGATGCCTGTAGTTTTAAAGCTGTACTTCCTACTCATCCCAAATAGTACAAGTGCCACAGCGGCCATGACATATCTGGCAGGTTTTCTGCCACCACGCATGAAGTATCCAGCAAGATTTCACTATCCTAACACAATGGAGAGGCACAAACCACAAGGAGCTACATTCATGGATGGTATTCAATGGAAAAACATGGCTCAGTGTCCATTGAGAAAGGCTTGGGATTTCATGGACTTTCAGTGTAGGTGATTTCACTTCTGATCCTTTAGTTGCCAAGGGTTCCCCTCAGCCCTGCTCCTGCCTCCTCTGTGCAGAGCAAACACCCATCTTCACACTCCATCCCATTCCTGACAGCACCCTGGTGGCATTTTTGCCTGGTCTTGGCTCAAAAGCCCAGTACTACGGCTGGGAAGAAGGGTGGAGAGGCATGTGGGATGGGTGAGGTGACACAGGAGCTGCTTGGGGGGCACATTTCAGGCAGCTTGGGTGAAAATGCACCCACTGTTCAATGGCCCACAGAGCGGCTTATCTTGTGCCAGTTGCCATACTACGAAATGTGTGCTTTTCATAGACACAGCTCTGCAAATTTCAAACATGTAAGTATCCACAAAAATGAAGCCATTTATAAACCCCTCTTCTCTTTCCTCCTGTCCCTCCCTGCCCTACTCCCAAGATATGCATTTTGGCAGGGGGAACCCTGCCTGTCACAGGATTAGTTTGCATGGCTCCAGACCAAACAACGAAGTAATGAAAGGCGTAATGGTGGTTAGCAATGAAAGGGGAAAAAAAAAAAAAAAAAAAAAAAAGGCAGCTGTAAACCTAATGGTACATATACAACTCACCCAACATGGACCAGAACCACTGAATAAATTTCTGCTATCTGATTTCCAGTTATTGATTGCCCTACCCTTTATGCAATCATGGGTATTTCCCACAAGTGCTCACCTTTCAATATGTTTAAGTCAACCTATTGTTTTCAAAACCTGACATGAAAAAGGCCTCTCCAGGGCCTCATAATTTGAGCAAGCTGTGCAATCTCAGCAGCAGCTCTTTTGACAGAGGCCCACCTGCCACATGATGGGTTTCATTTCATTCAGGGCACTGCTCTTCTGGAGCAAAATGAGGAGACCATGTACCCAAACACAACATTGGCTCTAAATGCCTCTCCCATCTGTAGTCATACCAACTGGGGATGTGGGTTTCTGGCAGGACACCTAGACTCTGGCATACCAAAACCCAGTGCAGACTTGGGGGCTGGGTCATTTCAAAGCCGCCCAGGTGCTGGAACAACTCTGGTGACTAATCTTGTGGAGGAACACTGAAGAACAAGACGACATTTGTGTGCCAGCCTTATTCTCTGCTCTTCTACCTTTCTGCTCAGGTACTGGATGTCAAAGTTGGATGGAGGATTGTCATTCGTAAAAGTAATCTGGTGCCAATCCTGTAAAAGCTTCCTTTTAGCAGAGATAAGATAATGCAGTCCAACAGTTCTTTAACTAAATAGGATTAATTAGCAGGAAGTTGGCTGCTTAATTCACCACTGACCTGTAAAACCTAGTAAGAATGAGGTCGTTGGACATAATGGAGCTATTTATGAGTTTAGGGCAAACTCTAATAACAGAAAATATCATTTAAAGCTCACTCTGATATAATAAATTTTGGGGGCAAGAAAATATTGCTTATTAAGGAGAGATCTAATCTTTAAAATAGAGTGCTCTGTGTACTCAAAGGTTTATCCCTTCCAAAACAAACAATTGCAACATCTAAGCATTCAGTCAGTGGACACCAGACTTTGACATTCAAACCCATCAAGTTTTCATATCCTTTCCCCCAAGGTTTGTTATATAAAGCTCACTTTTTCTACAACCTTAACATCTCACAAGAGCTTCACATTATGAGAATCTTATTTCATGTTTCAATGCACAAGAATCAGCACTTCTCTGTGCATATCCTGATTAATCATCTTGACTAAATTAAGTTCATTTAAGAACAAAAAAAAAAAACAGTGTACATATATTTCTATAACTCCCTATTTTTTCTCCAGCTTCTACCATCTTTTTCACATGCTTTTTCTGATAGCAGCTGTTTGCAAATGACAGTTCATATTACTAATACACATGTGCATCTATAGCATTTCTGTCAAAACAATATTCCCCTTTTCACCAAAGAATCTCTGATTTCTTCTCCCCCTTCATCCTCCCAATTACGTCCTGTCATCCTGTCTGTCCCCAAACTATTTAAAGGATTATCAAGCTGGGTTTCAATTGATTATAGTGTATATCATGTTCCAAAGTGGCAGGTCCAAAACCATTTATAGATCAGAAATACCACCTGAAGCCATTCTTGGCAGCTAAGTGCACCTATTTCAGAGCTCTGCAGTCATGTAAAAACCAGGCGCAACAACCACACAGATCACCAGAAGGCTGGAGCACCTCTCCTATGAAGACAGGCTGAGGGAGTCAGGGTTGTTCAGCCTGGAGAAGAGAAGGCTCTGGAGAGATCTTATAGTGGTTTTCAGTACCTAAAGGGGGCCTACAGAAAAGCTGGGGAGAGACTCTTTGTCAGGAGGTGTAGGGATAGGACAAGAGGGAATGGCTTTAAAATAAAAAAGGTTAAATTTAGACTAGATATAAGGAAGAAATTCTTTACTCAGAGGGTGGTGAGGCTGTGGCACAGGTTGCCCAGAGAAGCTGTGGATGCCTCATCCCTGGAGGTGTTCAAGGCCAGGCTGGCTGGGGCTTTGGGCAACCTGGTCTTGTAGGAGGTGTTGAACAGGATGGGCTTTAAGGTCCCTTCCAATCTGAACCATTCTATGATTTTACGATCCAAGCTACAAAACGGTCAAAAAAGAATTATTGATTTTTCATACACCAGGTCTACTAGTCTTTCTGCTTGCAAAGCAGAGGGATGAATGGTTACGCCTCAGCTACCCATGTGGGAACAAAAAGGCTTTCCTCTTTATTTTTTTTTTTCTTTTATTATTCCCTCCATCTTCAAAGCCTTCATGTAGTAACTGGCTAGTGTCCCACCTTAGCTTGCCAGGGAAGCTTGAACATATTCCTTAAGATGGCCAAAAAGGTTGTTATGGTTTGAAAGAAAACATTTCTTCCACCCAGGAGCTCAGCACACCATGTCCCCATTTCTCCAGCCTGCTGCCAATACTGAGAAGTGAGGTCGCTTTTCAAGCTCAATAGTGAACAGTTTTGTGTGTCTAATACAAAAGATCAGGAAGCCAGACCCACTTTTTTTAATACATGGAGCCAGATTCCCAGCTGGTATATGCTGAAATAGCTCTACTGGTGTGAAGAAAAATATACTGATTAACACCAGCCAAATTTCTGCTCTACATATTATGTTTGCAAAGTAAAAGGCATAAATCATGGAAACTGTACTTATTTTTTTTCCATTTTGAGACATTCTTCTTCCAGTATACCCTGGGAAAACACTATTGCCTTTGCTAAAGTGCAAAAGATTCGATTAACAAGAACAAAAGTGGGTCAAAGTGCTTCCATAAACCTTCAAAACTTTACTAGCACTGTTCATCCCTATTACCTCCATAGCCAAAGAGACAAAGGAATGAATAGTTCCTCGTCTAGTCTTTTCACTCCTGTCTAGTATTTCTTTAATATGTCAGAACTGGAGGCATGCGTGGAGGGAGGAATGCATGCACACACATGATGCACTCTCCATCACGATACACATCTCTCTTTTTCTCTCTGGTGGCTCAGTAGCTCAGGCTACTGGAATTCCCATCAGCTGAGTGTATCCAAATGGCCAGATGATTCATCAGTAGAAAAGGAAAATATCTAAACTTTGCCTGTCTTTTAGGGAAAGTTATTAGTAGACAGTGTCGCACATAGAAAAAAAAAAAAATGCTAAGTTTTATTGAACTGATCCATCTTCCAGCATATCAGCTTAGAACCTACATATCTGCACCTCATGTCTTCCGAAATCTACTGCTCATACAATGTTTGGGGGTGTGGATGCAACTTTGCAAAAATGAGTGTTACTTGGTGGTAAATTATTAATGCTTTGATTTGTTGAGTCTTTTTAAGTGGACATGTAAATCACTGCAACATTCACAATGAGTAAACAAGTACTCCCACACTGTGAGAGAAGATAGGGATATGTACAAGGAGACAGTACAGCTAGTTTACTTTGAGCCTCAGATTAAATAATTGTTTTCACTGCTTAATAGATATCTGAGCTGGCAAAATGAGGGGAGAAATGGAAGGGAAGGAGAAGGGGAAGGGGAAGGGAAGGGAAGGGAAGGGAAGGGAAGGGAAGGGAAGGGAAGGGAAGACTATTTGCTATGAACATAGCGAATCTTATATTTCTAGTTTGCTAAGTTAAATACATCCAAGTTTCTGGAAGATCTGATCAGGTAATAAAAATATTAGCAGCCTACCCTCATTCTCCTCTGAAGATAGTTTGGAAAAGTGGGATCCAGATTACTACAGAGAATAATCAGCCTTGTTATTCTTCTAAAAACACTTGAAAATTGAACTCTCTTACTACAGCTCTGCAAGAAATTCACTTTCCACCTCTGCCCTGCCATCCATTTCCCCCACCCACTAATGTCCCAGAAAAAAAAGAAGAAAAAATATCAAAATACTGGCTGATATTCAGGATTTTGAACATATGTATTCTGAAATTTTAGGAAAGACTGTGAATAGCCTTCCCTGTCATTCCTGCCTGCTTGGGATGGAGATTAGACAGAGTGGATTATCCCCTTCCATGGATATCCTATTCCATAGTTACAACCTGCCCATGAGCAGAGAAACTCTTTCCAACATTTTACTGAGATGGATGCACTCCCAGGACTTCCAGAACCTACACACATACTTCTGTCATCCTAATAATCAATAAATCTGGCAAGAGCAAGAGGCCTCACTCTAGAATAATCTTCCCCAGAATGCTCCAGTTGCTTGGGCTATAGGTGGATAAGCATTAATAGCCTCAGAGAAAATCCAGACTGTGCCAGAAGAAAAACCAACCCTAGGTGAGGACCAGGAATCCAGCAGCAGCTGAAGCCTGCTGGTGTGCCTAATGCATGCGCTGCCTCCTCTTCAAACTGATAACTTGCCTAATCCCACTGACATCAGCAGGATGCAAACAGCTTGGTAATTCTGTACATCCCAGCACATTCATCTAGAACGATGGCCTTTCACACCAAATTTCCATTGCCCAGGGTGGGATTATGCCGCAAACCACAGCTAGGACTGGTAAACTGGATCACCTGATGGGACACCTCCTGCTGGCCTCACTCAAATTCCTTGGACACTTCTGCTTGTGTTTAAACAGCTGCACAGGCTCTGTCAGCACCAAAACTTTATTTTGCCATTTTGTTCTTCTCCCTCTCTGCCCCCTGCACCATTTCTTCTCCTGCTGCTTCTTTGCCCTTGCAAACTCAGCAGCCTGGAGCTAACACTTATTTCAAAAGTGGTGCTACAGCCATCAGCTGAAAGCAGATATTTTTTATTTTTTTATTTTTTATTTTTATTTTATTTTTTTTTTCTGAGCCTTGAACATCTGTCAACAAACATTGCGGGGGAGTGCTTGTTACCGTAACAGGTTGTGTGGAAAAACACAGCACTGCTGTTCTCTCCTCCCCACAGTCTTCCCCTGGTTTGATAAACCTGAACTGTCCTTCATCTCAGGCCTATAACATGGGTAAACAGGGATCTTTTTCAAATCAAAATGAAGGAAAACATTTTAGGGAGTAGGCCGTACAACTAAAGGGACTACAGGCCAAATATATATATATATATATAATAAATAAATAACTCTGCATTAGCTAAAGGGCAGAAAATATTGCTGCAGGCTGCTGCTATCAAATCTACCAAGACATAACCTCATTTATTAGTCATCGTATTGCCACCAATGAGAAAGTGAGTGAAAATAGCAAATAGAATAAAGTTTCGAAAGAGAAGGTCTTGAAATAGCTGTGATGCACCCTTCTGGGCATCTGCTGCAGGGCTGCAGGGTCAGTTCTTGCCCAACACCTAGTATGTGAAAGACTCCAGTGATCAAAGATCTCCAGAACACTTAAACCCTTAACATCTGCTAACGTGCAGCAGTCTTGCTTTATTCTTTCATTTACTTGCCCTTTTTAACTGGAGATGTGAGGCACAATGAAACAAGCTGCGCAAGGTGCTAGACCCAAGGAAAAAAACAGGGGCAGGGGCAACTCTGGTTCTAACTGTAAAGTATTTGAGTAAGAATAGTTTATTTAACCTCTAGGACCTTTCATGGAGGTGCTCTGTGTTCTGCTGCAGTGAAGGAAAAGTAAACACTGTTACTTTATTAAAACTATTTATTCTAGCGAGTGTGTTTTCTTAGGGTGCAAGTGACCAGTGCCCTCCAAGCATCACTTCTTGCACATGCAGTCTGAGTTAGCACTTGCACAGCAAGTGTGTAGACTTAAAAGACAGATTTTCCCCAAATCCAGGGTCACTAGGGCAGGTCCCCAGAGTACTTTGTGCATGCTCCTCCCCACTTACAGATCCCAAGCACATTAAAATCAACTTGTGACTTTCCACTCACTCCACTGTGCTTTTAGACCATGGATTTCAGCACTAACCCTACCCAGAAGTGGAAATTGCCTTATACAGACTGCCTTGGTGTTGGCTTACAGCAGTCATCTTTGATACATTGATATTCAGCTTGTTCCATATACTCATACTCAGTTTAATGGGGAGATTGCCACTGATGTTTTTGTTTGTTTGTTTGTTTTTTATTTATTAAAAAAAAAAAAAATTACTGATAAACGTTTGCTCTCATGAGCAGTGTGATTCTCAGGAACTGGCTTTCTGTGCTACACAACATTGGCAAGGGCAGAGGAGCTCTAATAGGGTTAGGGTTTGACACTCCTCAAGGGTGCAAGAAGATTTGGGACTATGGGGAGGTAGCAAGGGGAGGGAAGGAAGGTGGGAAGGAAGGAGGTACAAAGAGGGAGAGGAAAAAAAATCATCTTGACCATATTCATTCTCCTTCAGGACAGCTTTTGTATAACTGGAGCTTATCATACCAGCAAGGTCCACCCACTCTCATTGTTCTGTGTCCCAGCTCCAGAAAAATGTTAGCATTAGTGGATTACGTATTAGTTTGGGGTTATGTGTGCCATAAATAATATGAAGACATGTTACTATGTTCTGTCCATTTGCTGTTGGTGCTGTATGAGGATGAAAATGAAAATAACAGTGAAAATCCAGAGGAAGCATGTGACTGTATGACATATATGCTGTGCACAGGCACCTTTTGCTCTCTCTTTCCTGAAAGAGAAAACAGGATTGCCATTTTAGATGCTGAATTAGACACATAGCACTGGGTGAGGGTGAAATGCATTCAGGCTGTGCCTGAACTGCCCGGCCCACACCCGGTGTTTGTAGGAGATTCTCCCATGGAGGCTGCTCAGCCCCACACAGAGGTTGGAGCCCTTCAGCGGCCGACTTCAGTGGCAGCACGGGTATGATGGTGCTCCCATGTCTGAGCAGCACAGAGCTGGCAGCTGTTGTGTCTTTCCTATCAAGTTTTCCTAGCCTCTGCATGTGATGGAGCAGTCAAACATAAGACCGTATTTCCAGGCCAAGTCATTAATCCATTCCTCTCTTGGCCCACTGAGGTGCTTATATATTGCCATCACAGTATGTGTGTTTCCAAAACTGCTTTGTCGTTGGTCTCCATGGAAAGTTTACCAACCAAGGTAGCATCTGATCCATGTGAGTCTTTGGACAGAGCTATCCTCGGCAGGGGTGAGCAGAGCCCTCCTTTACGCTTGCATTCTCAGCATTGCCTCTACAGACAGAGCAGAAAATGTGGCTTTGAGGGGTTTGTTTGTTTGTTTTGCTGGTTTTGTTTGTTTGTTTGTTTCCCACAAAGCCTTAAATGACAAAATACATTTTAAAGAAGTTAATTTTGAAAGACTGTGAAGATTTGACTGCTATATCTCATCTTCTTGCCTCCAGAAAGACAAGACCTGAATTTTTACATTGGATTCCAGTGTCAGTTTTATTCAGCAAAATTTCTTTGGCTGAGTGAAAAATGAAAAATCAGACAGTTTTCTGCATGAGAAACAGCAAATCTTTGCTGCCTTGATAGCTTACTCCATTTATTAAAACTGCTGGGCCAAGATTTATTTTTAATGAACTCTGATCAGTCACAGCCAGTGATTTCACAATTTGTGTTAGTACTGTAGGCATTTGTTGCACTGCAAACAGCTCATTTGCTTATTTTCTGGACGATTTTTTTTTTTTTCATCTGCCTTGAAATTGGTAACACAGGCCTCTATGGAATTTTTCAGGCTAAGTATTTTTGTTCCCATGGATAAAGGCCATATGTCAAAGCCCTTTATTGTCACCAAAGATGAGATGAAAGAAGAAAATAAGAAAGAAAGGAAAAAAAAAAAAAAAAAAAAAAAAAAAAAAAAAAAAAGAAGAAAACAACACTTCTTGCTTCTGTTCTGCTAAGGTTTCCCCCGCCTCCCCTTTTATTTTTTCAGTGTTTACTGTGCCTTGACATCCTGCCTCACTGAACGATACTTCATCCTTTCACTTTCTGTAATGTGTATATGTGTGTAAAGGAAACAACATGCTTTACAGATGGCAAAGGACAACACATAAATCAAATTGTATGCCAAAACAGAGACAGTCAGAATGAAGGCTGTAGTACCACATGTCTGCATTATATCTTTTTATTTATTTATTTATTTATTTATTTTAAAAAAGGAGCTGTGAAGTAGAAATCAAAATGCTGTGTCTTGAACGATAAAAGCTAAAACGCCTTCAAAGTTTCTCACTGGAACTGGAGCTTTTGGGCTGGCTGTCAGAATGACAAATTGTTATATTAAGGAGTGCCAGCACAAAAATGAATCCTATTGACCATTTTTTTATTGGTTTTGTTTTGTTGTTGTTTGTTTTTTTGTTGTTGTTTTTTTTTTTCTTTACAAGTATGTTGTATTTTATAAAAGCAGGAGATGGTTCACCAGGAAATGAACTTCAGGGCAATTATTGCATGCTTCAGGTGGTCTAAGCAAAGCTGTAATCAGATGTAAATAGGTTGACTGTTGTGTATTTTGCTTATTAGTATGTGTAATCCCTTAAAAAAAAAAAAAAAAAAAAAAAGGAAATAGTGACGTTATCAGCTTGGAGAGGGATGATGTACCCTAGGGTCTATAACACAGATTTTAGGCAGACATGAAAGTTCTTTATCCATCCCATGACTGTGGAGTCTGGCTGAGGATTCTTTCAGGTTTCTTGGTCAAAAAGTGATGCAGAGCACACTAGGGCTCGGGGCCGACACGAGGCCCAGGCCTGGCCAGCAGCACCTCAGCCCATGCATCACAGCCAAGTCTGTCACTTTCTCCCTGCGTTCCCCAGGATCTAGAAGAACGAAACCACTCATCCTGGAGAGTGTTTATTTTGGTTCTCTGAAACAATTTTAAAGCAGGCAAAGAGGACTTATCATAGGGACACCCCTGCTTAAAGAAATTAAACATACTACAAAACCTGCAAAACTCACTCTTTGAAGAGGATATTCCTGTCAAGCCTCCCCCACTTCTTTTACCTTGCCTCCTTCTTTTAAAATGTAGCCTCATATTCCCCGGGAAACCTTGGAAATCAGATCATTCAATACAATAACCAATGTATCTTAGTCATTCTCCATATCTTTATCCCTTATTTACTCTCTCATTGTCCATGCTGAGGCAGTAGCAAGAGCAGTAGTGGTATCTAATGGTAGAAAAGAAGGGGACTGGACTGACACCTGAGTTGTTCATCTGTTTGTCTACTTGGGGACTGGGTCTGTGCCATGGAATTGTAGCCAAGATAAAAATTTGGAGGATGTTGGAGGTTTAATCTCCTCTGGCCCCCAAGTTTAGTCAACTACGTTTGCTTCCCTGTAGACTTGAGTATTAATGATGTTGACTGGTTCTTTGAGATAACGGGTATCCACCAGTAATTTGAGCAAACTCTCAGGGAAAGTAACTGCAACCCTGGCCTCTGTGTGAGGAGCCTTGCTTCAGCCAAGCCTCAAGCAGTGATTTGTCCCATCCACATCTGGGAAGAAGGGCTGGAGTGACATCCAGAGTGGAGTGAAGTGACATCTGGGCTGTGCTTCAGGTACGGCCGCCTTGTTAGTGGGTCGCGTTGCTCTCCGCCTTTGACACCTGGCAGTCACCCAGAAATGCACTGAAACACAGGCTGCCCAGACCAAACCCAGGTGTCTGGCAGTTTTAGCTCATGATACAGGCTTTGTATTAGTTTACATTTGGGTTATACTACCAGAACACTTGGTTCCTACTGCATTACTTTGGAAAGAAAATAAAATGTACAAAAAAAAAAAAAAAAAAAAAAAACAACAACTTAAAATCCCATTTAACCCAAATATTTGCACAGCAGAAACTTATTAAATAGCTAGATCCATCTATCTAAAGCACTAATATTTGCTTTTACATACTACATACTAATACCCTAGCACTTCACAGATTTGAAAGAAAATGGTGTTCACTGCAAAATTCACAGCCATGCTTGTACCACAGAGAACAATACACTGTTCTCAGACAACAAATCAGACACTCCTCTATTTTGCTTTTTAACATCTGAGCATAAGGAGATTCTTTGATATGGGAATAATACCTGGCTAAAGTTCCAATTCACTCTTGCTTTACTCTTACAAAACCTAGTTACCTGTCACGTAAACAATTTTTTTTGCCTTTCGTTTACAGTATGTTTCATGCTGACTCTTGAGGAAAAATACTAATTTCTCTCTTAACTTCTAGAGTATTTCAGTGACAAAGTTTTACTTTTTAAAATATTAAAATAAACAACGTACATTTCAGCCTGAGAATTCGCCATGCATGCCAAATCTACAGCTGTAGCCAGTGTGACCAGATGTCCAGGGGCAAATAAGAGGACAACTGTTTCTGCTTAGCGGGATTCCAAGACTGACACTACATTAGTCCTCCAACAGAGCCAAGGAGTAAAAATACGGCTGGAGTAAAAAACACTGCCTTTTTAGGCACTTCTTTGCTCCAAGAATAGCCTGTTTAGTCTAACAGCACAGGACAGTTGAGAAGGACAGCTGCATCACTTGAGATGCACATGCAGGACGGCATTTATGAGTTAAGGGATAGCCCTCCTAAAGCTCTTCTCACGTGGGTAAACTCCTCATCGCTTGAGTAATCCCATTAACTTCCTGCAAGGTCCAAATTCCCAGGCAGTTGAAGAGCTTCCGGTGAAGCCCAGAATGTTTGTACCTATGTTTTTAGTTTCGTTGTTGTTGTTGTTGTTTGTTTTTGGTTTGGTTTGGTTTGTTTGTTTTTTGTTTTACAAACAGGGAAATGAAGACAGATTATATGGTTTGTTTAGCGGATCACAAGCCATCAGGTAGACAATAGCCTGTGCACTGGAAATATGGACTTTGCCATTTCTTCACCCAAAGCTATCGGTGGCTGTATTTGACCTGAACTAAGCCCTGCTTGGCAAATACTGTGTCTGACTCAATGACAGAAAGGTCAGAAATGAGAAAGCACCCTGTGCTGTGAGAACCTCATCACTTTTGTGTTCCAGGGTTCATAGTTCTGCATTGACTGTGCTAAATCTTTACAATAAAGACTCCAGCTAAGCTGAAAACCCCAGTTCTCATTCAGATGCTCTGCTTTATTCAGAGAACAGAAGAAAAGCTCATAAACTTTTCAACAAAACTCAGCTGAATTTTAAATATGCAAGGAAACAGCTTGGATGGTTTGGAAAGGAAGGATCTCAAATGTGAAAGTATTTTGTTTGAAACTTGCAGATCTGTTTAAAACAAACAGTGCAATAAATTCAGCACTGAACTTGCTGAACAACTTAATAAACCTCACTTCCTCCTCTATCAAATGAACTGTTTACATGGGACAATTAGCCCAAGACTCTGCAAACAAACCGAAAAGAGCTTTCTCCTTCCCCTGGTTTTTAAAAGCATTGCCTGTGAGTCTCATTAAAATCCATAGGAACTGACACAACTGTTTTAATGCTCCCCATTGCCTTTTTGTCTTCACTTTCGCAATTTGACTTGCTGCTCTATTATTTGCCTCTTAATATCACAAGTGACATTAATTAAGGCTTTAGACTCCCCTGCTTGCCAAGTTTAACAAACAAGCATGCGAACTAGAAGCTCTTTGGCTTGATGGGGCACATTTTCCCATTCAGATTCAAGCTTCAGGCTGATCCATTGTGAAAGCACTAGCATAAGAAGAGCAGTTTTGCAATGGAAATCTGAACACTTGATTTTTTTTCTGTATACTGTTATGATAATTTATTGTTCTATTCTTTCTCAGCTTTATTCTTAACTTTTATTTTTACAATGATCAGACAAATTGCATATGACTACAAGGCAACAAACTTCATTTATTTTTGGCTTAAACCTAGAAACCTCACTCAGTCCAAACTCCTACTGTTTCCTGGGAGATTTTATCAAGCAGGAATTCAGCACAGAGTGTGAGGATCTTCTCAAGGAGTAGGGATGAACCATCTTCATAGGGTAAGTTGTGTTCACCAGCAGAGCTGGCTGAGAATGAGCTCACAAAGGGTTATCTCATCAGAAGCCACTTGTCCCAGTTTCAAAAGGGAAGGGACTTTCAAGGTGGCTCTTCTGATCAGAAAAGAGAGAATGAACCACCTGGACCAGAGCAATAGTCTGGTACCAGGAGCCCTGAACTTCAGTGTTGGAGACCATAGGTTCCTGCTCCCCACCAGGCAGAGAAGAGGCTTTGGTCTGCTTTCACACATTTCATGTAGGCTCAAAGCTCTGGCTATTGATGAGTTTGGTCTCTGTATCTTAATAAATTACTTAAACTCCTTCCATCCTAATGTAGAAAGATCCTATGGTGTTGCCATGCACTGGAGGGAACATGCCTTCAGTCCATGGTTTAGGTGCCTCTTGGATAAGCAAAGCAGCAAAGAAAAAATTAAAATTTACCAGGGAGTTCTTGTTTTCCTCTTGCAATGAGCTTTTTGGTGCCTTCTAGGCAGCACCTCTCCAAAATTTTCCCTTTGCCATGCAGCTTGTGACATTGATCAGAAGGCTGCCGTGTCTCAAATCATTTTCTTTCCAGAAATATTCTGACATGTAGAAATCAGAATGATGAGATAATTTGGTCTTAAAGAAAGTCCTCACACTTCAGTAAATGTACAAACATTTTGACTGCAGTTGGCATAATTTCTTTTGGATTGGATAGGCAATTTCTGTATGCAGAGCAGCAGAGCCCCTTCACAAGTAATCTTTACTGCTGTAAATTAACTCCCCTTTTTCTCCCTCCATTACAAATATTAGCCTGGATAATTCCAAAATGCCCAATAGATAATTCTGCCTGACAAATAGTTATTGAAAAAAAACCCTCAGAGAAATCTATGTAATATAGCCTGGTTGAGCAACATGGCAGTTTAGCTCCAATGTTTCTGAATTGGTATTTCAGTATTTTGGTGGGGAGCAGCACAATGGATGGTCAGAGAGCCAGTTTCAGCAGATCATAGATTGCTTGAGCTGTATGTGTGGTATGTTAGCTAGACAGCAAACCCAAGAGGCCTTTCTGAATATTTGTCTGACACTGATAGATAACGAATGCTGGGAATATAAGGCACCAGCTCATCTCTGAACTAACACAAAAAGCTGAAAAGCATTTTACCATTCCCAGATGCATTTCTACACTTCAGCATGCTGTTTCCTAAGCCTGATTGGTAGCCCGTTGTCAGATCAGGCAGTGGAACAAACTGGCAGTGGAACAAACTGTGCCACAGGAACAAGCTGCAGAAAATACAGCCGGCACCAAAAACTACCCAGTTGACTTTCCTTGTGCACAAGTCCAGTATGAAAACTTCGGGAAATGAAAGCGGGCTGCAGCAGTCTCCTGCTCTCTAGTGTAGGGCAGCCGTGGGTGCTTTCACCTTCCACTTCCTCGCTGGTTTGTGGAGGAGCCAGGATTGCTGCTCAGCCCTGCCTCACCTAGTGTGGAGACACAAACAGAGTGCTCTTTCAGCATAGCTGCTGGCATGTGTAAAGAGATGACCGGGTGTAAAATATTGTTCTTTGCTCAGGCTGCCTTTCAGCCATGGAGTAGTGTTGTCCCAGCTGCACACTAACCACAGACACTGACATCTAGGTGTAGAAACACAATGCTACTTAACTTGCAAAAACTCACTGTAGGGCCTCCCTAGGCCCTAACCCCTGCTCCTATCCTTGAAACAGCTCATCCTTTCTTTGTTCCTTTTTTGTATTTAATTATAGTTTTCCTTGCCCCACCTAGGCTAACTCTGCTTAAATATTTATTTTACTGGTTTACATTGCACAGTATGCCAGATACCTTGAAGGAGTACTATATAAAATAAAACCAATAAAAATGTTATTAAAGCACAAATAAGGGGCTTCTCTCTCTCCTAGGATCTAGCAAACAAAAGAGTATAATTCACTGCCTCTGCACTCAGATACTTCAAAGCAATTTGTGAATAAGTAGATTTCTATCTCTTTATAATATAATGACACAGGAAATTGAATTTAATGGAAATTACTCTGTGAAAAACAGATTATACTTCATGAATTGTACTCAGCAGTGCTGTCACCATCAAGTTGTACTAGTGTAACTTTGCAATTGGGTCTATGCTCCATTTCTAGCTGGAGACAGTGACAAATGCAAGGATAGAGAGCATTGAGACACTTCTTGTATTATTTCCTAACATTTTAACACAGACATGAACTGATAGTACCTGGACAGTCAATCTCTTGAAAATCCTGCAGTAGCCACAGAATACTCAGCAAAGTCCTAATTATATTGGCTGACCATTTTTGTAGGTACATAAAGCCCAGATAAAATTGGGGAATCTGAAAGTCTGGCAGCTCTGGGAGAAGCTACATGCTCATGGTTGGATGCAAGCCTGTCTGGGAACTAACTGACAAGCTGCAGCATCAATCAAGTGAAATGATAATTGGGAGGTAGGATTTTCTGCAGGTGACAGCAGAAATTGCCACATTCCCATACAGAGAGAGGAAATGAAGCACAGAGAAACATCTCCTGCAAAAGAGACTGCAGGAAATGTAGGTCAATAGTCATCATTTTAACATTACAGATTAAAAAAGCAAAGAGAAAGGCATGTTTCTTCTTTCTTCTGGCAAAATATGTAATCTATAAAATGGTCCAGTCTCCTGAGACCTGTAGTCCCCTCATAACTAATAAAGGCCAGCTAATGAACATCTACCCATCAGGAAGAGAAGAGCCGAGACAACTCTAACTCTTAAAGGTCCCTGCTTAATCCCAGCTCCTGGCCCATGGCAAAGCACAGAAGGACCTCAGGATGTTGTTGTTTGTTAGACATTGGAACGCGCTGCCCAGGGAAGTGGTGGAGTCACCATCCCTGGAGGTCTTTAAAAGACGTTTAGATGTAGAGCTTAGGGATATGGTTTAGTGGGGACTGTTAGTGTTAGGTCAGAGGTTGGACTCGATGATCTTGAGGTCTCTTCCAACCTAGAAATTCTGTGATTCTGTGATGTACAGAAATCTGCCCTAGATTTCTAGAGATGACTAACCTGACTGCAAAATCCCTTTCAAGGGGCCTTGATTTTCATAGGGCAACCTGTCCCTTCTGAAAATTAACTTTTGGATGCCCCAAGCTGAACTCCAAACACCATTATTCAGTTCTAAATTATAATGCAAACGTGAAACAGACACGTGCACAGATGACTGCGTATATGTGCATGTGTTTGCAGACCCGTCCTCAGAGGTAATTTGTAACCTGTTCATATGGAGCCAAGTCATTTGGCCATATGGGAGACTCATAATTAAGAAAACAGTGATTTAAATTGTGTGAACTACACAAATGCTGTCAGCTAATTCTGAACAGAGACAGTATTAGCTTAAATAATTGTTTGAGGATTAGAAGGATTAGTTGTTGAGATTCGGTATAAACAGATCCCAGAAACAATGCAATCACTCAGAGCACTCTGCTCCAACACATACTCATGCTGTGGCTGCAAAATGTACACAGGGCACAAGGTCTGGAAAATAAATGCAGAGGCAACGGCAGTTGATGTCTGGATACTGGATTTCTCTTTGGTAAGGAAGCAAATATCAAGAGTAGTGGATGTTCACCCTATTGCACTCATTACATGCTTTTTTAGGCTGATCTAATAACCCTAGAAAGCAGCATCTCAGTGAGTCTGCTCCAGATAAATATCCAGCCACTTCTACTCCACTTAAACCTCAATATCTACACAGCTTCAGGCTACGCCGTGAGCAGGAGGTAGCTGCATAAGCAACAAGGAGGGGTTACCTCAGAGGTGACCCAGGGTCTTGTCTGGCCTCTGGTTCTGTTCACATACACGTGCTTTTTTGAAACAAATATCAATACTGGGAATCAAAGTGGCTGCATGCAGAAAGGGTCTCATTCTTCTTTGATCTTAAGAGATACTTGCTACAGAGAACAAATGCAAACAACCCTTGTCATATTTAGTGTATTTTTTGTTAGTTTTAGACTCTCTGAAATGTGTGGAGCCCAGCTGTTTTTGGCACAGGCCTGGGCTGCAGCATTGCATGGGTGAAGAACCTGTCCAAGTCCAAGCGGGCTTACAGGAGAACATTTCCACTACAAACAGCACGTACAGCAAAGTATGTGCAGAGGACTGCAGCAGCTCACATGCAAGCTTATTGAACTCTGAGGGGCATCTATTTTTAATAAAATACCAGCACTTGTGCTCTCAAGTCCATAGAAATTTAGTAATTTAGTTTCTTTTCAGTATTTCATGGCAATCATGGAGAGGTTTCTTGGCTTTGCATTTGCTTTTAAAAGCCAGTTGGTCTCCACTCTTTGCTCCTGTCCAGTTAGATTATCTTTTATTGCATAAGGGTATATAACAATTTGAAAAAACAATGGTAATTCATCTATTAACACAGGGAAAAAAAAAAAAAAAAAAAAAAAAAAAAAAAAAAAAGCAGAAACACGGCATATGTTAAGCATCTCTTTCATCAGTCCACCCTGTTGTCTTGGACTGTGACCAATGAAATAATACAGTACATCAATCTTTTTCTAAAACCAATGAAATTCTTGCCATGTCTAGATGGCTTCTGGGATTTGAGACTATTTACTACAGTTTCTGAAATGTTAAGACAGTGTTTATGTAAATGAAAATATTTATCTAGGTTACTGCTGTCAAGTACCTAGTAAGAAGCATTTTGAATTCATAGACGGCATTAAGCAACAACAGCAACAGAAACAACTAGCAGCCAGCATTTGGGATAGGCATAAAAGACTATATAAATCTAAAAAACAATAGTCTGGATTCTGTTGTTAAGGGACCACCTGGTGCTCCTAGTTATACAGCACTAATTCCCATTAGAAACACAAAATTTTGCCCTTGGATTATAATTCCAACCACAGAAATTAAACTGCCGCAGCTTTCCTGACAAGCACCAGTACTATTTCATGTCATCAGTAACAAGTTTTAAAGAAAGTTACTGTCTGTCCTTTTAGTCAGAGGTGAGGAACTCCTTTTAACATTTCAATATAGCAGAAAAATATAATAATAATAATAATATCAGCTTACTTTCCCTGGGCTACTATGATATTATATGGCTGCAGGTTATGTGGAATAAAGTTGCAACCATACTCAGATCAAGGGAGGAGGTTCCATTATCCTAATGAAAGGATTTACCTAGGTAGAAGAGCAAAGACAGTTAATCTAAATTTCTATTTTAAACAGACTATCCAAATAAATAAATAAATAAATAAACCTAGAATAGACAAAGTTGTTCAGAATGAAAGCAGTCCTTAATCACTATAATTTATTTCACTTCAAATTGAGCTATCAATTGATGACAAATCAGAACTTGTTTCCATTTTGCAAAGCTTGAAGAGGAGGACGGCATTTGAAATCAAGTTATAGATAGTAAGGGCTTCAACACTAGTGTCCAATAGTTGCACATGCTCTCTAGCTGAAGCAGTGGAAAGACATGGAGATAAATTATATATGCTCATTTTTTATGGGATGGAGCCAATACAATTTCCATAAGTCTTCTTATGAAATAGTGATGCTATCACTGTTCTACTGTTCTTCAGTCGATAATGTATTACAGTCTCAGAGTGGTGGTCCGGAAGCTCCAGCAGCTAATGTGCAACCAAGAGAAGAAATGAAAGCATGAAACAGCCCCAACATGCTCATCTCCCTCCTTCCAGCACAGAACTGCTCTCTGCGTAGCACCATGCAAGGTCCTCTCCTCCTTTCCTCAAGATAGGTTTCCACCTTAATCAGGAGTCAGCAGCCAAGCCAGAGGCCACAGGCCTTCATGCTTGAGGCAGCAGTGTCCAGCACCAGGAGCCTCATTGGCCCAGTGCCCTTCTGTTTCCATCCCAGTGCTCCTATTTATAATCTCTTATGCCACCACACACTTCTAAGTTGGACACAAAAGATATCTATATTTTCTGTATTTATTTGCACAAAGTCATTTCACTCACACCTCTAATTATTATGTGGCTCCTCTCTGAATATGTTCCCTTTAGCTGGTGGCTCCTGCTGAGGTGATTCACACCCAAAGCATCTCTCCCAGCCCCCATGCTGATGATGAGAAAGAGGCAGTCTCATCTTAGCCTGGGGAGCACTATGCTGCCCAGCCATGGCTCCATCACCTGGGGCCTCACATGTCCTCTCCTGCAGCAGGGAGGTGACACTGGCTGTGGTCTCTGTGTCTTCAGGGTCTGCCCAAGGCATCTTTACTGCACAGACAAAGCTGTCCTGGAATAGCTAGGCCCAAAGCTGTAATAGGTTTGTCAGGGCATATGGGCTGTATCTGTGCATCAAGTCAGATAATTAAGTTGCAGGGAATATAACGCTAAAGGTCAGAAAAGAGAATTTTGCCTTGCAGCCAGCTGCAAAATGTTTTTTCATTTTATATAATATGTGATACACATGTATATGTTTCCACACATGCATGAACATATATGTGTGTGTATATATGTAAATGTGTGTATGAATCCCTGGATATGTGTCTGTGCTTCCATGTATATACATGCATATATGGATATACACACCTTCACATATAGGCCAACAATCAAATTAGCTGAATTCAAAACAGTACCAGAAGTTCATACGAGGATTGTTACAGAGTGTTTTGCATTCCCATTTCCATCTAGGGTCAGGTCCTTCATCATCATAAGCCATTTTCTCCCCTACAACAAAGTATATATACAGTAAGAATTGCAGCAAGGGTGGTGTAGCATGACCAGAAAACTTGTTGCGTAGAAGAAAATGGAAGTGTAAATCCATTTAACATTCACTCCCAGGAGATGTCCACTGGATAAAAATATAGTTGTGTTTGACTCTTTTAATAAACTCTAATTTTCTGAGAAAATGTCACATTTCAAAAGAGGGCATTTTACATAAAAGTTCTTTAGTTGAGAAATACATTTTCCAGTTATTAAACAATTCTGACTGAACACAGTCCTCACATCAAGGGTGGTCAAGCACAGTGGCTGGCTGCCCAGAGAGGCTGTGTAGTCTCCATCCCCAGGGATTTTCAAAACTGGACTCAGCATGGCCCTGAGCCATCTCTTGCCGTAAGCAGGAGGATGGACTAGCCCACCTTGCATTTTTTGTGTGAGTCTGAGGTTTTCGGCTAGTTACCACACTGAGGAAATGTAGTTTATGCCAGCTACATGGCAGGCTTTTAGGACTTAAAAAGTGATGAGCTCTTTTTGCAGTCCTCAGAAGGAACTAGCATACTTTTAAGTTTTCAAAGGATCCTAAAGAATTCCTGTTCTCAGTTGTCATCTAATCCCATCTTTAGCCATGGCTAATTTATTACATTCTGGCTAGCAACAGGATGAAGGATGAGAACCTAACTGAAGTGGTCCAAGCTTTTGCAACTTTCACAGTCTCACTGAAGCACATTAAACAGCAGCTGGCAGCAAGCCCTTCAGAAGCAAATTCAGCTCCTTCAGCATCCCATTGAGGAACAGAATCAGATGCACATGCGCTTCTTGGTCCCCATCCTGCTCTATCACATATCTCTGGGTATAATCTGATAGGCCTGATTCACCACCCATCACTCTCCAGCCTAAGTAGTGTAACTACATTGACGACACGACAATCAGCAGAGCTTCTTTCTCAAAAACTTCTGTGTAGAATCTGGAGTATAGCAAATATTTCTGCAGGGAGACACTAAGGTCTGCAACAAAGGCCTGAAGGTGGCCTGGCCACACTCAGCTCAGTACATCATATTTTTCTTTCTATCCTCTCAGGAAGACATATCTTGACCCACAACTTGAGGGAAGGCTGACTGGCTTCTGATTAACATACTCAGTGCATATTTCATGCACCATTCATGTGTGAGCTACATAGCATGTGGGGCAGTCTTAAAAGATGCCACAGACCCACTAAGTGACCATGCAGGTCCATCGGGAAGATTTTTGAGAGCCACCCCACTGCTGAATGGTTGAAAGGTTTCTGGTGCATACTTCAGCCACATTTTTCTTGATATTGTTCTGTTTATCTCCTCCTTTGATTTCACTTCACTATTTCCCATCTTTCATGTTCCAATTGTGCAAACAAACAAGACATAATATTAGCACTAATTCATTTAGCAAAATTGTAGCCTTGGCAAAAAGGGCCACTTTTCAAAGAGTGCTGGCAGAAAAATAAACATGGGAGAAAATAAAGGGGGAGTGCTCCTTTTTCTCTGAGCTACTGAACTTGTCTTTGATCTCAGTGGAGATCATTTTATTCAGAAGAGACAAAGAAAACTCAAATGCAAAGTGAAGGGAATGACATGGCAAGGTTTACCTAGACACTTTATATTTCACAAGAAAGAAAAAAAAAAAAAAAAAAAAGTGCAATTCAAAGTAGGAAAGGTCTGAAATTCTCCTCACACCATGGTATTGAAGAAAGAATAATTCATAAGGGAAGTAGTGCAAGGATATGAGCAATATATCTCCAGCCTGTAACTACTATTTGTTCTGTCCTTCTCCATCAAGAGATCAAATAGTTTGGTAACTGCCAAGAAAATTTTGGCTTTTCTGTCACCATTCAAGCAGGAAATTTCAGTAATGAAAATATAATCCTGCAATAAAAAATAATAATAATAATAAAAAATCAGAGAAAATGAGGAAAAAAAATAAAGCTCTAAGGAAGGAAAAAATATACAGAGTTGCAACACCTTCCTAGCACCTGTTAAATGCAATAGCAAAACCATGTAGCATATGACTTTTTTTCCCCTTAAGAGACCAATATATTTTAGCTTTTTCTTATTGACAGTGACTGTTAAAATAATCTATTTTTTTCACATACTCATAACATTCTGGAAAAACAATTTATTTTGGAGACTGAAATTCTTTAAATCTTGTCCCAGCCCAGAGACATTTCTGGAAATTTGAACAAAATGCTGTCAAGTATTTCTGAATTATGTAGTTGTCTGTCAAAACATACATTTCTTCAAGTCTTTCTTTCTCTTTCTTTCTTTCTTTCTTTTTCTTTCTTTCTTTCTTTCTTTCTTTCTTTCTTTCTTTCTTTCTTTCCTTCCTTCCTT
>CM021767.1:83042027-83220754 GCA_011076525.1 Nettapus auritus | reverse complement strand
TTTTTTTTTTTTTTTTTTTTTTTTTTTTTTTTTTTTTTTGTTCTGGAAATGGAGAATTTCTGGCAGTTAATCTACTTCATTGTTCACACTCATTGTATGTGATAGGTACCCTGATGATATTTCATACATCAGATATAATTATGCTTTTGTTGTTTCTCATGTGCTCCCTGTCATCACAGAGTATAATGCCATCAGTCAAGGCATGAGGAGGAGTTGCTCATTATACCTGAACTGACTCACATACCCAGCCTCTGGATTTCAGGCACATTACCCTTCTCAATTAAATATTACACAGTATTTTAAAGCACCTTTTTTCGTTCCTGTTTAGAGCTTCACCTACACTGAAACCTCTAGAAAGATTTCAGCTGATTTCACTAGGCTATTAGTCAAACCCAAATTATTTTCAGTGTCAGAATGGAATAGGTGGATAAGAAAATTCTCAGCAAAATCAGCCAGCTCCAAAAATCAGGATGCTACCATATTAACACCCCAGATTAACTCCAGCTATTCATTGTGCTGCAATTTTGCTCTTAGCACATATATGTGTGATCAGCAGTTTCTGTGTGAGAGCTGAAATGTCAGGAGCAGACACATACCCACCTTAGGAGCCCAGAAAACCTCAGCAGCCCATGAAGAAACACAGGGTAGATCACAGCAGGAGTGTAACTGCATTGGAAGCAGGCTCGCTCAGTTGGCTGTTCCAGTTAAGTGCCTGGATAAACCACAAATACCCTGGTATGACCCCTCTTTTTGTAAGAACACTGCACTGCCATATATCATCACCATATTTATGTAATGTATCCTGCAGATGAAGGATGGGACCAGGCTGGCAGCTTTTTCCCAGCTTTCTTTGGCTCTTCAGAATTGTGCTGAGTGATGGAGACAAAGCTCCAGCCACCCCATCCCTCTGAATCCCTGAGATTTGCTTTTTGGGGGCAGGAGGTGTACATGTCTACAGGCCCCAAAGTAGCTGTCTTTAGCAAGGTTCCTGAGATTAAAGACTTGCAAATGTCTCCTTGCCTCTCTGGTGTTCCAGTTTCCCAGCTGATGCCCTACCCCACAAGAGCATAGCAGGGCTCACAAAGGGTTTTCAGATCCAGAAATCTCAGTGTTTAAAAAAAAAAACAAAACAAACAAAAACAAAACAAAACAAAAAAAAAAACAAACGGCTTCTGAAACACCAGAAATACAATCAACTGCATCACAAAACCTAGGAAGTACATCCTAAGGACACAGTGAGCCAGCTGAGACAATAGTACATTGAAGACATCAGTAGAAAATCTCAGTGGGTGTTTAGTAATTAAAGATATTGATGAAATACTTGAATGATATCTACAGCTAGCATAAGAAGCACATGAAGCTGCAACAAGGCTAATTTTCCCACAGGAATGCCAACCCAATTCCTTCTACCAACCCACCCTGTGAAGAGGAGTGATTTGGCAGATCTCTTGAGAAAAGAGACCAAACAACTCCCGAGTTGTATTGCCATGGAGATACAAACAGAGCACCTCCTGCTGCTTACAGAGGCTCCAAGGCACCATACAGCTAGAGATGTAACATACCCAGCAGCTCAGGTAATAGGCAAATTCAATTGCTGCCCCCTTTCTGAAACTCTTCCTGAAGTCCAAGTCATTTCTGTGTGATCCAGCATGGTCTTGCTATAACGCTCTCATAATTTTGCATTTGTGTGCATCTCTGCCCTTCTCTGTTTCAGCTGGGAATAAAAGTAAGAATACTGAAATGCCATATGAAGGGTTGTGGTGTTTGTATTTTTTTTCATTCTTTCTTTTTTGATGTGAAATAGAAAATTCCAGAAATCTCCTGAGTGAGCCTGTTTTTATAAGTTTCTTAGCCCAGGTTTTTGGAGAAGCAAGCAATTTTTTTCTCAATTAAACCACCAAATCTTTTGAGGGGCAGCCAATTGTCCATAACACTTAATATTCAAGTTTTCTCCCCCCTGTTTTTCCCTCTGATATATTGTCAGGGTGGAACTATTCCAGCCTGCTTCAGCAGACGCCTTAACACCTCCTCCATTTCTGTGTGCTGTGGAAGAGCAGCTGAACCAAGCACCACATTTTACACTGATGGAAAAGTTATCAGGGAGATCAAAGAGGCAAGCAGGAGAAAGTCATAATCCTACATACGTGCTGGGGTGGGATGTGTAACAAATTATTTGAATAAATGAGAATTTAAGGAAAGCAGTGGTTTGTTAAATACCTTCGGCAAAACGACTTGCTGAGTTTTATCAGGGACAAAAGTCATAAATGGGCTATAAATACTCCTCTCTATCTACAGTTGTGTTCTTGCAAAAGGGGGAGGATCTGTAGCATTACCTATCTGAAGCTTCAGATGTGTCAGATGCTCCAGACTGGTTGGACTCTCACCCAGAACAGGAGCACAGGTGTTCACTGTAATGATATTAAAATATTCTATGTACAAAATCTCTCCCCGAAAGCTACAATCAGCAATCTGTGCTCTTTTAGAGGCTTTCCCGGGCTTGGCAACACCTTTTTTAAACAGGCAGTTTATCTTCTGATAAGAAGCCATTTACAGTTTTTTAATGCTATTAGAGTCTGTGAATGTAGTTTCCGTAACAAGATAGGAAAAACAAGCCAAGTCTTCTGCGTAGGAAATTTCTGATCTCCAGGATATATGGTATTGTGGTGCATGACTCACCAGGCTGCTGATGTCACACGGTATGTGCTATTCGGCACGGGTAAGTGATAGAGTTCATTGCACGACAGTAGTTTGTGCTACGCTGACGTATCTCACCTATACATTATAAGATGGTAACCAGGAAGAAACTTAATGTAAAACATATAAAAATACTATTAGAGATAGAAAAGAGACACTCTATTTTCCATTCGCAACACGATGCAGTTAAGCCCACAGGAAGCATGTGACCATAGTGCTGAGCATGGAAAATCAAAGGCAGCGCTGCCCTTTGTCCCCCGTCTGTCTGTCTCGGGCACCCTGTCGGTGACACCCACAGCACGCAGCATGCTGTGGGAGAGGCTGCCAATTTTAGACACTCCTTGAGCTCTCAGAAAGTTTTTTCTTTAAATATGGCTCAGCAAACAAAGCAGTATACACCCTCCCAAGCACTTTGCAGCATTCAGAAAGGAGTCTCAGCTCCTGAGGGACTGAGGTGTGCTATGCACACACACAGTTGTGTGCATGCTGTCAGAGAGTGCACTGACAACCCCTGACTCACACAAGGTGAGGAGCAAGAGCAGATCTTTTCAAGAGGAAAACCACCAAGAAATGGCTCAGACCTAAGAGGAATGAGGATGAGACTGTGCAGGCATTCCTGTCACTGGTGGGAATGCACATGTGCAGTGATCCCATGGTTGGCAATCACTGCTGTGACTGCACCAGCAAACATAAATCTGCATTCACCTGATCACTGCAGTAAAGAAGACTCTGTTGCCTACAGAAGTAAAGCACAACTTTCAACATCCACCAGCCAGCTAAGCTCTGCAGACCTCTCATATGGAGATGACAAATAGAATGAGTTTGGTTAGACAGGTGATCATTTTCCTCACCTGTTCACATACATGCAAATAGTATTCATCCAGATAGAAAATAAAAATAATGGTAGTTCTGTTAAGCAGGCAATAAATCTATCTCCTCCCTCAGCTAGGAAGAAATCCAGGTATTTTCCACTGTTTTGCTGCTTGAATCTCTGTTGAAAGCATGATACATTTATTTTCCTTATGGAAAAGGAGCACAGAGAGTTTCTGAAGTGAGAAGAAAGCATCATTGTCACCTTAAAATGCTCCCTTGCTGTCTCTGAACAGCTCAACCCATGCAATTAACAACCAAGGCACTGCCCAGGTTTTATAGCGCTCACTATCTAATGAAGGCAACAAATACCGCTCCCGAAGCTGGACTGTGACACACCCAGCTCCAACCTCTTCTCACCACACTCCCCACTGGACCAGCACCCCTAGGGCTTCCCCACATCTTGACATGCAAGTACGCTTTTGAGGACTGGACTACAGAAATTCAATAGCAATTCAGTGGCAATCAGGATTTATTTCTTTTTTTCCTACATCCAATATTCCTCTAATCCCTGTTGAACTATCCATTACACAATCTATATCCCGCTCCCTGACATTTCCAAGGTTTCTCTTTAAAGCCCCACTTCTATTCTTATCCTTCAGAACAAGAAACTCCAGCTATCCTCTTCCTTTTGCCTGGTGAGGTGAGTCCATTCCCATACCTCCTAGGATCCCAATTTTTCTGCAAATAACTTTTTTCTCTGCAAATCTTTGTGCTTTCACCTTCCAAAGAATTGTCACCACATAACACTATTCATAGCAAGTACCCAAACTTTCATTCACTCAACTCAGAGATCAGATTTACTGGAAAATAGTCACCTGTTGCTACCCACGTGAGACCTGAAGCAGTAAGAAAATAAGCTCATGTAAGAAATTGAAACCAGGAAAACTTTATTCCTGTAAACAGGACCAGTCATATTCTCCAGTTTTACTATTCAAACTCTCACCCATTTGAAGCAATGCTGATCACAGTATTTGGAATTTACAGTTTAAAAGGAATCATGTGCTCAGTCACATGCTACCCTTCACTTTGAAACAGCAAATGAGCACCAGTCATAAAACTCATCTTTTTCCAGGCAATTCACAAAGAACGCTCAGCAGGAAACGGCTAAGCCTGACAAATATTCATTATAAATACTTTGTACCTGGCTATCTGATGTATGGGTAGTTAGATGGATGATCAGAATATATCCTTTAGAAGCTTTCTAAACTTCCTGGAATTTACATAGTTTCATGTTCACAGATAACAGCCTTTTTTAATAGTAGCAGATAAGAAACCTTTCCCCATCACTACTAACCTATGCAGAAATATGTAGTAGAAAATTCACAGTTCACATATACTACTTTGCAAATAATTATGTAAACACATTAAAAACATTTTGCGTATGCTGCATTGACTGGGAGACCACAAGAAGGCATTTAGCCTGCTGCCTACTCAGTCCTTAGGGAAGCTGTGCTGTGCAGCTGGGGTAAACCTCTTTCTCAGAGGCACCAAGACACACTCTGTTTGCTGTGGTTGTGCAGAAACCAGGATCAACAACTCAAGCATAGGGAAGGTTATCTGGGGGCAGGGTCGAAGTTCTCTTTAGGAAAGCATTCTTGGTTGAACAAGCAATCATCTTCGACCATTAGATAGGTCTTCTTTCTGGCTGGTAAATAATTTTCAATTAAGTGGGAGAGGCCATGTCTGTATCTCTTGAATTAGGGTGATTTAACTCCTCCTCGGTAGTCAACAATCAGTTTTATTTTTAGTAAATGTCTTTATTGTTGTTGTTGCTATGTTCAAATATGTGGTACGTCATCTGCAGTCATGAGGCTTAGGCAGGCTGATGGGTATACCTGGCAGAGTCATTAATGCTGCCTATATTTCAGTGATGCTCTACAGCTTTGGGAAAAACACATTTCTTAGCTTCCCTCAGTGTTCTTGCCCTTACAATGGAGCTCTTTCAGTTGCTGACTGAAAAACAGAAAATTAGTAATATTAATATCCTGCCTAGTGATTTTGATGGATTCCAGAACAGTTGCTCATGACTCAAATATCTCTGGCACTGGTATAACTTCATCGCTGATAGCAATGTAAATGTGGAGTGGCATTTGTGGACTAGGCACTTCAGCGTGCATTCTTGTTGCCCAATCAATATCAGAACGCACAGGCAGCTATATGAGGTATTTATTTATTACTCAGAAATAATGTATTTTGGGACTAGTCTCCTCATTGTTTTCATCGGTGAGCAAGCTCAATGTAATTTACAAATTATCCAAATTGGGATACATTGTCAAGAAAGGATCTTAACAAGCATCTTACAAAAGGAATTATTTTGTTTGTTTGTTTGTTGAAGTGCAAGTTATGCCTTGAACTGGTGCTCTGAAATGGCAGTGAGTAATAATATGTTGCTCATTCTCAGGACAGATTTTTTGCTATTGACGTGAGGAAAAAATGATACACACACACACACACAAATAAAAAATAAAAATAAAAAATTAAAAAAAAGCCAAATACAATGCCAGTATGCATTCAAGGGAACATTTCAATTAATACATTGTCTCAACCTCCATCAAGACCTCACTTCATGTTGAGAAAAGAGGAATACCATCTGGGATAGGTGCAGATGGGTGCTGAGATGTCTGAAAATTTTAGTCAATCAAATGGAAAAGGTCATAGAAATTATTTTATCCATTTGCAGGAGGTAAATGAGCAAGATAAGGACTGTTGACTGTCAGTGGTAGAAGATAAACAGGAGGGTCACAGGAATCATCTCAGATCATTTACCAAAAATGCATGCAAACAAGTGGTCATAAAGTGGCTATGAAGAAAGCAATGTAGTGAATTAAAGTTTTTACCATCAGACTGATACTTTACAATATTAATAAATAGCAGAAAACAGTTTGGCTTTGAGTTTGAGCTCAAATTATGATGAAAAGTTGCTTATTGTGACAGCAGAGAACAGGTCTTGAAAATGCATGATTTCACCTCTAGTCATCCTGTTTAATATTTGTTGAACTATACTTGCAAGGCCTAAAAAGAACATTTGCAGGATATGGACAAAAGAAAGGAATCTCTCTGGTGCTGCTCATATGAATAAGACAAGCACTTAAATGAGGCCAACTGGATCCAACTGGAAGCCAAATATTTCTGTCAGGCCTGTGTAATACTGAAGCATTCCTTTGTTCTCAGGGATGCCTGGTGGTTCTGCTGAGCTGGTATGCAGCGCCTGGGGGCACCACTCTCAGCTCTGCATCCCCTTCCATCAGCAGCTTGATGTGGCTGTCCTCCAGCAAGCACAATGTACCTGGCCCTTTCAAACTGAGAATGAATACAGAGATTTGGTAATATGGCTCTATAGTGGGGAACAAAGTCTCTAATTACTTGGCAGATTCCTGTATTCATTCATTTGTTGAAGATGGACAGAGAAACTATGTGATTTTAAGTGTTTAAAATAAAGACCACAAGCTTTAAAAAATTATAAGGGCAGAATTTTACCCATGCATCATCTATTAACTCTTTCATAAGCAGTTTTCTTTGGCAAATGCTGAAATACCTATTCATGTGTGTCAGGGTTATACTGACATTTATATATATATAGATAAATGAACATAGTCAAGAATTTTACCAAGTCAACTGGTTAAATATATATATATATATATATATATCAAAAATTGGTGTTAAGTTTCAAACAATTATTCATTGCTGTTTTCCCACTACTGCCAGGACCCTAAATGAGATCAAATACAAAACCAAGTCCCATGGAAATCTATAAACCACTCAACTAGTGAATAAAAAAATACTGGGGCACAAGCCAGTCAAAAAATAACAGTGAAAAATATAATGAATTGTTATCATTCATGAGTAATGAAGTATGAGTGGAGAGTCTGCAGTTAGAGAAGACTTGGAGAGAGAAGACAGAAAATAATCATTGACATTTAAAAATTCTGAAAATTGCAACAGCTACAAAACTTTGACCTATACGCCTTAGAAAGCTTTAGAGAAGTTAATTTTCTATATTCTGTCATATGAAATAAGAACAATGAGGCATTCACCTGTATCAAGAAGGGAACGATAAATCTTGTTATGCAATTTGATCTTGGAATATATTGCTCCAGGATGTCAGTGAGGCCAAAAAAGTCTAGATAAACTGAAAGAATAATTGCATTTTCATAAAGAGCAAATATATCCAATACTGAAGGAATTAATATTAATATTTAAAAAGCATAAGAAAGGATATGAAATCATTTTTCAGAATTTATCCCAGGAGACATTTCCTAGGAGACAAAAGTCCCATCTATTAGACTGGGGTCTTCAATTTTTTAATTATTTTTTCTTTTAATCACCTGATCCTGGCTATTTTCAGAAAGAACACAAAAAGTTATCCTCTTATACTGACTATTCCAACATTAAAACTTCCACAGTGGAAAAAAAAAAAATAATAATAATAATAAAAAAAAAACTTCCAAGTGGGAGGAGGCATCAGGAAAATATATTAGCAGAAGAAAAAATGAATAGCAATTTTAAAGCTTATTAATTCTTCTTGCTCCACTGAAGGCAAGAAAATCGTTACTATATCCCCTGCATTGTACTCAGGAATATTCCCAAACCTTTGCTATGTTCCAGCATTATGGATTAATGAGGATATGACACAGTTAGCTAAGAGCATCTCCCTGTTAACCTTACGGGTTAGCCAAGACAGTTAATACATCAGCCTTGATAGCATTACTTGGTGATTGTAGGTCAGGCTTCTTGCCAGCACTTACCCTCTAAGTGCTCTTAAAAAAGAGCAATAAAAATAAGAGAAATGGCTGACAAGTAGAAATAGACATAGATTGAAGGGACAGGTGGCTTTAATTAAAAAATCAGTGCAATAACTGTCCCCAGAGTTGCTCCAGAGGGCATTTCATTCCTTCTCTCTGATTTCAAAAGGCTATAAATCATGCTTTCAGGAGGCAGGTCTGGAATGCTGACTGACCATAGGTGTAGTGCTCTTTGAGCCGGCAGATATAACAGAGGACCTATGGGAGGGAGGTGGGTCCCCTTCTGCAGGGACAGCCAGAGGCCAGGCTACTTGAGGGCATCAGATGGCACCAGACACGTGTGGGCAACTGAATCTTGCCCCCAGGACACAGAGCTTCACTGATTTCAACAGAACATTAATTTATTATGCCTGAGAGTGTAGCTGAATGCATTATTCAGAACTACAGCACAGCATAATTAAAACTTGCCTCTTACCCAAACTTCATAATTAAAAACAGGGAGAGAAGAGTGAACACCAGCTCCTGTTTTGCTGATGCTATTCAGGGATCAGATTTTAAAACTTTAGCCTTGGTTCTGAATGAATATCACATGCTGTTTATCAGCAATTAGGATACATTCATTTCTCTAAAATCTTACAGAAGAAGAGAGGGGAGAAAAAAGAAGGATAATGTTATTACCCTTATGGAACCTATATAAAGGAAGCTTGCATGAATTTCTTTACAAGTACTATAATTTTGAAAATCCTAATTAAAACCAAATGATACTCTCACAATGTTTATTAAAATAAAGGTTAATCTGTCAAACCTGTCATGTCCGAAAAAGATTATTTTTTCCATAAGGAAAATATTTTTCAAAGCTATCTCAATACCTTCTGAATTCATGACAAAATCTGGTATCTGATCTGGGGAAGAACTATACCAATATACACTTTAAAGTTCACTGCCTTTGGCCTAAGAAAATATAAGCTTAGAAAAGAAACATCAAAACCTTCCGCTTGCATATTTTTTTCTCCTATGACAGGAACTGAAATCACATTGCATCAAAGTCAGAAAGATGCAAATTGTTGCCGAACTCTAGTTTAAATAAGATTTGAACACATCTATGCACAATACCTCTCCTTGAATTGTTCTTGGTAGTGTTTGTGGTTAACAGTCACACCCCCACCTTCCCAGTATAATTTTTTTTTTTTCTTTCCTGTTGGTATGTGTAAGAATAGCACAAACAAAAAATTGACTGTCCAGGAAAAACAGCAAAACAACCCTATAAAGCATTTAATGTCACAAAGTGAAAAAAAAAAAAAGGAAAAGGTAAAAAATTGGAGAATTCATAAGTGTGTGAGGTCAATTCGAACAAAGAGAGGCAAAATTCTCAGACAATTTTAGGCTATTTTAAAAATGGAAAATATCTCATGATCATGAGATAAGGAATTTCAGTGGTGTAGAACCAGGAAGGTCTTTTTTGGTATAATGCTTCTCCTTGTAAAGTGAGACATAACCAGATAGACAGACAGTTTGTGTGCATGCATGTGTGTGTATACACATGTTGACAATGCTGAAGCAATCATGAGGAATCCTGATGACAGAATTGAATAACAGCCTATATAAGATACTGGTAACAGATGTCATCTCCTGCAAGCATCATGATAGTTACCATTTTTCCCCACTTGACATTATAATTTGCAAAAGCAGAGCATAAAGCTCTACAAATTCTAAACAGATGCAGCGAAGAAGCAGAAGTAGCCAAGAACTGAGTCCCTTTCAATGAGTAAACTTTGAGCATAAAAGCAGACTTCTCCCTGTTTTCAACCTTTCAACATGCTTATCTGGAAATGGACTTTTTCCCCTCCCTGTTTCCCACTCTTCTCCCCACCCAGGAGCTGGAGCAGCCCTGCTGGCTCCTGGGTATTACTCTTTCTTGTTCATTGCTTGCATAGCTGGTCTCCCATCATCGAAAAGCCAGCTGTGCAGCAGGGGAATAAAAAGGTCGAATTAACCCAAATGCATAATGAAGCACATTTAGCAGACCATACCATGGTTCCTGTAGGTCTCTATTGTCTCTCCTCCCAGAGAGGGTGGGTTTGATTGCTTTCAGTATTTCACTAGCCAGCATATAACTACACTGCTGTCCTGAGGGCAGGGTTGAAAGATTTTGCCAAGAGGATGCTGGCTCTGCATCGAGCAGCATAAATACCTCCTTCTCTTACTGCTGTCATTCCTAATAAAGCTGGTTAAAATATATATATATATATTATTTTCTTTATTTCCCCTATGAAATTTTGCCGAGGTATGAGGATACAGACCAAGTCGGGGGGGGTGAGGGTGGGGGGAGGGGTTGGTTGGAATCTGCACTGAGCCTCCATCTATCTTGTAGAGCAATGCTGCAGAATCTCACAGCTTGCTGAAAAGCCACTGCCTAGCTCTAAAGCTTCTGACCTTACCTTAGTAGCACACTTAATGGCGAACCCTTGAGAGAACTGACATTACAAGCATAAATGGGGATTTTAGAAACATCAGGAGAAATTTGGGGATCAGGTTTGTTATTCTTCTCAAGATAGTCAGATTTACCGGTGATAGTGTCACTATCAAAAAGCTCGATAGACCCACAGCCAGTTTACTAGCACCTCACACTAGAAGAATAAATCTCACTTCAGTACAATGAAGCTATTTATCATTTTCCTATTGCCAAAAGAGCATATGTTCACAAAACTTAAATATTAACTATTTAAATACTTGTAACTAAAAGTATGATTAGCAATGGCTAAGCATGAATACAATACAATATCCAACAAGAAACCTTCCCTTGCCAAACAAAGGCATAGGTCAGGTACTAAAAACTCAAGGTTTCCAGCCCCAACTTTGCAATGGCCTCATCTTGCAATCCACTCATTTCCTTCCATTGTATGAAGTGGATAAACACTGCTGCCATCTTCACAGAGGTTTAAGGAGCTTTATTTATCCATATCTGTAGCAGCATTTTGCAGTGTTGGTATAAGACCTTTATGTAAATGTGTAACATATCCAGGGGAGACAAGAAGGGGGAAAAGAGATCAGCCTCCCTTGAAGTGAAAATGGACCTCATTGCCTCATCAGATCTGGGAAATAAAAATGCTGGACTCATCCTGCCCAGCATGATTAGGTAGCATAGCTGTTATTTTGTCTATGCAGTTTTAGATTACCCTCTCTAGTAGGCAATATTTTTACTTTTATCTTCTCACTTATCAACCAAATTGCTAAACCTTAAATGGCCTATCATTTCTAGTTGAGTAACAAAATAAACAGAGTAATTCTACCAAGGCAATTAAGGAAACATTACACAACATCACTACCTGAGATTGTTAGCCTACCAGATATCTCATATTGTTCCAGCTAAACTAATTGAAACTTGAAACAATTAGGAAATGGAACAATAGGAGCAGGCTGGAAGGAGCACTAAATGGAGACAAAAGATGGATGCTGACTCTTGACACTGTGGCTCCATGACAGATGTCAAAGATTGGGTAGGGGATGCACACATAGGCAGGGAGCAGGTGCCCTTGTTGCCAACTCCTCCTCCTATTCTTCTGGTAAGGGCTAGGTTTTTGGTTAGGTTTTTGTTTTGGTTAGGTTTTCTTGTTTTCTGATTGCTGGGAGGAAAGGGAGAGCAATATACATTTTTCTTTGGACCTTCCTATCCTCCACCCATATGGAGGCAAAAAACTTTGAACCTTGTACGAAAAAGGAATCAAATTATATGTTACTGTATGTTTTGAAGCAAAACTTTTAGGAAAATTGTTGAGGAAACTAAGTCATATTTTTTATATCAGCTGGAGCTAGGCTGTCAGAAAGCACTGAGAAACAGCTGAAGTACAAGAATTATGCGATTATAGAAAAGGCAGTATGAAAGACCAAAAACATTTTCATACATAAAAAGACAGTAGAAAGGGGTTCTTATTCATCTGAAGAAAAAAAAAAAAAAAAATTATCCTAAAGAGAACTGAAGTCCTACAGGATAACATGAGGGAAACAGCCAGCCTGAAGGAGTGTCATACACACCCGAGAGTCAAATAGAGAAGGTCAAGATAGATACCTAGAATTTACCTAAATGGACTCACAGAAACTTAGGTGATTCCTTAATGAAATATATATCAACCACCTTTAAATTATATTGGTTCATTTCTTGTTCTTTGCCAAAGTCTACATTCTATTTTTCAATTTTGCTGAGTCTTTGAATTCAATACAAAGCAAGGGGGATGCCATTCATTCCTATTTAATATTTTATGGCATTTAATCAGTTGGAACAGTTTTCTCTACATCAGCCAGACTAAATATCCCCATTTTTTGCTTCTGTAGTTGCCAATAGAATGGGTCAAAACAGAATGATTTTTTCTCTTTTTGTTCCCCCATATTAATGAATATATTCAGGCAGTTCCAGTTCTTAATTATCTCAGTAGATTATTCATCAGGGACTTCTTGCAATCCATTTACTGCAAATGCTATAAGAGAATATGTCTCCCTACAGTTACCATTTACCTGTGATTTTCATCATTTTTACTGAGCCATCCCATTACAACTGCATTGCCCTCTCCATGTTTCCTCCAGACTTTCTTACCAAGGAAATGCCCAGAAATAACATTCCAGGAGCTGGAACTGTGAGCTGGTAAGGTATCACCTCACTGTTCTACACCCTGCCCCGCTCTCTGCACAAAAGATGGATGTGGCACATCTCTCAGGGATGCCTCTCCACACGCCTCTCTGTAACACCTCCTCTGCTGAGGCCCATCAGCTCTGGAGTGGTAGAAATCTAGACCAGAGCAATTTGCTTGAGATAATTTAACATAATTATAAACAAAGCCTATTCAGCCGATTTCATGTCAACGTGTCAAAGTGGCAATTGTTTTACATTTGCTTGAGCAACTCTCGGTGAGTTTTTTCTTCACCAGAAATTTGGCCTCAGCAGGTGCCAAGTCCCAGTCTCCAAGATGGATGGATGCTGCTCTTCCTCCCTGGCTGCCATCAGCTCCTCGCAGTAGGAGTTCCCCCCATGCTCCCAGGTGTACACAGGGTGTGACAACACAGCTGCCTCCCCAGTATGTCCAAATAATGAGCTGATATTCAGCCGTCCTCATGTGCTCCCCCAGCATCCTCCCACTGGGGCTAGCTCTGCACAGTGCTATCTGGAAGGTGCTCGCCACATCCTGCCCATCAAGGAATGCCTCTTCAGTCGTATCTTTTAATCAGTCCAGATAAATATTATCAGTGGAAAGTTGCTACTGCTCACAACCTCTACAACTTTTAACATGTACCACATGTTCCTGCATTATGGCTGGCTCGTTCTGCATTCACATAGAAAAGATGGCATGCAAACGCATCCAACTGCTTTTAAAATCAAAAGGAATCTTTCCATTGAGTTTAACAAGAGCTGAATTGAGGTCTTGTGACCCTGCTGCAGAAAAGTATTTACACACATGCCAAACTCCAAGCATGTGAAGAAGCCCCATGAATTCAACAGGCTTATCAGATGCTTAAACACTTAAGTCAAGGCCTCAGTGTTTTCTTAAGTTGTTGTAATAGCGCCCCTGTTGTACAAAATAAAATCCATGGGAGAATTCCCTTAATCCAATGAAAGGAAGAATAGCTCTTGAATAAATATATTATGCATAGAAGTGTAAAAAATGTGTGTTTATATACATATGCATACACATGCATATACATATCTTAGCCTCTGTTCTGCAGTTCATATTCCTGGAAGCACAGCTTTCATCTGATTTATGTGATTAACTGCAAAATTCAGTGCTCAAGTCCACATTCTTTACACTGAAAAAAGCTCCCTTTTAAATGCCCTTGCCCCAGTGCTGACAGATGCTCTCCAAGCTGGGGCACTCTCATACAGTAGACAAATAAAAAGGCTGAAGTGCCTGAGAGGTAAAAATATCTGCCTTGCAAAGGTAAAATAAGAAATAAAGACACTTAGGGAACATATTGAAAGATTTACTTCAAAGACTATCAAAAGGAAGAATAATTTCCTTTCCTGCTTTAGGGCAATGCTTATTTAGATTAAAATGTAAAAGGTGCAGTGGAAGTAAATGCCCTCTTTGTTGTCTATAGAACCTTTAAAAATCTGTATCATATAATGATGTTTAGGGGAAGTTTTAGGTCTTCTCCCTCCATTCTGTTTCCCTCCTTTATCTGTTTGTTGTTTTTGTTCCATCAGAAACTGTAATAGGCTTTAGCTTAAAATGGCTTTAGCTTAAAAATTCCCTACTGAAATGGAGTGAATTCTTGCATACATATGCTGAGTAGCTGCAATTACATGTGATTCAGAAAGGGGCAATGCAGCATTTCAGCTGCAAATCTCCAAAAACGAAATGAGAACAACAGAAGTCTACCTCGGGGTGAGGGCTGACAGATAACACCAAAAAAAAAAAAAAAAAAAAAAAGACACTGAAGAAATATGTCCCCAATTCTTCAGCTTCTAAACAAAAAGAAAAAGACCAAATTGCTGCATAGCTTCACTGAAGAAAAGATTCCTCCAGATTCACTGTAACGTATTTGTAGCAATATAGAAACAGATGGTTAGGTAGATATAATTTTCTATTTAACTAGCAAGTTGCTTCTGCTCTACTTTTATTTGATGCTCCATAATACATAAATAAAATCAATAACATCTGTGAACATCACTGCCCTTCCTCTTTTCCGAAATACCACATAACCTTCCATAACCTTATTTATTGCTATTTAGCCTCATGTCAAGCTATCTTAAAACTTCTAGCCGAACAGGAAATAAAGTCTGGATTACAAATGCTTCAGATTTTTACAGCAGCAGGCAGGCAGGCAAGGGAGCAAACACTTCAGTTCAGGGATATTAAAAAGATTATGACAACTCTTGGGCTTTGAGAGGATTTTTGGAGGCTTCTCTTTCCTTCAAGTGCAAAACATGTGGGAAGGCAGACAGCCAGCACAAATAGACTCTGGTATATTAAATTCAGCAAAGGAGAACACCAGTTTATCCCACCAGCTCCTCTGGTACATGCTCCATGAGGGCTTAACCCCCATGAAAGAGGTCTGCAGATAATGCAGATACCATGAACAGTAAATATAATTTGTCTAAAGACCTCAGAGTTTCATCAGTGGCAAAGCCACTTCTGTACCATCAACATCCGAAGGGTACCCACCACAATAGTCCAAGAGCTAGCCCAGTATTTTCTCTACTGTGCCATCTCTCATAAGAGACTAAAGAAGCACAAGGATACTTCCAGCAGGAAGCTGCCAGAGGCAGAGATTGGTAGGAGAGACTCCTGCGGCTGGTGAGGTCTGGTGGCATAGATCAACAAGCACATTGCACTACAGCATGTCACTCACAGCTGTGCTGGGACTATGAAGTATGGAGGTAGAGTGTTGGGCTATGATTTCTTAAGATAAATTTATCATTCGTCCTCTTTTCTCCATTCAAAATATCTGAGATGAGAGTGCTGTGGTCATTGTTTTGCACATCATGGCTCTAGCAAGAGATGTTTGATGGTGACAGGCTTTTGGGACAGAGGTGAAGGACTGAACAGGATAAAGGAAGACATTTATTGCAGTTTCCCCCGTACTGACTATGGGGAACAGTCCCTATGATATACTGTCACCTCAGCCACATTTAGGTGCAGTCTAGGAGAGAGGCAGCTGGAGCAGAGCCAGAAAACAAATTAACAGCTATCTGTAAATAATGGCCTGTAGTTTAGTGCTTGAGCTTATTCCCTTCTTCTATCTAATAACCCTTTAAATTAGATTAACTCTCTGTCCACAGAAGAAAAAAGCTATTACCCTTAGTGATGTGCATCCCCATGCCTATACCATGTAGTTATAGATCAAACTTCATTTATGGAGTAGATACAGATGTGGTCTGGATCTGCAGTCTACATTCTCGATGAGGTTAAAATTTATGTTAATGGTCTTGTTTCTTCCCCAGACTTATGAATCCCTCCACGAAGGATCACAAGGAGCCTTATAGGATCCTGTTTACACACAAACTCTCACTAATTTCTTACTTGTGATTTGGTACATGAGAATCAGCAGCCACAAATCAAGACCATCTTACACAGTTGCATACAACCACATTTGAGCCTGAACATGGCACTAAACACAAATAAAATCCTATGTAGAGTAATTTGGGTGCAAGCCTGACAGATAGCTGGAGCTGTACAAGAATCCTAGGGCTATGTCTGAACATCATGTTGTTGTTCATCAGACACAAGCATACATGAAGCACAAAAAGCAGAGAGTTATCACTGAGAGGTCACTATTTCATACTTTCCACTGTAACTCTCAAGCAAAATGATATCAAATGATATATAAGGACAGGCAGTATATGCCAGGGTAAAAGTAAACCCAGCATTGAAAGCAATTCAGGCTAATATGTATGTCTTTTTCTTCAACTCACTCAGAGCACATGCATGTTCAATTACAGATGATATGAGACCGATGGAGTAAGGTCCCTGCAGCTTTAGTCCTCCCATCCAAGAAAATCTGTGAATGCTAAAATATCCAAGGTGGATACATTCCAGTCATTTCTTTTCCCTTGAATGTAGCTTTTTTATACACTATCAGTAGGGTAGTAGCTTTTGAATACACTATCAAAACCTAACAGATTTACCATATGAGATTTTTTGGAGTGCATTAGCCCCCTCATATGCTGAATCTGAGAAAGCTGAATACTTGATTCCACTGATCTGACCTGGTTAAACGGTTCTTATAAATACTGTCATTTCCTACTGTGTATGCTATTTCTCCTTATCTAATCACTTTCGGGAGGAAAGTCAGGGGCTGTAGAGTCCCTGAGATCCATAAAACATGATCAAGAAAGTCTAGCTGATTTTCAGCAAGTTTAAATCATTTTTACAGAGATCCACTACTGGGAGATTTCTAGTGGTTAATAAATAAAAGAAGTTGAAAGATGTTATTTTCTGTGTCTAAATTACTAATTTCACTTGACAATTATCACAGATGGATATTATATTTAACTATGTTCAGTACCATGTTTATCCTCATTTTTCTAGCATATTAAACCAAGCATCTACATGCTCTTTCTGTCATCAGCCTGAAACAAATAAACAAGCAAACAAACAAACAAACAAAAAAAGATCACATCTCTAAAATATCCTGTTTTTCTCAGCAGGTTTGATAAATAGATGAAAACAAAAACAACAACAAAAATAATATTTCCATTAAATAAAAGCTTTATCACAGAATTCTGAGATTAATTTTCTTGTCTCTTTTCTTTCCTACTTTCACACTACCTCCTGCATCAACCTCCTGGCAAGTCAACAAGCTGTGAGAGCAGTCAGTCCCTGCTTCTGTGACTCAGAGCATTAAAGCCTGAAGTTTGGCAGGTGCCCAGGATGAAGAAATTTTAACAAATCTCCCACAAAGAGCACTCTAATCATAACAAGCACTGAAGCCTTGAACATAATACTTCCTCCATATGTAAAATTCCCAATTTGCTTAATGGACTCTTCTCAAGCTTTGCAGTATAATATTGCAAATGTTCTTTTACAAATCCCAGGTCCTCCTTCGACACATGACCAGAATGTACATCTCATAAAGGAAAAAATATAACTTACTATTCTGTTCTGGCTTCTGCTAATAAGTCTTTTTCCAAGACATAGTTTATTTGAAAATAAACAAGAAATACCATGTTCAAATTGTCTTTGAGGGATACCTCATCTTGTAATTCCCATTGCAGCAGCAAAGGCACATACTTGCAAGAAAAAATTATGTAGATCTCTTTTTGGGTGACCTCATCAAAAGGTTATTTGGAAGAAAATGGAAAACCAAACTGATTTATTGGGAGCTGGACTCTGTGAATTTCATGAAATTCGAATTATATATTTTGTAACTACAGCTAAAGAGCCTCCATTTTGTGAGTTGTAAGTAATTTCCACAAGTATGTACTCAGTTGTCTGTACCACACTGTTGAATTAATGGGGCTCTGGAAAAGACAGGTTATTGAAGGCAGAAATTTAAAAAAAAAAAAAAAAAAAAAAAGTCATAAGAAATTCAAAGGCCTAAGAAGAAAAGCAAGGCCTTACAAACTCCACAAGTTATGGTTATGCAGTGTGCTGACACAATATAAATTACTACAAGTGAATACAATTCTCTTGCTCATAAGGCTGCAGGCTAATCACAAAACACACAACAAACCTATGCAGTTTGTTATTATTGTTTAATAAAAGGAAACATGGACTACGGGCTAGTTGTGAAAGAGGATGAGTGAACTTAAAAACAGAAAGGTCTGAACAGTTGCCTATCTAAAGCACTTAAAGTAAGGAGCACCTGCTGTCAGACAGTATTAACAGAGGGAAAAAAACTGTCTCAAAATACTTATAAAACGTCATAGTTATATTTATTTCAGCTTCTTATTTACATTGACTGAAGGTCTTTTGCACAGTCCCCAGCTCAGACATGTTTGCCTTACAGCAGTCTTTTGCTGTGCCCAACATACCAGAAGTACCAGACTGAACAGAAGCTACCACAAATTACCTTTGAGGCATCTACATTTTGAAGCAAAATGCCCATGGACTGGTGAAACTAGTCAGTACAGCTCCATATCTTATATTCGTCTTCACATTTCTACAATTTTCTCATGGTAAATAGCTGTTTTTTTGTTGTTGTTTTTGTTTTTTTTTTTTACATCAGTGGACAAAAATGCCTTTTAACTTATTTTTTTATTTATTCTTTTTTTGTTTGTTTGTTTACCTTTTCGAAACATGGAAAAAGTAATGTCTAGAACAGTCCATGTAGACGTCTCCCTGAAATCTGGCACGGTCATTAAAAAAAGGATACAATGCACGATTCAGTAAATGTGGGAAGAACAAGTTCTGGTGAGTCTTGAGTCATCACTCTCAAAATCAATGAATGAGATGTCCAAAACTCACCATTTCCAAGTTCAAAACTGATGAGCAAATCTTTCCCTTAAATGGTTCTGAGAGGTTGCCAGTGGCCAATTCTCCACATCCTAGACAACAGTCAAAACTTCAAGATACACATAACGTTCTGGTAGAAGTGGCATGCATACTTCTGGTGAAGGAATACATGACATATAAATTAAGAGTGTTCTAATTTGACAAAATTATTGTTCTTTAAAACCCAACTACCCTCCACATTATTTATTTATTTATGACAAATACATGTTCTTTAGGAAACAATGGATGGGACCAGGGAAGGTGAAGACACAATTCAAGAGCTAAGGAAAATTAAGCCCTTTGGTTACACTAGTGCAAGAATGACAGCAATCAACTTCTCTACACAGCTTTAATAGCAGTCTTTTATAAATTTTCCATTAAAATAAAATTAAACATTGAGCATTGCTATTATAATGAAATTCTTCACAGTTGCATTTCTCTCACCCCATTATTAAGTATTTAGAAATATATATTTTTAGAAGGTAATTCAATGGTGCTTACAATTATATATCTATCTCATTTTCATTTAACCACTAAGTCATTATAATCTCCTAGAATGAGACTGTTTCAGAAGTTACAAAGATTATTTGCTAAAGTTTAATAATACTTACTTAGCCATGAGCATTAATTTCTTTGAATAGTCAATACTTTCTACATTGCAATATCCTGGCATTAAATAGCCAGCTATTCATTTGCAAGACACCATAATCTTTTTATTAAGCATCTTTTGCTGTTTTAGATCCCCCTTTCAAACTAACAATTTTTGAGCATCTAAGTATAATATATTCATAACATTTAAAATAAAACATATTTCTTCATTTGTCAAATCTTTCTTGAATTACCTGTCTTCTGGAAATAATTGAATATCACTAGTTCAATAAGGAGTTGAAAGAAAAAATAATAATAACAGCTCACTGGTTGAGTTAAGATAATTTTTGTGGCAGTTCAGATCAGAAATGTTGCAAGACTGACTTTTCTCTTACACTGTTCTTTCTAATAGTATCTGTGATAATAAGGAATTAGGAATCTTTTTATATGCTGGATACAAACATATATTTTGAGATGCTTTTCTACATCAAATAAGTTAACAGAGTATATATCGCATCCAGATGGAGTTCTGCATCTAGTTCTGGTATCCGAGAGCAGGTCCAGAGAAGGACCATGAAGCTGATCAGAGGGCTAGAGAACCTCTCCTATGAAGAAAGGCTGAAAGAACTAGGGTTGTTTAGCCTAGAGAAGAGAAAGCTCCAGAGAGACCTCATTGCAGCTTTTCAGTACTAAAGGGGGTGCTTATGAAAAAGATGGAGAACAACTTTTTGTTCATGTAGATAATAACAGGACAAGAGGGAATGGTTTTAAACTAAAAGAGGGGAGAATTTGATTAGACATTAGGAGGAAATTCTTCATTCAGAGGGAGGTGAAACACTGGTACAGGCTGCCCAGAGAAGCTGTGGATGCCCCATCCTTGGAGGTGTTCAAGACCAGGTTGTATGAGGCCCTGGGCAACCTGATCTAGTGGTTGGCATCCCTTCCCATGGCAGGGGGATTGGAGTTAGATGATCTTCTAGATCCCTTCCAACCTGAACCATTCTATGATTCTGTAATACAGAAATATTAGATTTTTCATTGCAACCTTTTCTATTAACCAATTGGATGGCCCTTTCAATATAGTATTAGATTGCCATTTGCCCAAATGCAGGCCCCCAGAAGCAAATAAATCTAATCTCATCTCAGATATGTGAGATGGTTCTTGCCCTTATTCAGACCATTTCACTATTGGGATGCTGGTTGCTGATATGGAACAGTCATAGAGTAGTGTAGGGTGGTATGGACCTCTGGAGGTCATCTGATCATAATTCCAGATTGCAAGGGTCCTGTAACATATTAGTTTTGACTTGTAGCCTTGAAATCAGTCAGTTTGGTCTCTTCTGTAAATATTCTGAGCTTAAAATCCCATTGCCCAAGCCACTGATGAGGATGCTAAACACTATCAACTCCAGGTACAACCCCTCAGAAAAGTCACTAGTACTCAAAACAGACTGAATTTCAAAGCAGTAATCACAACCCTTTGAGAGTAATGGTCCAGTCAGTTTTCAGCCACCTTGTAGTCCACACATGGTCCATATCTCCCTGACTGAATTGCAAGGATATTATGGGAGACTGTGTTGACTGCTGCAAAAGTCAGGGTAAATTATATATCCACTGCTCTCCTTTCATCTCATCAAAGAAGACAATTAGATCATCCTGTCACAGTTTTCCCTTGATGAATCTGTGCTGTCTCCTTTCCCTATCTTATCCTTCATGTGTCTAGACATGAATTCTGCTAGGATTTGCTCTACATTCTCCCAGATACTGAGGCAATGCCGGTAGTTTCCGAGTCTTTCCCTTTTGCTTTTTTTGGAGATAGGTGTGGCATTTGACTCTATCACTCTTCCCCAGTTGCTATGACCTTTCAAAGAGGACAATTAGTTCCCTCCTCACTCTCAAATGCATCTTTTCAATCCCATGGATTCATATATGTCCCATTTCTTTATAGGATCCTGAATTTGGTTATGCTCTTCTGTACATGGTACCTCTCTCCCATAAACTTTGGACTGCCATTACAAGTCTGAAAACAGAACTTGCCAGGAAAGAGTGAGGGAAAGAAACATTAAGTACATCAGCATTTTTCAAGTCTTTTTTCACTAAATTGCCTTCCCTGTTCAACAGGTACATACACATTTTTAGTCTTTCATTTTGCTGCCAGTGTAACTGTAGATAAATCCCTCTTCATTTTCAACTCATTGAGAATTGGCTCTCTTATTTCAACTCCAAATGTATGACTGTTTTTTTTATATCCTTCCTTTGTTAGTCCATTTCTGTTTCCCCTCCTGTACTGTACATTTTTCCACTTGAGCCCAGCCAAGAGTTCCCCAGTCAACCAGCCTGGTCTCCTGGTATGCCTGCCCATTTTCTCACATATTAGGTTGGATTATTCTTATGGTTTAAGGAGATGATTGCCCATGATGAACAAAAAACTTTCATTCCCTCTAAGGAGGGAATTCCCTCTAATTCCCTCCTTTACTCTTCAGGACAGCCTCTCACATGATCCTGCCTAGGACATTTCCCTGAACAAACCCAGCTGTGTTCTCCTGAATTCCATGGTCTGGTCTCTGCTACTTGCTTTGCTTACTTACTGCAGGATATTAACCATCACTATCTCATGGTCCCTGTAGCCAAGGCTGCCGATCACACACCCATTCACAAGCAGTTATTCCCTGTTCATAAGCAACATATCCAGCGGAGTCCCTCCCCTTACTGGTCTATCCAACATTTAAATTACAAATTGTCTCAAACATGCTCCAGAAATCCTCTGGATTACTTGCCTCCCACCTTTCTGTCCATCCATCAGATACTGGAGTCATTCATGAATCACTGGGGCCTGTGGTTCCTTTCTTGAGCAGTCTTTTGGTTCTTTGAAATAGGCTTTATCCAGTAACTCTTCCTGCCTGGGTAGTCTGCAGCTCTCTCTCACAACATTTGTTTTTATTGGTCTTCCCTCTGAGCCTGACCTCTAAACAGAAGTGGCCTTTCCCTTCTTCCACCACAGAGTTCCATACATTTGAGTGGCTTATTTGCACAAAGTGCAGCCCCACTCTCATCTTCCCTTCCTGTGCCTCCTCGCCTACCTGTGCCCACCCACAGCAGCTCTGCTATACTGAGAACTATCCCACCACATCCCTGTAATGGCAAAGATACCACGGATTTGTGACTGTGCACAATCTTCCAGCTCCTCCTGTTGGTTTCCCAAGCTGAGTTTACTTCTGTACAGGTGCTTGCAAAAGGCCCTCAGTTGCCCTCCTTTCTCAGATAGAGGACAAGAGCTTTCCAGGTTGCCATGTCCCATGTATATTTCCCCTCTACTACCAATTCCTGTGAGCCACAGTCTCCATCCTTTGATGAACCCCATCAAAACTGTCCTTGCTAGGTTAGCAAGCCTGTTGGCAAGGATGCTTTGTCAGACAGATCCCTTATCTCCCCAGTAATCATCATATCTGCAAGAGGGTTATATGGCTAAAGCCATGCCTGCCACCAGCAATGTAGCCAGACCCTGAACTCTACCCAAACCTCTGCTCTTCACTGGCAAGTCTGAGAACACTAGCTCAAACCTCTTGCAATCCTCCCTAGTCCTCAGTGTTTCTATATAAATGTGCAGGAGGACAGGGCCCAAAGAGAAGTAGAACATCAGCAGAAGGCCTCATGGGAAACGATGTCTTAAATCCTTCCCTGTCCTGAGACTCAAGAGCTTAACTTTATGATGTTCAGTTAAGTGCAGAAAGCAAAATAAAATGACTAATCTTAATTCTGTGCTTGGGCCTGTTTATAAACATAATCATCACTTCTTGTTAAAGCATGACAGGACAGCCATGTGGGTTTTGTTCTTTGTTTATGTTTTTAATCAATAGCTCCATGACTAGCACACTCACAAAAGACATGGGAACCTGGGTCCTAGGGTGTGTTCAGCTAAAAGGAGTTCAAGCCCTCCTACCTCACTGTCTGGGAGAGTACTCCAGCAGGCAGATGTACAGACTATTCAGGGCAGAAGAAAATGTGGTGCTTTTAGTACTTTCTACTGGAGCTGTTCCACCTTCGTAAAGGAATTCAAGATTTAGTAGGCCAAGAATGCTACTTTCCAGCCAAACCATTTAGGGCACTCTCTGGGAAAAAGGAAAACTTGGGTTCCAAACCCTGCTCCAAGAGACTGTTTTTTGTTGTATGTTGTTTTTGTTGTGATTTTTTTTTCTGCTGCTGTTTTTGTTTTTTTGCTTTTTAATTAAGAAGTCATTTCATAAAGACTCCAAGGGAAAGTACAAGGTGTGTCTCTCTCTGCTGGAATATACACTGCAGTCAGACTGAAAATATCAGCCTTCAGGCAGAATGGCTCCAGAAAGAGACACCTCCAGTGATTTCTTCATCAGTTTTTGATATTTTTTTTAAAATCTAACTTGAATAGTATTCTCCTATTCAAAAAGTCAGATTCCCCTGCACAGATAAACCATTCACTGGCTGAGCTGCGCTGTTCAGCCTGTGCCTTCCAGCAGTGACACTAACTAGGGAATCAATAGATTTTCTGGCAGAAGACGTGGAATACACCTGTTCCCTTCAGATCACCGTATGTCTAGACTCATGTCCAAACAAACTCATTGCTGCTAAAACAGGAAGCAAAGCATTTTTGGATAAACATACAAACAAAACAAAACAAAACAAAACAAAAAAAGAGAGAGAGAGAAGACTAAATTTCTTTTTTAGAGTTGTGAATTGCATAGGATGCGGTAAATTGTCTAGTCAGTGTTTGTCTACATGTGGTCTGAACATTTTTTTATGAAGATCCTGTGTCTAAATACATATATTTTTTGAATAAAGATTAAAATCCCAAGAGCTGTGATGCCAATAGCAAATTACAGGGCGTTTTCTTCATCTACAAGATCACTAGCTTTTGCCATTGGTTTTGGGTACTGATTTACCCAGAAATATGAAATGGAACAGTTGCCCTACCAGAAGCATATATTGCATTTTCAGTACAGCTGAGGGCACAGTTCAAAGAAAAATACATATAGGCACACTCTCTCTGGTCTCACTGCAGTAAGTGTACTTAACTTTAAAAGTATAGGGTACTTTGTCCAAGGGCGTTTGGGGAATTAAATACTTTTCTATAGTAACAAACTTCAGAACCATTCAGCATTCTTTCATTTTGATTTTGAATTTTATTCTTCAATTTTTTTTTTCCTGAAATGATACACTGAATTTTACCATTTCACTTTTTTCTAGGGAAAAAAAAAAAAAAAACATCTTGCTTATAAAATGTCTTTCCTATGTTACTAATCTCTTAAAAATTGGCTTAAGTCATATAGGTACTCCTGATGTCCCATTATCTTAAATCAGGGAAAGTCATTTTTGTCTGCTTAAAAAATGTGGTCTTTGCAAAGAACTAGGGAAAACTCAAGAATTTAAAGTCTTCCTACTATTGGTAAAGTTGTTTGTGCACCTTTAGGTGGACAGACACAATTCACAACAGTCTGAAATAATTCCTATGCTTAGATTTTGTAGATTCCTACAATTAGATTTTACTTTTAGGACAAAATCTATTCTAAGACTATCCTTAGTTTTACATCTTGCTTTACTATCTTGTAAACTTTTATATTTTTTTCAGATATAAAGACAGCACAGGATAGGGATCAGCACTGTGATAGGATGCGTCCCAAACTCAAAACAAGCCAACTGAGCAAACTAGAAGCAGCGGAGCCATTTTAGTGAGCAGGCTAATTTCCCCTGTTTTCAAACAACTGGACTTAACCATACTAAGGTGATAGCTATTGCCTTTTTACATTGTAGTCAGTGTTGAGTCTCTTACAGAAGCTTATTCAAATCTGGAAGCATGAATAACATGGCTGCAGTAAACGTTAAATCCATGTAAACACCATGCAGGACACTAACTGATACATCTTTTCCCCCACTTTTTCTTTTTTTTTTTTTTTTTTTTTTTTTTGTATTAATCTTACCACCTCCAGTAGATCCTCCTCTAGCTTGAACCCTGCTTCTTTAGAACAGATTAACCTGACTGACTCGATTAGTCAAACTTCAACCTGCCGCCACCTCTGCTGCTCTCAGTCTCACACACTGATTTACGTATGCAGTGCATTCAGTTTCTAAGCATGATTTTTCTCCTATTTTCTTGCATCAAAATAATTGAGTGAAGAAAGTGCTTCAAGCTCACTGAAGAATACTAGTAACCACCACAGGGATATAAACTCCCACTAATCCTAGCATTAATGCAGTCCCAAATTGCTCAGCAAGGTACTTACTTACATGGTTCAGTCACCCTTCCATGCTGTGAATGCTTTTCACAGATAAACAACAGAAAAGAAGCATCTTCTTACTTTTTCCCCAAACTTATCAAGGAGTGGAATTTTCCCAGTAAGGCCTTCTCTGTCCAAATTTTAGGATGTTCTTTTGGACCCTTTTATGACATGGATACGAGTAAATGTGTTCCCCAGCCAGAATGAGTCATCATATCGAGCATTTCCACAAAAGGCAATGGCTGACACCACCTAGATTGAGAATAGCCTTACCCCTCCACTTTCAGTCTAACCCTCTACTGCACACACTCACCACCATATGCTTAGGAAAACCGTGGACATAAGAGAGAACAAAATATACTCAAATGTAAAAAGCAGCCACTCTAAGCTGAGGCAAAAACACAGATCAGAATTTCTTGGAAAAAATGTAAAAAGCACTGACAAATTGCAGATACTTGGAAATGCTTTTTTATATGCAGGAGTTGTGGAGAGCACACTCCCACGCAGATTAGAGGGAAGTAGAGGCAGATAGAACATTCACAGCCAGTACCAGAATGCTTGGGAGGCAAACTGGAGGACTTTCACCGTGAATAGTGTAGTTTTGGACCACCGCTGGGTTGAGCTCAATTTCTGATTTTTTTTTTTTTTTTGAGGGGGGTTGTTTGTTTTTACAATAACAACATGCTTTCCTAGAGACCTTCATCCATCTCCTTGAGTAGGTTCACTTTTGTGTCCCAAAACTCTCCACTCATGAGAACAGAAATAATGAAAGTGATTGGATTATGAACCTAGGTGGATGATACATTCAAACTAGTTTTAACAGTGAAGTGTATAATCAGTCCAAAGATGACAGCACAGTAGATAATGAGAAAACAGTTCCCCCTCTGCCTCCTACAAGACTCAAGTATTAACAAAGCAAATACTATGAAACATGAAAATAAATTACTTTGAGATAAACACAAGTAAGACTGCAGAGTAAATTCCTAAAGATTAGCTGCATGGATCTCTGAATATCCTGAATAACACTATTAGTCACTATGTAACTAATCATTATACCCTCAAGACCAGTTGCAGAATATGGGAGGAGAAATATAAAACTAAGTGTAGATAATGAAAGTTTATCCTTGAGAAACATATTAACATATTTCAGGATCTATTTGCCTGTAAAATCGGCTGCAAGAAGGGCGATATCACATTGTGAGGTTAAGCATTTGATTCTATTTACCTCAATGCATTCCCCTACAAAATTGTTACTATTGTCAATAGTGTCATGATAGATTCATTTCATGGAGTCAGGGAGTTGAGCTTGAGCAAGCAGTGCTCAGCCCTCTTATGTGAAGCATTACACTAAGACCTGGTGACAATCTTTTCAACCTGTTCAAGTAAGTCTCTTTCTGTCTTTCTATGATTATCATTCAATGTCTACTAAAAAAAAAAAAAAAAAAAAAAAAAAAAAAAAAAAACACAGCTAGAAAAGAAGAAAATGAGTAGTTTGAGATACATGGAATTTGTAAACTGCAAAGATGAAGTACAATAAGCAAGTACTAACTACTAGTAAATATTTCCTTATTAAAATGTGGAACAGAAAGAGAAAAGAAAGAGACAGGTGAGGGGAAACTTAGATGGAATTAAACATACAAAGCAGAAGAAATCCAGTTCTGTGTTGCTGCTGCTGCTGCTCCATTGCTACCATGACTCACTCTGCAGTGTCCTTGTTCTGCAAGGACCACAGCTGAGAATGGGCTGTTATGTTCCACGTCCTTGCACTAAACCCTTGCACAGCAAAACTAAGACACAGAGGAGAAAAACTTAGCTATACTTGTGTTTAATTTTGATGAGTTGCTATTTCATGCCAATTGCTTTCAGTTGCTGAGTCATTTTAATGGGAATTTAATTATTTTCAAATGAAAATTTAAATATTATTTTAGTGTGAAAACAAGACACTCCCAATCCCACACATTATGGGTGTTGCAATTTATCAGGCTTACCCCCGCTGACAATTTTTTTAGGACTTGTTGGACTTAGAATAGGTGTGAAATGAGCTCATTCTCTGTTGTAGTACACTTAATAGTTATATACTTTGCAGGCATTTAATACGGGAATTATTTAAGGGCTGGACCAGAACAGATTCTTCAGATTCATCAGCAGCACTGCCAACATTTACTTAAGCTTTTCTTATCTGATTGCTGAAACAGTCAACTAACCCCTTGCTACTATTAGATCCAGGTATATCAATTTGTTCTTAATTGCTTCATTGCTGCCCATGGTACCAAGTATATAAGGCACAATATGTGTGCCAACTGCATCTCTGTGGTCTGGTTGGTTTAAAAGAATGGCCCCATATTCATTGCCATGAGCCTAGGAAGATGACTGCAGTTGGCAACAGCAGCCTCTGACATTACACTGTGTGTCATGCCAGATCCACTTCTATGTAAGTTACCAGACTGAAGCAACAGGCAAGATCATTAGATCTTAGAGATATTCTTCTGAAACACTGTAAGGTCACAGAAGTGACCTGGTGTGCTTCAGGTCTTGGTGAACTGTTTGTAGATTTGGGTATAAAAGGCTGTCCAAGTACAAGCCATCATATAAGGAGGTGAGAGAACAGCTTTGCTTTGTGGTTAGAAAAACAAGATTGGGCTGTGCTGGGAAGGATGACAGAAACAATGAGACGCACTTTCATTAATTTTCTCTTGGTGGGGGTTGTCACTGCAGGAGCAACAAGAAATTATAATAAGCAATAACCAATTATATGAAAAAAAAAAATGAACAGGGAAGGCAGCATTTTAGAGTTATTTTCCTACTAATCTGTAAAGATTGCCACTTTGCAAAATCACTTCCCATAAAAGTTGAAGGATTGTAAAAATATCTCAGTTCATTATTGCCTGTTCCTCATCTTCTCGGCTTGACTGTCATCATGTTGGCAGCTGGACTAACAAAATCAGATGCAGAGTGTATGCAGTGTTTACTGAGAGCTGGAAGGTTAGACGTCAAATCTGAAATTCCAGGTGACAGTGGAAGTCCACTCTCCATGGATACATGGATGTAATGGATACAAAGAAACAGTTAAAACACCTTTAACCATAGGTACTGATGGAACCTTGACCATGGTACTAAAGCCTGGCACTTTGGGAAACATTAATTTAGGGAGTGGCTGAGAAATGAGCATCAGACAGAAATATTTCTATATAGGAGAGAATGCTGAATACTAGTAGCAAAGTGAATTTCAACTTTCTACATAATACAGCCTTTGATATATTTATGCAAAAATATGTGAGAGTGATGAGAGAAAATTCAGACATTAGCTATTTTTTCTGTTCCAGACCAAACATAGGTACATGATCAAGTGCATAGGTACATGATCAAATGTTCCTCAGATATTCATCTTATCTGATGCTCAGAAGGCCCTCTAAAATGACTGTCCACCTGCATACCAGATTAAAAATAATAATAATAGTAATAATAATTCCTACTATCCAACCTAAACTCCTGCTGCAAATAAATCAAACAGAAGCAATACTAAGTCAAACATCTGTTCATCCTTCTCCAGCAGTGCTGAAAAACAACCCAGCACTGTTAATTTGCACCACCAATGGCTGCTTCCAAACAGAAAATCCATGCTAGCTATACCCCAGCTCCCCTCATCCTACCCCCCCCAAAAAAAAAACAAAAAAACAGTATCCATTTTTCTTCATGTGTCATTCTTTAAATTTTGTTTTTCATTCTTGCTGTTATCCAAATTGTCCCTCAACTTCAAAGAGCTCAGTGGCCAAAAATCTTCTAAACGAGACCTTCTCATTTCCAAGGAGAAGGAAATACTCTTGTTAGGTTGACACTTGACAACCAACCTAGAATTAATCCATCCTAAAGTAAGGGTTGCCATTTTTTTTGAAATAGCTTCAGTTATGCAGCTTCAGACTTTTCATGAAATATTTTGTTGTTGTCAGAATGTATTTTTACATCAAATTTATTTGTGCAGAGTTTAATACAGTACTTCTCACATTTGAGCTTTATCTTGCCAGTTTCTCATAACCATCTCAGCTGGCTGCATTCTCCAGTAGAGGTATGGCATAACATAGAGGCGTCTTGTGCTATCACTGATAGTAGAACTGTAGCAATGCAACCTATTTGTCTTTCTTTTAATTTTAAGCAATACCTTCAGTTTTAAAAACCACACCTTGTCTACCTTTGAAATAGGAAGACCAGGCAGATAAAAAAAAGTAGGAGAATAACAAAGGATTTAATATTAGATAACAAGGCAAGACAAAAAGTCTTGCCTGGACCTTGTGCTAGCGTATAATGTCCTACCCATTATTGATTCTTAGAGAATTATATCACTGAAATCATTTGACAATCAATAACTAACTCTTGGCATATTAAACAGTTAAGAATAGTAAATTTAGCATTTGATTAGGGAACAATAGAGTTTAAATATTAATTTTACTGTGCATGCTAGGTAGCTTTATGGCTAGACAGAGAGTGAAGTGCAGTCCCTGAAGAACTTACATCACTTCTTGGCAGTAATGTTTGCCATCAATGAGAGCCTACAAAGTATTTCTTTTTAAAATCAAGTACTGTTAAAAACACATATAGTAAGAACAATCTCTTAAATGAGAATGCTTAAAGAAGTTTACCATGGCCACAACTTCCGTTCTTTCTTCTTCTGTGGTATGAGCAAGTAGGGCATGGGAAGGGAGGAACAAGTTTGACAATATGTTCAAGAACAGATAGTAAGTTAGCACATAGTACAGCTCTGCTGGCAACAGTCAAACCGTCCCAAATAACTCTAGTGAAAGATTTGGCCACAAAAGAGATAGTAGATCAAAAATAGCAATTCATTATCAAAAACATTTTGTTCCATTATAATCTCTGAGTAACAGCACATACACACACAAACTGTAAAGGAAAAGGTAGCTATTAGTATGAGAAAATTTATAAATTGCAAGTGACACATGCAGTAAGAAATACTGAAGGATGGAATATAAAATCCAAAATGCTGCAGTTTTCATCTGACATTTGCAGTCTTGGATAGAGATCCTGCAAGTTTACAAACCAACTGCAGGTAACTTCAGTTCCAGCAGAAGTGCTGCCTTTGATTTCTTCCCACTGCCAAGAATGGGAAATTTTCTGCAGATACTGGTGAAAAGGATACTATTGTCTCTCAGGAACCTCCAAATTACTTTAATCTGCTTAATTTTATAACATAGTAGCATTCAAGTTTCACAGAAGTACTAAAACAGCTGTTTCATAGGGAAGAGAGAGACGGTGGGGGAGGAGGACAGTTCTTGATCAACAACCTTGGCAAACTGGGGGAGATAAGGGGATGCTGGTAGAGGCTTGTGTTAGAGGAGGGAAAAAAAAAAAAAAAAAAAAGCTTATATTTTCTAATGCTTTTAATGCTTTTAATACATATTTTCTGCTTTTCCCACTGAAAGACCACAAGGCAAAAACTGAAGTGAGAAAGAAAGAAAGAAAAAAAAAATCTTTAAAGGTTTCCATGAACAGTGATAGAGAGAATAAATAATTTTAAATCATATTAAAACCATCAGGATAAAACCATCAGGGAAAATGTTAGATTTATCTCTGCATTTCAGAGAAATCAAACCCCCAGAGGTCAGTGAGTTTGCTAAATGGGTGGGGGAGTGAGAGAACATTTAAAAAAATCATCCTCTAATTTGGAGCCAAGGTCAATGATTTAAACTTTAATGCTCATCTTGAAACTGAACAGACAATGAGCATAGGTGGAACCATCCCAACTAGCAATTACCCAGAGCCAGGCAAACAACAATTGTAGAAGTAACTATTACTGTACGTGAATTAATGTTTTCAAAACACACATCAACTCTGCCAGCTTGCTAGCCTCTGGTCACTTCTGATGGTGATAACTTGTTAAGCCACAATACTCAGCCACGTACAGCTATATCAGGAAGTTGCAATTGTTACAAGTTGTCATACCACCAGGCAGTCTCAGCTGCAGCCAAGACATTGACACTCAGCCTACCACCACTTCAGAACTCAATCTTCCAGGCCATAGTCAAAAACAAATGCCAGAGGAGCCGGCTACCACTTATGTATGAAGTTCAGTGCATCATAACCAATGAACACACATGACTTCAACCTTGCAAAGACGTTGGTGAGCGGTCATCTTGTAGGAAAAGGGAGGACCCATATTCAGAATGACTACATTTCAGGAGGTCTGACCAAACCTTTCCCACCATGCAGTCATTTCTATGTAATTATATGGTTCTCTACTCACTTCTTTAAACCCAAATTTAACTCAGCCCACACAAACTGGTGTCATCTTAGTGCTTATTACTGTAAAATATTGACCTCGACATGCTGAATCATAAAACGGAGTTTCTAGAAAAGTTTACAGTGTGCAGTATATTAAAGAATCCTACACCCTGTTAAGTTTCCACAGTAGACAATTTCAGGTTTCTTACTTGGCATTTTTGTCTCACATTCGAAAGTATTTTCCTGTAGGGAGACTGAGGGCTATACTTCACAGTACAGAATTTACTCAGAACTTTCTTATCCAAAGGAAGATATTGATGCCATGTGGATTTTATCTATCTAGGCAGAAATTAGGCACAATATTAAAAATACACGTGACGAGGGGTGGAAAAGCATAGTGTTTTTACAGTGAAATCCCTAAATTAACAACTTATGAATTAAAATAAAAATAGACTGAAGTCAGAGTATGGAGCTTGGAACTAGCAAGTTCCTAAATTGACGTATTAGAAGTATATCACCAAATGATTGAGGTTGCACATGCCATTAAAATAGTGTTTATGAAGATTATTTTTCTATGAAACATTTTTTAAAATGTTCAGCTCCATGGGATAATTCCAGGTTTTACATTTTTTTAATAAGAAAGAGAGAGAGAGAAACTCTAAACTGCATGGCTCTGAGGGAAAGCTACAAAGTGTGACAAAGGAGCACCTTGAAAACTCCAGAACAAAAGACAAATAAAGAGAATTGTTTGTCTGTATTTTTTAGAAAGAATCAAATTCAACAAACAATTCATACTTATACATCCAGTTTAGGGGACTTGTTTCCTGTTTGGTTTAGTGTTTTGTTTTGTTTTCCAAATCAGGTCTGATCTCCACCTCAAGAGTTTGGTTCTTCTTGAGGCTTATATTCTTGAGGCCCAGTCAGAGCAGAGCACAATAAGGGAAACTATTTTCCCGGTCTCATGTTTATTTATTTGTTTCCATTTCTAATGACTAAATTAGGTGAAAATATTATTCGCTGAAAAGGGATAAAAATACGAGCAAGAGTATCTAATTTTGCAAATATTCCTCTATGAAACTGCATCCTTCACAGATGGAGCTCTTGCAATACCTTCAACTGGTGAAGATGTTCACAAGTATGGAAAATTTTCACTGAATATTATGCTCTTCATAGGCTTAGTTTTTGAGAAATAATTGTGCTAGTGATCATAGACGTCAGGCTCTGAGGTGAGGTCATATTTTCATTCCCTTTACAGTCCTTCTGATAAGTACAAGATGTCTACATTTGGAAGTATTTGCTGTTCTTCATCAACATAAAAAGTAATAAAAATTGTTAAATTTGTACAGCAACAGAAAAAAAAAAAAAAAAGTCCTGTAAAATTCAATATTAAGATTTCCTATTTAATCAACTAATATGACAGATAATACACTATCTGAAGATCAAATATTATTTTTTTCAAAACAATAAAATTATATGAGATTTTGATGGAGATATTATGCCTTTAGCTCTCTCCTATATAAGAAAAGAAGCAAAAAAACAAACAAATGAAAAACCAAACAAATGAAAAACCAACCAAACAAAACAAAACAACCAAACAAGTTCCAGAATATAGTCTTCCCCCTGGTATCGTAGGCACTCTTTGTATGGCACTCACAATACTCCATGGAAAATGCTAGATGCTAGAGGAAAGCATCTAATAGACCCCATTGCAATGTCATGAGAAAAACACCAGTTCTGTGACAGTAGTAGCAGACTACTTTCCTTGAGTAATGAGGGAAAATCAAAACTGTTATGAAAAAGAAGATACAGCGCAGTTCATATGCAGCTGTTAACAAATAAAAAATGCTATGAGAACTTCACTACACAACTTTTATAAAGGCTGCTTTAAAATAATGTTAACATAAAATGTATATTTTAGTGAGTAATCTAAAACACTATTTCCCAACAGGAGTTTAGGCATGAAAGATAAGCTATAACATCCATGTGAAAGACTCATCTTGGTATATCTGGCTGGTATATTTGTTAGCACAAGCTCAAAAGCTGTGATACTCTGGATATTCCACAGGGTGCAATCCAAGGAGGAATGATCAAGGAGAAGTTAACAAGCAGAGGAATGAGGCACCTCTCAGGACAAGCCAGATCACAATCAAACATAGATCTGAGGATTTACTACTCAAATACATTATTTGAGGAAACAAATTTATGCTTAATCGATTAAGGTTATCAGTGTTCCAAAAACAACAGGGAAGGAATTTCTTATACACATTTTCACAAACACCTCCTAAAACATAGAGAAAAAGATTATTACTTGTTATGCAATCTCAACTCCATTAACTACACTGGGGATCCTTTTCTGGATACGATATGGATATAAATATATTATTTTAGTACAAAGTAGCTAAGATCTCTCTAACTCCCAGATGAGCATAATTTTGTCAAATAAATTGTCAAATTACAATCCAAAACTTGATTTTCATAAATCATGTGAAAACTCTTTTCCCACTAACTAGAATACATTTTGCAGTTAATGTGCCTTAAAAAAAAAAAAAAAAAAAAATGTAACAGACCTTGCTCCCTATCAGTGAGCAAGGAAAAACTGTTTTGTTTTGTTTTTAATAATATCCAAATTATTAATTACTTCAGAGTGAATACACAAAGTACTATGTGCACTTGCTAAACCTCCAAGTTCCCCCAACTTCCTATTTTGAATTCAACTCTTTCTAAAGTTACTGATCTTTTTAGTGCCAATATGGAAAAATTAAAGTCATATAACAACTTTTATGGAAGATTTGTTGCCTCTGCACCTATGAATATTAGAAATATAACAGAGATCCACAGGTAAGACGTATAGCTTCCTGTCCACTGAAAGATATAGAAGTACTGAACTGAAAGACATTAGGGATTTTAGCAGGTATTGCACATTGACCTAGGCCACTATTGATTGCAACAAGGAAATCAATAGGGAATGGAGGAGGCCAGAGTTGAAGGTTTCCTGGTTATCAGAAAGGCAAATATGTGGCGGTCAGCGCATACAAAAGGACAGTAGATATTCACATCTCAATGTAGGTATAATAAGGTACATTACTTTCTTAGATATAAATTCTTTCGGCTGGGGCTGTGCAACTGACTGAGAAAGTACTGCCACTTGCTTCAAAAGGTTAGTGAAGGTAGAATAAAATGAGACTGGTTGTGACCAAAATTTGAAGACCACTGGAATCAGCAGCTGTCCCTTGCCGTATGTTTTTGCTTTGCTGTAGTGACTCACGTTTCCTCCTTTTCAAAGGATGACCCAGCATTCAGAGGAACTGCAAATGTTAGCTGCATGCAGAAGCTGACTGGGTGTGATGGTACCAGAGGGAGCGATCAACCCTTCTTCAGTGGCATTTACAACATGAAGATTATTTAATACAGGGTGTTTTTTGTATTAACTTGCACAGGATGATGAAAATGGCATCAATGGTCCTTGCTATATCTCCTTTGAACTAAGATAGCTGCATTCTCCTGGAAACCTGTGTCTACTGAAATTGGTTACCATGATTAAAGGGCTTTGTAGAAAAGGTAGGAGGCCCCATACATTGTTGACAGTTGCTGAGCTTGTACTAAAGGACAGGTGCTGGCTGTCCTTTTCCCCTCTCAGGGCTAAAAGGGCACTGCCTACCCCTCTTGGGGTTCCCCCAAAACCAGCACCCCATGTCAGCCCCAAGGCCATCAGCCCCTGCCCTACTGAGGCCCCATCCTGCCTGGCCATAGGCCCTACTGAGTCAGACCCATGTCCCAGCCCAGCCTCAGCCTGTCCCCATACCCGGGGAGATGCCCTGGGTCTGGGGTTGCCCCAGTGTCTCCAGCTGCCCTGCAACTGGCTGGGATGGCAGGGTGGGCCCTGACTGGTGACCTGCCCTGACGGACCCCATGGAGAGATCACACCACTCCCAGCCCAGAAGCTGTGGCCTGGTATCCCCATGGCAGAGCCATGCACTTTTCATGTGGAAGTGAAAGTCTTGAAGGTGCTGGGAGAGCACAGAGGCAGCTAATTCCCATCTCCTTCCAAAAGAGATGAAGCAGTTACCCTTTATGCTGCTACTTTTCTGCAGCCTGCATGAATTGCAGTACAAATTAAATAGGTCCAGGCTGCAAACAAACACAATGACCCATGATTATCTTTGTTCTTAAACTGTTAGAACAAACCTTAGTGCAATTCTGGCATGCCTCCAGACAATATCTGTGCATTGCTCAGGATAAGGACAGTCAAGGGTTCTTTCCCAGACATTTGGGTTGCAGATGCTTGTCTTGGGGAAGTGAAAGGAAGAAAAAGGCAGTTTAGCAGTTTGGTGCCATACATGCTGCTCTGACTGGCCAGGGTCAGAAAATAGCCCCGGGCTTATTTTATCTACTTACATAGGCTGTGCTTGAGTCCACCATTGAACACTGAGGTTACATCTGTGCTAGTAAACAAAACAGACCACAAACCATTCTTTGATCGTAATGACCACAGGTTACAGTAGAGCTCTTGTCCATGCAACTAAATGTTCCTCCCATACAAAACAGAGTGATGACATCCATATTACCAGCTGTGAACAGTCTCAAGTCATCAGGAACTGTCAGGGAGAGCAATGGGTAAAAACTGTGTGAGAAAGCATGATAGTAGCTAAACAATATGGATGACCAGGATCCACTGCTTAAATGCTGACCCTCTTTCATTTACTAGTTTAGGCAGAGTCTCAGAGTTGAACTTCAGGGTCAGAATTTGTCTCTGTTTCTAAACACAGGGATGTTTGAAATCTTGAATGTATTGCTGAGATTTTGTTGCTTTTGATTCTTCTCTGTCCTTGTGAACCAATGCAGATTGGCATAATCCTTGTCCAGGAATGGATTGGTAAGAGGATGTTCAGGGAAGAATAAGAATATAAGGAATGAAAACAAACATAAATGATGCCCCATACATTCTGTCTCAGTCAGCAGTTATTTTCAGTCCTCAGATTTCTTGGGCTAGACTTGTTTTCCATATGTTCTGCTACAGCCTATGGATTTCTCTACCATGAGTTTATCTGCTGTTCTTTGGGCCTATATAAGTAATCAAAACATCCTTTGGAAAATAATTTTGCAAATCTATTACCTGTTCCATATGAACCATCGCATTTTGTTTGCTTTGAACTTTGCTTCAGTCAATGTTTGTTTGCTTGTTTGTTTGTTTCTCCTTGTTCTTGTTGGAAGAAACAGTGAATATTAGATCTTGTCTGCCTTTTCCATAGAAACTGTGATATTGGAGGCCTCTGCCATTCTTCTCCAGCTGCTGAAATCACCTGTTACAAGTATAAGCCAGTCCACATTTGACATTTCTAAACATCTTTGTGGTCCTTTGAATCTTTTTCAGCTCTACTATGCATTGAGAGAAGACAGAACAAAAGATGCATGAAGTAACCAACACACAGGCAAGGCATGGATTTGTACAATGGTATTATGATATTTTGATCTGTAATCCCCATTTTGAGGGCACAAAGCATATGTTTTGCTTCTTCTTTTCTGACCACCCCTGAGTGGTGAGCTGACATTTTCATGGAACTATTTAGCATAGTACCAAAATCTCACTTCTGAGATTAATGGCCAGCTCAGAGCCCACCACTCTACATGAGAAATTAGGATAATTTCTGCTACAGATTTGCAACATTTTTTAATTTATCTGCATGTAGTTTTATCTGTCATTTTACTGTCCAGCCTCATAGGGTCAATTTTCAATTCTTCACAGTCAACTCTCATCCACACTACCCTAATTAGCAGTGTATATCAACAACTTTCTAATCTGAGGGCTCAACCCTTTTCCAGACCACTTAAATATATATATTTTTACAGCACAATTTCCATAAGAGATCCCTCCCAGACTCCCTTGGTAACCCTTCAAGACCATGGATGTACGTGTTTCTATAAAAATACTGAAAGTCTGAAAAAACAAGATCTGGCTTTGAATGAGGTTATAGGCATAAGACATAAAAGAAAGGTTACCTCTGCAACAGCATGATGTCAGAGTACAAATTGTCACGGTCCTGAGTGCACCAAGAGGATCAATTGCCCCAACCAGCCTCACGTGAACACCCACCCTCACCCTCTGCTGCTGGGCCCCAGAGTTCCATCTAAGCTCAGGCTCTGGCCCACAGTCCTAGCCTGAAACACTTTTTAGGTAATCTTGTAGTCAGCCCTGACCCCTGCAATTCCTGACTGTATCTGTGTCTTTTTCTTACCCTGTCTGATTATGACCAGATTGTTGATGGAAGACTTTACTGTCAATAGCTCCAGGTCATGGACCAGCAGCACGCTTTGCTATTCTCTGACAGAAATAATATAGGAATGCAAGGTAGGTTTGGCCAATTGAAGTGATGCTGTAATGTTACATGGAAGAGAGAAGGGGAGAAGACAAAGGTAAATGAGGAGAAAAAAAAAAAAAAATGAAATGAGGGAAATACAGTAAAAAAATTTAACTGCACCCACAAGGAACATAAGACTTGTACATTTCCAACTGTCTTGCCTCAATAGGAAGCTTAATATTCCTAGTGAGGGAGGATAGTGGTGCAACTTTAACCTGCTTAGAAAAAGATCAGAGAGGCTGCCAGAGCAGCACAGATAATAAAAATGGGAGAATTCAATTATAACTATAGAGACAGAGAAAATGTCACAGTGAGGAATGATATAGTTTTAAATATCATGAAGGACTACTTGTTAAACTTACTAGTCAGAAAACCCACAAGTGAAGAAGCAATTTGGCTTAGTCTTGAGCGGATGAAATGTGGTTTGCAACGTTACTTTTGAAGACTTGCTCTGTAATTATGCTTACTATATTCTCAAATTTAGCATTCTTTGCAAGAATGAAACAGATTTAATTTCAAAAAAGAGAACAACATAAAAATGAAGAAGCTTGTTGAAAACAAATTAAAAGGAACACGAAAGGATAAAATTCTTGCAGGCAGACTTGAGATTATTTAAAGACAACCAAACTGAAGTCTCACTGTAAATGATACCTTCTAAGCAAAGAGGACCCACCAAAGTCAGAACCATTAAATAACAGAATAAAGGAAAACAGTTAAAGTTAAAAGGACTTCCTTTAAAAAGCAGAAGTCTTATCTGAAAACAAGAAACAAAGAAGAGTATACATTCAGATAAATCAAATGTAAAAACATAAAAGGCAGATGGAAACAGATTTTGAAAATAGAAGTCCAGCACATTTCTGTAGGAAAACTGTTTAATACACTCACATATGAGCTGCTGAATGGGATAAATAATGAATCTTCAGATGATATAAAAGTGTTCAGCATAGTAAAAATGAAAGCTGTCTTTCTATAAGCATTACATGATATATCATACCTGAGCAAGAAAATGACAGATGAAAGTCAACATAAGTGCAAAGTAATATATATCTAATGGATAGGTCTAAAATAATTATTGCCTGAAATACTGACTGAAAGAGATCATAGAACAATTTAGGTTGGAAAAGACCTTCAAAATCATCAAGTCCAACTATCAACCTAACACTACCAAATCCACCACTAAACCATGTCCCTAAGCACCACATCCATGCATCTCTTAAATACCTCCAGGGAGGGGGACTCAAACACTTCCTTGGGCAGCCTGTTCCAATGCCTAACCACCCTTTTGGTGAGGAAATTATTCCTGATACTCAATCTAAACCTCCTTGGTGCAATTTGAGGCCATTTCATCATGCCCTATCATTTGTCACCTGAGAAAGAGACCAACATCCTCCTCATTACAACCTCCTTTCAGGTAGCTGTAGAGAGTACTCAGCCTCCTTTTCTCAAGACTAAACAACTTCAGTTCCCTCAGCTACTCTTCATGTGTCTTGTTTTCAGGTTCCCTCACCAGCTTCATTGCTCTTCCCTGAAAGTATTCCAGCAATTCAATATCTTTCTATGTAGTTCAGTGCCCAAAACTGAACACAGTATTTGAGGTGCAGTCTCACAGCTGCTGAATACAGAGGGACAATCACTTCGCTAGTTCTGCTGGCCACACTATTTCTGATACAAACCAAGATGCTCTTGGCCTTCTTGGCCACCTGGGCACACTGAAGGCTCATGCTCACCCGGCTGTTGACCAGCATCCTCAGATCCTTGAATTGGCACCCTGCAGATTCTGTGTAACCCATGAAAAAAACTAGGACTTTTATCTGGGCAAATGGTCAATCAAAGAAGAATATGATGGAGATCAGAAGAATATGATATGATCCACCGAAAGATAAACAGGAAATGGTTGTTGCATGATTGTTAAAATGAAAGAACTCAGTGTTGAATGAAATTTGCAGACAGACAATTTCAAAGTAACAAAAGGAATTTCATGAGGAGATACAGCCGAATGAGCATTTATTGCCACAGAAATGTGTGGATATAAAAAGCATAAATTGGGACCAAAGGTAACTAAACCAACTAGTGGAAAAAGAAATCATCAAAAGCTATAAACCTGTGGTTTAACATCTGATTTAGGAAGTTCCTTTTTTTGCTAGAACAAAAAGATGTATACATGGGGGAAAGTACACTCTTTATCCTCTTTCTAGGCATCCATTCCTATACACTGAGACAGAAATCTAGAATAAACATGCCCTTGCTCTTCTTGTATAAGGACTACACTGCTGTCCCAGAAATGCTGGCACAAACATTTAAATACACACACACACACAAATATATATACAGGCAGATGAGCTAAATTGTATGGCAACACTTCAGGCAGGGAATAATGAAAAGAGTCAATCCTTCTTTCTCTGATGTAACCTCTGCTCAGGCAGCTTTTATGTAGAACTGTTATGATTTTAAAAAAATTCTTTTAAAATCTACTGTACTAAGCACTCACATGATTGTTATAGAATATTTCTACTTTAACAGTTTGACTTTTTGTGACCAATAACAGTTTGACAATATTGTTAAATTACAGAAATACATTTAATACATTCAATCTCCATTTTCCAACCTCTAGTTTACTAAAAATTGCCAAGCTCTGACACAAGATTTTTAGATATTCAGCCTTCCAAGCCCCTTCACCCCAAGAGAGATCTAAAAACACCTTCAGAAATAATTAATTAATGATTAAAAGTAAATTCATCTGCATTCTCTCAAGAACTGTTAGTTTCTTACTACAAAAGATACTGAAATTCCCCTGACAGTTTAGCAGTCAAAATAAGGCACAAAAAGTTTGTCTAGTGTAAAGTGTTCTTTCCTTTCGGTTTTGAGGTTTCAACCTCAGTGGCAGGTGACTGATGCTCTCATTTCTCACTAGAAGGGTAAAAGAGATTCAAGAGTTAAGTTAGTGTTCTATAAATACTCAAGAAAATGTAATTTCCTTTTTTTTAATGGTAGGCAAATCAAAAGGTCAAGGCTGAATGCTCATTTTTATCTCTCAGAAGCATCTGTTCTGTCAACGCTATTTCACAGCAGCTGTTTCCATCTATAATGTGTATTGCTGTAAAACGATAGCTACATAGGAGAACGTAGGTGGAAACCTGCTTTCAGGCTTTGCAGGGTGAATGTCTCAAATCAGTCTTGCTAGCTACTGGAATTCACATCATGCAACCGAACTTTATAAAGAATACAAAGAAAACACTATACTGAAATACCTAATTGAAGTATGCTACTGTCACTGCTAACACTGTCTTCAGTCCATTACATTTAATAGGACCACAATTAACTAGTCCCCGGTTTCACCAGGGATTTGTCAATTCCTTCTCTCATGGTCCCCACAAAGGTCCCAAGAAGCAACAAAACTGAGCAGAGGCAAAAGTACAAGATGTCAAAAGCATGTATGACTGCCTAAGGATGTTTCGTCTTTGCAATGTTTGCACAGTCTTCAAAACTGCAGTGAGAACAACACCACTGAGGTTATTAGCAGAGAAGATGGAAATATTTAGTGGTATATGTGGCTATCGCTGTATGAAGAAAACATGATCAGATGTTTTGAACAGACAAAGAGTTCTGAATGCAGTTTCAGGCCCATCTTTCACTTCTCATGCAATAGAGTTGGGCTGTCATTGATATCAAGTAAGTGTTGCTGGATTAAATTCACTTCCACTCACATTTAAGAAGATATCTTTATCCTGTGGCCTGCATCCAAATACCCAGTATTAAATCTCCAGGTGTCACTTTTAACTGATAGCCTGCAATTAGTGTTTGATGGTCCATCGATGCATTATGTAGTTCCTCCCTCTGAGTTTTCTCTTTCTTTAAATTGCCAAGATGAAAGAATTATGTTCTAATCCCCTGACTTCATCCAGTTCATTTTGAAACTTAATGTTTTTCAATTAAATCTCCCATAGGGAACTCATTCACTTCCATCACACCAGCACAGCCAGGTTGCCTTGATTAATTACTAGCACTTGCCTTTCTTCTTCAGTAAGTCTCAATACAATGTCTAATAACTGGAAAGCTTTAGTAAAGCTACTGGGTAAATCAATGCTTTATGTCGTTCCAAACCTGAAGCTTCAAAGAATTCTACAAAATTGAAGAAAGAAGGTTACAGGGGACCAGTATTTAAAAACTGAGAGTGTGCAAGGTTCAGACCTAATTTAGTTCCCAAGGTAATAAACCCAATTCACACTGGAAAGCCACTTCACACACGTAACAGGATTCATCAAATTGAGAATATGACTTACACATTCAGTTCTGGAGATGCAATACAGCTGCCAGATTTACAAAACCGAATACACAGGAGTTGTATCTTAAATAGGACGTTTGCACTTATGATGGAGATTAAACTCTGTGTTTTTCATTCTTGTGAAGCCTACAGCAGGGACTATGTGTAGAACAGCATCTATTTTAATTCCAGTTTTTGAAATAGGCCTTTTCACATGGACCAAACTTTGGAAAAAAAAAAAAAAAAAAAAAAAAAAAAAAAAAAAAGAATTATATTTTCTATATCTTTTTTCATATATATATATTTTTCACATATCTATATTTCCAAATGAAAATCAGCTTGATTATCTTTTGCCTACAGAATGACCTGTGTGAAAAACTTAAGATTAATGAAAGGAAACAATCTAAAACATGTGAGTCCTATGAGGGGAAAAAAAAAAAAGATAATCTTTTCACAAAGTTTACCCTCGTTTTTTGCTTGCTATGTAATTTGAAATCAAAATGGTTTTGACCTAAAATAATTGTTTGCATTTATTCTAAAATAGAAAATGAGATATATGCATTTTTTTCCTTTTTTTTTTTTTTGGGGGGGGGGGGGGGGAAAAGCAGGAAGGGGCAATTCTCTAATTATTTTAATATATTTCCATCACCACATTAGCTTAAAAAAGTCTGAAGTGCTCTAAGAGTGTCTCCTGCTCAGTAGATTACAGGAACAACAGTCATTTTACTGCTCAGTCAGTTATCAAGATGTTAAGAATGTTAACTTGCTTCATTAAATGTTGTGTTATTACTACAGCTATTGTACTTATTTTATATTAATTCTTAACTCTGACCATTTTCCAAGCCACTTTTCTGTAATAGAGTAGAAAAAAGCCTCTTGCCAGGAGTTGGTTGAAATCTTCTTTTCAGTCAGTGGCAGGCATACAGAAGCACAGAGAAATGTCTACACAGTTCTTGGATTAAAACTTTATTTTTGCTCACACCAATTAAGGCAGAGAATAATGAACCATATTTTTATGAGTGTGACCTTCAGTAGCTTCTTCTGAAGATGAACTGACACACTGAGTGAGGTTTTAACTCCAAATATCTCACTGTTGACACATCTTTGTCAGCTGCCCTGTCTCAAACATGTATCTTTCCCTTGACAGGATATATACAGAAGTATAGTCAGAAAACAGAAACAGAAAACAGACATTAACTGGGAATCAATGGAAAATCCAAGGTTACCCAGAGAATGGGTACTAGTATGTTCAAAGCAGTTCACCCAAAAGCAGCTTTACTCACAGGGGCACACCAAGGAGCATCCACACCCTTTCCAGTTCAATCTGTCATACAGCACACCAGAGCTCAGCTGAATGACCATTACTCAGATTACCTCAATTAAGCTGGCAGGCAGTGGCTACCTAAGTATATACCTTTAACCAGGAGCAAACACAAGTTAATTCAAATTTATTCAAATAAATCAGATAAGCCAAATGAAACTACATTCCATTTACCACATGAGTGCACACATCACTCATTGCCACCACTAAACCCATGAGTGTAACCCATGAGAAACTTGACTCCTCTGAAGATGGCTGTTCAACATTCCTAAAAGGACTGGTCTTGAGAGACTTCAGACAAACCCAAATCCCCTCCTTCCATCCTGCAAACCCCACCAGCTTTCTCTCTCTTTTTCCTGGATGTCCCCACATCCACCTTTTTTTTCTATCTGTCCCCTTTTCTCTCTCACCACTATTCATACCCTACCCCATATCTACTAATTCCCATTTTTCTGGTCTGTTGGGACTGAGAAGTAGCATATGCCACTTAGCCATTAGGAGTAAAGGAGGATGACACAGCAAACACGTAGATCTGACCCAGGACAGCATAACGAGACATAAGGGATGCCTCTGCCACCACCTCAGTTACTCTTAGCAATGAGAGCAAACACCATACACTACCACTGGGCTCTAGTGAGTCACACACACAACCCAGACAGTCCAAAGACAGGTTTGTTCTAATCTACTCCGGGGGTATAAAATGTACATGCAATTACAAACAGACCTTGATAAAAAGTTTTATACATGTCCAATATCATTACGGTAAAATGACCCAAGCTCCAGGCTCAGATACCTGCTGAACTGGAGCCTTCTTGGACAACAGAGATAAAATTTGCAGTCTAATTTGGTAAATGCTTGTTTAAATTGTATGTAGTTATAGTGATGTACAAAGGGCAATAAAATTAATTTCCCTATTTAATAAAATGAAAATAATCCATTTGTTTTTCTTAAGTGTCCTTGTAATTTGGATGCTGTGTTATATTTTACTAAAATCAACCTTATCAAGAAAGCTGTAATTATCTTGAAATACATTTTCTGATTTATGATAAGGATTGGATTACCTTGAAAATGGGATGATGGCTTCATTTATTGATTTACCTTTAAAACTGTCTTTGTTTTTGCTTCCTGGATGCCTAATAAGAGAAAGTATTTTCATCTTTAGAAGGACTTAATTTTATGATTTATCAAGAATCCTTAACTCCCACTGAGGCAAAAATTATCACAAAAGGTCCCATCCAGCAATACCTGAAAGGGAACCAGAACAGTTCTGCCAAGGCACTGCTGCCTTAAGAATAGGATCAAGGCAAAAGTGGCTTTCAAAGGCAGAAGTCTGGTTTTGAAATATTTGGTTTCCAAAGCAGAACTTCACCTTTCTCACATTATCTGCCTCTAATCAGTTTTTCAGCAGAATTCTGCCATTCTGTCTTTGCAGAGTTAGGTTCACCTGTGTAAAAGTCAAAGCTGGGGTCGATTTGTACTGGTGCACTAACGAGAACAGCAAAGATAGCTTTTCAATTGTCCCAGATGCCACACCAGAGCTGGCAGGGACCCTAATACAGCAAAATCACATACTGATACACCACCACAGAAGTCTGGTAGATCACTGGCATGGACATCAGGAGCACAGGACACCTTGTTGTTGTCTCATGATAGCAGAGGCGTGATACTGTGGACTATTCCCTGTCTTGCATAACCCGTCACCCTGCATTTAAAAGATGTAATTATGCTGTTCTTCTTTGTCAGACTGATAAACAGGCCTGGTTTTAAACAGCATGGGAACGAGGTGGTAGTGCTGGACCACCAAGCTGAGCTCCCACAGAGATTGTGAAAAGTACTGAGCCATGATTCTTCGTGTGGGGACAGCACAAACAAAACCCATTCTAGCATCTGCTTATTCTATAACTCTGCTATCTGCCATAGCAATTCCAGGCCCTATGGGTTTCTGCTGTGCTTTCCTCATCCCAGTGACTGTTCTCACATACTGCCAGGCAACTATTCACACCACCTTTGTTTTTTTCTGCTCCAAGGACAAGTTTCAATAAGGGCACTGCCAGACCAGTGTCCTCATTCCCAATTTAAATACTGAAGATTATTTTCAACCACCTAGCTCAGCTTTATTAATAGAAATTCATTAGACTCTTTTTAATTCTAATCTTCAGACTGGCAGCCAAATAAGTGACAAGTATTTATGAACTGTGGGATTGGTTATAGACACTGTGTCACATCTCCTATATAGACACAAACAAAGAGAGCACAAATTACTTGAGCCTAAATGCCTGTCACTGAATAAGCATGTCACTTTGATAAGGGTTAACACAGCAATAGGCACAATCCCAAAAAGGTGTGGAAGGTGAAGTGAATAGATCTGAGCTCAGCTGGGGTGCAATATTTTATACACACTGCTGAGGTGGAAGGCTGTTCCTGAACCACCAGTCTCTCCTCCCACTCCTGCAGCTCTTTGTCATGCTGGCACTCATGTAATGGAGGGTGACATTTTTCTCCTCTATGATTCAGCTGTTTTGTTTCAAACATTAACACTTTGAAAAAAAAAAAAAAAAAAAAAAAAGACATTCACCTCTTTTAAAACCTCCAGGACAAAAATAATTTGGGATCAGGATAAGGAATATATAATGTAGATAGGATATTATTCCTGTGATTCCCACCCTGGGGCAGGTGGTGGCTGAGCTCCACTCACACACTGCATGCTCATAAGCTGTCTCATCACCATGACCAGATCATGTTCAGGTCTGATTCTCTCCTTAGCTATGAGAACTGATGGCATGAATACAGCCTCTGAAAATGCTTACACGTGCCTACTGGCATGAGAGACAAAACCCAGCAAGCCCTTCTGAAGCAAACTAGCCCAAGTTGCAGAACTCCTGCAATGGCTCTGACAGGCAGGGAGACCTGGCTTGCTTCACAGTGATGTATGATGAAAACACCATAACTCTTGAAGCTCAGAGGTTAGCCACAGGTTGTACAGAGCTGCAAGAAAAACGTTGCAGGGAACGGTCACACTTTGGCTTGCTTGATGGGAGGCCCCTTATCTGCACACGGGGGATGAGTCTGCGCATAGCTCTCTCCCCCAAAATGGGAGCTGGGTCTAATTTGCTGCTTCCCACCTTTCTGTACTGTGCTGAAGGTCAACAGATGTTGTCATTCTCCTTTAGGCATGTCTGGAAAGGGACAAGCAGCTCTAGACTGAAAAAGCGACCACCGTGTTTAAAAGCAAGGTATTGCTAAACTGTGGGTATCCTTTCTGCCAGCCTGAACCATACCTCCACCTTGGTGATACCTTTTTTAACAGAAATCTTTTTTAAAATAGAAACGTTGGTCCTATCTGAAGGGGAAAACATGGACAATGGCTCATGCAAACATTTCTGTCCCATTTTCTTCCCCAAAAACTAGTGAGAGAAAACAATTCTGAAATTTCCTGCAAGTTTTATATAGCAATGTGAAAAGACTTTAAGAAATAATAAATAAATAAAATAAACACAATTTTTGAATCAATTCTCAGTACAGAGGCAGAAGTGTAGAACTAACTGCATTTTTTTTTCCTTTTCATGGACCTTTAATAATCTCAAATGTTTTAGCCAGGTGTTAGGAGATCCTTATTATCCTCTTTACAGTTCCTATCTGTCTTTTGGCAGGTGCAGCTCCTAATTTGCCCTTCAATTTGAGATAAGAGGTAGAGGAGGGTGCACTCTAGATAGCACAGTAGCCGGTGCAATGTAATAGCTAGAACTAGCAGTAGCTTGAGGAGGAGGAGCTTCATCAGCCCTGTACAAATGCCCCTTATGTGGGACGCCAATAAAACAGCAGCAGGAAGAGAAGACAGGACACAGATCCATGCACTAAGGGTATGCAGCATATCAAAATAGCCTGGGGAAATGCTAGGCCCAATTCACAACCACCTGACACTGACAGTTTATGAAAATACACCTGTCTGAAGTAACGCATTTAACTTCAGACTCCTCTATTTGTCATTTGAATCATCTGCTTAAGCATTATTCACACGTTATACACAGACTTTTGTAGTAAAAGTTAAAATTACCAACATATTGATTACCTTATAGCACCCAACATGCAGCAGAAACCATGCTGAGCACTGTTACACTCACCTCTTCATCAACAGCACATCCCCCAGTGCTTCTGGAGAAGTCAAGCCCTCTCCCAAAAAAAAACAAACAAAACAAACAAAACAAAACAAAACACACACACACACACACAAAAAAAAAAAAAAAAAAAAAAAAAAAAAAAAAAAAAAAAAAAAAAACCTCTTATGAACATCTGATTGTATATCACCAAATAGCTTTCACCGGCTTCAGTGTAGGACCACTCAGTACTGTCTTAACATGGCTGGCATTTTAAAGTGGACCTGTTAAACATCAAGAATTCTTACAAGCAGCTCTATCTTTTTTTTTTTTTTTTTGACACCTTCCCTTATTTTTATTCATAGTTAGAAATAAAAGTACGCCAACAGTCCTCCTACTGCTTATGATACCTCACACTAGTTATCATGCCTAGTACTTTTACAGCAAATGCAGGAAGACTAGTTTAGTGTTATATTTCCCCAGGGCTCGGTACTGAGGCCAGTCCTCTTTAACATCTTCATCAATGATCTGGATGAGAGGATCGAGTGCACCCTCAGTAAGTTTGTAGATAACACCAAGTTAGGTACGTGTGTCGACCTGCTCAAGGGTAGGAAGGCTCTGCAAGATGATCTGGACAGGCTGGACCGATGGGCCGAGGCCAACAGTATGAAGTTCAACAAGGCTCAGTGCCAGGTTCTGCACCTGGGGCACAACAACCCCAAACAGAGCTACAGGCTGGGAGATGTGTGGATAGAAAGCTGCCTGTCAGAGAAGGACCTGGGAGTTTTGGTTGACAGTCAGCTGAATATGAGCCAGCAGTGTGCTCAGGCGGCCAAGAAGGCCAACAGCATCCTGGCTTGCATAAGAAACAGCATGGCCAGCAGGTCCAGGGATGTGATTGTCCCCCTGTACTCAGCTCTGGTGAGGCCGCACCTCGAGTACTGTGTTCAGTTTTGGGCCCCTCACTACAAGAAGGACATCGAGGTGCTTGAGTGAGTCCAGAGAAGGGCTACAAAGCTGGTGAAGGGTCTGGAGAACAAGTCTTACGAGGAGCGGCTGAGGGAGCTGGGACTATTTAGCCTGGAGAAGAGGAGGCTCAGGAGTGACCTTATCGCATTCTACAGGTACCTGAAAGGAGGCTGTAGCGAGGTGGGGGTTGGTCTGTTCTCCCACGTGCCTGGTGACAGGACGAGGGGGAATGGGCTTAAGTTGCGCCAGGGGAGGTTTAGGTTGGATATTAGGAAGAACTTCTTTACTGAAAGGGTTGTTAGTCACTGGAATAGGCTGCCCAGGGAAGTGGTTGAGTCCCCATCCCTGGAGGTCTTTAAAAGACGTTTAGATGTAGAGTTTAGGGATATGGTTTAGTGGAGGACTTGTTAGTGTAAGGTCAGAGGTTGGACTCAGTGGTCTTGTAGGTCTCTTCCAACCTAGACTTTTCTGTGATTCTGTGATATGGGTGTCAAATTGTAGAACTTGACAACAAAAAACATGGTGTGCATACACCTTAACCAAAGATATTAAAATATGTTTTTCTAGATTTCTCTACATGTATATGTACCTCTTATGCATACTAGTTACAAGCATAACAAGACTGTGGAAAGCTGCACTCAGAAATGTCATCTTTCACAATTTCCATTCAAAACTGCAGAATCAGAAAGGAGATTTTCTGTTTACCACCTTTTTTTTTTTTTTTTTTTTTTTGTAACTCATGATTGAAGTAAAGTTACATTATAAACTCCTTCATTTTTTTTTTTGTCATCTGTCATTATACAATCTAACTATCCAAATGTGTCCTCTTGAAAAAGATGGAAAAAAATGGATTATCTTGGTGAAAGGAAGGGAAGAGGTATGTTCTTTAAAAAGGAGGATCATTTCAGAGAAAATAAATACCTGAATTTTGTAAAGGTAACAAAGTCTCAGAAGCTGAAGCCAAGAAGACGGCAAATATCATGAAAAATAAAGGCAAATTTTAAATATAAATGCAACCATACTGTTATATATGTGTATTAATTATAGTTTAGTCAAAATATTGCAAATATAAGCCGTAGTAACAGTGACAGTTGGAGTGCTCTTTCACAAGAGCACTGCAGTACACACCAGCATAAAAACTGAGACTGTCCACAAAGCTTAACCACTTGATTTCCTAAGTAACTGTCTTTTCTTTTAAAGACTTCAATTTGTTGGACAAGAAGGAAGTGGTAAGCCAAAGGGCGATTGAAATCTATGATCTGTCACCACACTGGGAGCTGATGCATGGCCAAAGTAAAACAGAGAGTGGTAAAACAGAAAATGAGATAAACCGGGCAAATAGAGTACTAGATGGTGGCTCTTATTTGCCTGTGAATCATTACAAAGTGGTGATTTCATTGCTTATGAATGCCTTTAAAAATAATAATACTTAAGTATGTGGCTTTCACACATCCAAAGGACTGTGCAGGCTGTGCAAATGAAATTACCTCTTCGTGTTCTTGGGAAATAATGTGATTGCATCTCAACTGCCCACATGGGGCAGTTATTTCTGGTGACCATGGATTGCAGGCATTAGAGGGTATGGCATCTGAAATGATACACATACGATGCTCTGGGGGGAAGGCTGGTGCCTTCTCCTACTACAGCAATGCTTACTGCAATTTCTTAGCCAAGGAGTTATCACGGAGCACACAAGCAAATACTTGCTTCTGTATGCCTACCGTATACCACTCAGACATACCCTCAAATACCCATTACACCAGTCTCATAATGTTATTCTGTGAAAACAGGAATAATCGCTCTGGAGAGGATGGCAAAGGCTATTTTCCTCTTTGTTTGACATAGTAAAAAAATGGATGTACAAGAGTCCTAACAGGTTAGAAATATTTAGGTCATAAAGCCAATTTTTTTGTCCAGTAGCTCTAAAATGACGGCATTTTGGCATCTGCACCTGTCTGTAGCTATGAACAAACTGTCAAAGTTAATATATGCTGTGTTATTCCTGATCAGGGACAGAAACTTATAACAGGCATTTCCAGGGCATTTACAGGCAATTTCTGCAGCAGAAGTGCTAAGACAGAAATTTGGCACGTGCTGGGTATGACATGGAAAAGCTATGAGGTTTTTCCTCTGCTAAATAGTTGCCTTGAAATTGTGTAAACCTCCTTTAGTTAAATAAATATGGATGAGGACAGCAATTTTTCATTTCTGGTGTGTCCAGGACTGTAGAACTGCCTCTGAACTGAATATCCAGCCTCTTCAAAGGCAGCCAGAAGTTTTCTGCTTTACTAAAAAGGATACTCATTTCTTTGAACTTCTGGCTTCACAGTCTCTCTGTTTATGAAATAAGATTAAACTGAGTAGCACAGATAAGCCAAACTGAAAAACTTGGAAAGTTGCTATCAGGAGAGATGCCAGTGTTATTTTCTTGCTGACAGGTAAACCCCCTCAAACAATCACTAGAACTTTGTCTCATATCAATCAATACATGTCCTTCTGACATAACCAAGAACAGTGTTTCACTCTTCGGCCTAGTCTGTCCTGTAGACATCAGCTGGCCTATCATTTCTGTTTCAGCAGCCTTGAAGCAGTGGATAAAACCCAGATGCCTGTAGAAGTTACTGTCTCCAGCCACTTGTTGGAACATAAAAGCCTTTCTGGCCCACTGTCTGAGCGAAAGACTATAGGGCTAAAACCACTCTCCACAGAGTTTATTGGTGTTCCCCAGTGAAACCAGAACTGTTATAACCTAGCAGACACACTTACATCCGGACACCACTCAGTTATCAGCAGGCTTAGGCTCTTCAAAATTTAATATCCAATTTTTTATGATTTAGAATCCTAAAGCCTTGAGTTGGAAGGGGCCCACAAGGATCACTGAGTCCAGCTCCTTGCTCCACATGGGGCCACCCCAAAAATCAGACCATATGTCTGACAAAGTTGTCCAAACACTTCTTGAACTCCATCAGGCTCAGTGCTGTGACCACTGCCCTTGGGGGGCCTGTCCCAGTGCCTGACCACCCTCTGGGTGCAGAACTTTTCCCTAACATCCAGCCTGACTCTCCCCTGTCCCAACTCCATGCCATTCCCTCAGGTTCCCTCAACTTGAGCACTACTAACTGGTGATCACAGAAAGCAACAATTCAGTGCAGAGATCTCTCATCCTAATATCAAGGTTTGCCCTTCATGAAATAAAGTAGTTTAGCTCACAGATTTTTTGCACTGCATGAAATAAAGTAGTTTAGCTCACAGATTTCACAAACAACCTAGAATCTCTAAGGATTTTTCAAGGCAGTAGGGTCTTGTGTCTGTGGATCACAGTATCTTGGGCTATGGCTGCCCTGCCCAATTAAAAAGGGCTAGTGTGGCAGCCATGTCCTGGGCCTCTCATCAGCCATCTTGTGAAGTTACTGTTAAACCCTGCTTTGGACCCTGTGAGACTTAACACACCAGGAACTGATCCCAATTCATAATGGACAAGGGTGTATTTGTTTTGGCTCCACAGCCTTGTAACAGCATTCCAGTAGATTCTGCATCTTTGAACACACGCCACATCCTAAAGCATACAGCATATACCTTCTAATTTGTACACTAAAAACACCCTTCTAGTGGGTTGCAAAACAGCTCCTGTTTTACTTCAGGTACACTAAACTGTAAAGAAACATAAATATGCCTTCAGACCAGAGGGGGTCCAGAAGATACTAAAACCAATTTCTACTAAGGGTCCGTTTGAGCCGGTGCATTGGACATTTGGTCTGAGGACTGGGTTTGATCCATGGCCATGATTTATTCAGCAGTGAAGGCATTGCCTAATGTCCACTCTGACTTCCTGGATGTCACGACATCCTACTTTGGGGTTGGCCTTTGTAAGATCACCAGCCCTTCAGGTTACAGTTTGCTAACATGAAGATACTCACGTACACATAATGCTAAGATATAATTTTACAGCACAAAAGATGTTCCACACTAGCACATGGCATAGGCACTCAGGCTATGTTTACTCCCTCTTGCTCTGAGGCCATCTGGCACTAGTGAGGTCTATTATCATCCAAAAAAGGGTGCCCGCATCCAAACTACATGTTGGGCATGGTGCCTGGCCCATGCTAATTCTCAAAGCATGCTCAGGAGTTGTTTGGAAGAGGCCTGGGCTAGCTGCCCAGGCAAAAACCATTCCAGGGACAGTTCTAACAATTTAGCAGTAAAAAAAAAAAAAAAAAAAAAAAAAAGGCTGTGTCTTTCATGAAGTGTACTTCTCTGTCTAAGTGGCATGAAGTGTTTCACATTTGCTGTATGCTGAGTGTTTTCAGAGAAGAAAAAGTTTCTGGAAGTTGAATCACAAACAATTTATAATATCCCAGGAACACTGCGTGTTGAACACTTGAAATTACACTAATGAACCGATGAAGGAAAGATCCATAATATCATTCACAGACTCTCCTAAATAACGACCTATTTGCTTTAGCAAAATGCATACTTATTTATGAGTGCATAAAATCTCTCACTGCATGTTCAATACAGAGATCTTTGCTGTGGGCAAAGCTCTAGAGGATCTCAGGCAAGCCTAGATACCAAAGGGTATACAGAGGAACAGGCTTGTACTAGCAAAGCCATAGAAATCACTAAGCTAAGTGATCTAACACCAAACAGCTTTCAGGATGCTTGGGAATCATGTCCATGGTGGTAAGCATGGTTCTCACTCTTTGGTTTTCTCCCATTTGTAAAGGAGAGTTCTTACAAATGAAAAAAATATAACGTAAAAATCAAACAAACAAACAAACAGGGAGGTTTTAAGGCTTCTGATGCAAACTGTGCACTCTCTGGCCATTTTAAACTAAGAAAGGAGAAAAAATAATAATAATAACCACCTTCTCCCATTTATCCAAGCTTAAATGCTAAGAAATTAGAATAAAATTTTCTATAAACAGAAATCATTTTTTTTAGATTCCAGCAGGCATGGAAATACCACAACATAAGATGCTTTCAAACCCTATTTATTTCAATTTCCCCCCCCCCCCCCCCTTTTTTTTTAGAAAACTGTTTGGGGTATTGCTTCTATAATAGCAACAGGTATTTTGCATATTATTAACATAATTCGCTTTGACAACCTCACTTAATCAACATACACACATGCACCCACAGGACAATGGCATCTTACATGGCAGCAGTACACAGAAACTCAGGAATGATGGAAGGGATGTCCTGGGCCTGGACACTGGCCTCAGCTGTCTGCAACTGCAGCCAACCATGCCATATGGTTCCAGCTGATGTCAAGCTCCATCTTCCTAACTAGGTTATTTACCTCCAAGACAGAGATGTTCCCAAATTTTTGCTATCTGACAATTTTAAACCTTCTGCTAATTTTCAGGCTGAAGTTATTCATGGTGAGGGCTCACCATTGTTCTTCATGCCATCACTGTCATTGCTGAAGTAACCCTGCTTCCCCCTTTGCTATTTACAAAGACAAGGCCTATCCCACTCTCAGCCTTGGAATGAACCAAATTCCTCTACAGTGTGTCGACACTGCTGGTGATAAAGGTATTTGCACTATTAATGGCAAATCTTCAATAACTAACACATATCTTTTGACATAAAGTTATCAAGATATCAGATTATCTTGGCATAGTCTTCCCTTGGTAAATAGGTTGCATTTTTTTTTTTTTGTTTTTCTTTCACTGTGATACCTTTAATGATTTTTCTTTCACTATTTATTCTAATACTCGCAAATACAAGCAGAAATTGTTACCTTAAGCTCCTTGAGAGATGCCAAACAAGATAAATGGTTTGAACTGCTTTGAGCTTCATTTCTTTGGATAAATGGTGTCCAAGCTCACGTTCTCCATGTGCCCAAAACTTCCACTGAATCCTGGTGTCACTGCATAGACTTGTTGAGAGCCTGCAGGGAAAACTGCTATAGGAAAGTTAGCTTGGGAGCTAATTTTGCCATCAATAGAATCACACAGGTTCTGCTGAATGATTATAATAATTCCTTAGTAGTTCACCTCTCAGAATAACTTTATGTTATTCATACCACATTATCTCCTGCTAATTTAAAAATAAAAATGTCACAACAGTAAAATATCTACAGGAGCATATTATACATGTTATTAATCCATGAAGGCATCCTGTATTATTAAACTATTGTACAGTATCTTAAATATTCACTTTTTTTTAGTAAATCAAACTTTTTTTATAATTCCCGATACAGATATACGTGTCCATAAATTTATATATATTCAGAGCCCCCATGCCTTGACAGCATTTTACATGCCTGCAGTCTGGAAGCTGCAGCCCTTACCCTGCAAGCTAGCATAGGACTCAGCACTTGTTGAGGAAGAGCCCTCAGAAGGAACCACTGAAGACCCTCTCACATCAGGACTTCCCCACCAAACCCAGCTCTGTGGAAGTACTGACAGCTCTCAGTCCCACCAGACTGGGACACCTTTCTCTGCACTTACAGTCCTGGACCCTTCCACCACCACAGTAGTTTTCTTCTGTTTGGACCTACTTTGCACAAAGGTTCATTCACTCATCACTGACAGAACTACAAAATACATATTCCTTGCTTTCTTGACTCTCTCTCCTCGATCCCTTTCCCACTTGCACATCATCCCTTTTTCCTTTATGTCATTATGTTTTTGCACTTATAAATAGATGTCTTTTTGGATCTGAGCTTTGATTTGCAGAACTTTCTCTGCTCTCTGGCCCATTTTGGTGTTTATGGCTTTGCAGTTCTCCCAGAAATGTAATTTCCTTGGGAAAAAAAAAAAAATAAAAAAAAATCTTCCTCTTCATATAAAAATCCATTCCTCCACTTCTAATTTTAGTTTCCCTTAGCAAAAGCTATTCTATAATTAAAACATTGGCAGATGAGATTGCAGAGCTTTCCAGTTCAAGTGAACATTATTATTTAACGTGATAATCTTGCGTCTGACAGTTTAGTAAGCTGAATGTGAAAACATATAGGACCATCCAGATTAAGGCTCACAACAAGCAATTTACACCACATTGCTCAGACAGATAGATAGGCTCAATTTCCTCAGGTAGTATTTACAAATGGACCAAAACAGATGATAGAGGCCAGGATGCCCATGCTGACTAGGACCAATTCTGACATCTACCAGCAGATGATTTAATTTCCATAACAGATATCTTTACACTTTCTTGGAAAGCCTTCATTCACATGTGCACTGAATGTCAAGCAAAAGGATCACTGCAGAACCAAGGCACCAGAACATCTTCCTTCCCATGAGCTAAGCACCCTTACTCCACACACACCAGCTTTTTCTAATCTGGGAACAGATATTCATATTAATATTTGCTGTGCTCAATAAAGCCAATTCCAATGCCACAGGCATAACAATACATGCATTTTTGCTAGTAGTTCAACTTGTGTGAGACCTCTTGTTATCACTCATTCCTACCTCACCATTTTACTAGCATAGCCTTCCATCCACAACCCCACTTCTGCCCCAACCTTAAATGCAGCTGCACAAGCAAAACTAAGGAAGCTATGAGCAGTGTTATAGAGGTAGGAACAAATGCCTGGGGAAGGGCAACACCTTTTAAACATGTTTTATGGCAGTTTAGATTAAAAAAGGAACAATCCCAGGATGTACAATCTGAACTTTTTGCAGCTGACCTACACCCATGACATAACTAATGAGGCTTTTGTTTTGTTTTCACATCAGCAATATACAAGGAAGCAAATTCTAGCTAGTTTTCAACCTACCTGTACTAGAGATTTTAGCCCAATAATGGAAATCTTACAGCTGATATTTCTGGCAAATAGAATGAAGAGGGCAGCCTCATGGATGTGAATTAACTTCAGAGGACAGAACCCAAGCAGCCATTAATAGATTTATCAGTCCCTAGAAAGTCAGCAAGGAGGTATCAAGGAACACACACAGCATGACACATGCAAACTTCTTACTTCTCATCTACCTTACAAGGCATAACCTTCTCTAGTTTTATGTGGGTGCATCATCTTCCATCTCTATAATCTCTCTTTCTTCAATAAGTCAGAATTTCTCACTGCATATGAGGCCTTGGGGAAGGTGGTGAAAGAAATAGTTCATATATCTTCATGCAGCACTGCCCAGAGATGGGGATGTTGGGTTGCACTTTCCTCTAAAAAGAAAGAGAGGGAAATTGTAAGACCCTGGCCCGTGATTTTTATGGATTTGTGCAGACGATCAGCTCTGTGCTTTGCTTTTTGTGCAGGTGAAACATATTTTTAAGTTAAAGAAATAAAACAGGATTGTTTAAATAGCAAACGGGGCCATGTTTTAAGTCTCTTTCAAACCATATATCCTATCAACAACCTTTACCTCTACAACCCTAGACCCTCAGCCTGAATTCATGTTTTACTGATGCAACCCACTGGAGAAAAAAAAAAATAAAAAAAAAAAATAAAAAAATCATGCTCTTTCAGTTAAAATCTGATTTATCTATTACCACAGTAATAGTTCTTCCTTTGGGAATTCTGATGTCACCAAGCTCCTGTAGGAGTTTGCTGATAAATTTACTTGACCTCCCATTCCCTGTACAGGCATTGTGTTGTCCTGCTCATTTGGCTGTTAGCTATCCAAAAGGGATGGTTGATTATATCTTTTGACCTTTAAGTCTAGCTATTTCACACAAAAGGGTGAAGAACCAGCCTGGTTAAAGCTTCCTGACTGATTAAAATGGGAGTGTTTTGTCTTTAGTGAGTTAATCAGAGACTATGACTGACAGACGCTCAGTATTTCGTGTTTCTCTAGTTATGCACAGAGCAGAACCTCAGTGGAAGCACCTTGAAGGAAAGCAGACTATTTTCTCTCGGAGTTTTCCCCCTGCTCTCACTGGTGTGTATTGCAGTGTGCCAGGGAGGAGACCTGCTCTCCTGTTCATTCCTGCTGCATTCATGAGTAGCCTGCCTTGGGAGCCTTCAGTGCCTTTTAAGAACTCAGATCATACAACTGGGAATAAAGGGCTAGCCTCCCAGCTTCCAGAATAATTCATTGTCCAGGTTTTGAAATCTGGTATCTCTTTTCTGTGTTCTCTCCTCTGAAAATAAGTTCATTATCACAGTCCCAAAAGATTTTTATGCATAAATTGCATGTCAGAGGAGAACATTACACATCCAGCCAATGTGCACAAAAAGCTGGGTGAATCCACTAACTGATATGTTGCTACTTGACACAAACTTGCTGCTGCTTGCCAGTATAGGAGTATTTCCAGTGAAAGTATTCAAGATTAGCTTGCACAGAAAAGAGACATATTGCACACGCATGCATGATTGCTCCTTAAACCACAACTAACTCTAAAGAAAGGTGAGCTGAATATTGGTCAAACTAAAATAAAATATTTCAGAAACTAAAATTACTTCACAAGAGATCTACAGAAGTTGTCCAAACAGCTAATTAACCATGCAAGCAATGGTGGACAAAATGTTAGTGACAGAGAACAGCTTAGGCATGTAGTTAAAGACAAGCATTTCATTGCTTTCCATTATTTCAAAAGCAGGAATTTATAGTGCTGGCCTGCCAGATATGAGTCTTCCTTTTTTTGCTCTGCACAGTCTTATGTACCTCATCTCGATGGGTCCTGCCTTACTTTAAGGTTAAAGTCTAAACTAAGTTCAGACACGTATGTGGATATTCTTATCACTTATATTGTTATAATTGGTTATAGAAAGATAAAAGCAAGACTGCATGAGTAGAAGTGAATAAACAATTTTAAATTAAACAAAAGCTTCTGTTCACAGGCAGCCTAAACACAGTAGTTACATGGTGATAATGCATAATTGTCAATGGTAGGACAGCTTGCAGTTGACTCTCAGCTTTATCCTTGATTTACAACCTAGTCTGTATCTCAAGCTATATCCTTGTCTATATCTCAAGTTATATCCTTGAGTCTGTATCTCATATCTTACTGTCTAGAATTCACATCTTTACAATTCATGATCCTCTCCTCCAGAGCTGAATTGCCAACCGTTAATGTCATTCAGACGGTCCTGAATTGCTCCTAGATAGAGGTCCAACAGCATTTATCTTACCTCTTGACATTTAAGTGTTTTCACAGACAGCTTCTGTAAAATATTATTCATAGAATGACTTGGGTTGGAAGGGACCTTAAAGATCATCTTGTTCACAGTTGACAAGTAACTAACTGGCAGAAATCCCTGTGCAAGCATGTCTACCCTATCACTCAGTCCTGACTCCCAAACATTTGGCAGGCACAAAATTAATTTGTTGGATTAGTAATATTTGAAATTTGTTCAGTACTTGCAATATTCTACTTTGGGAAAATAAATAAATAAATAAATAAATTCTTACTGTTCTTCTTTTCTAATGATGTTTGGTCAGCCTTTTTCAATCTGCAGATCTGCTCAAAGCTATTGAATGGAGTTACAGATCCCTGTAAAGCAAATTTGCACATGTACTTAATTACATTTTGGAAATTCCTTAGGAGTAGTTAGCAGACTGTGGCTTGGAAAGCACCTGTCACTCTTATTGTGTTTTTAGGAGCCTTCTCCCTTCTCCCCTGACCATGAGAGGGATTCAAAGGCAGCCTGACAATTAAGCCCACATGCAGCATAAAATTACATCTTGACCATTCTTAGCCTAAAAAAGCCCACACTTCAGCCCTCAAAACAAGGACTGATAACTCCAGTGGTCACTAAAAGGGGCACTCTATGAACAGAATTGAAATCCACCTAATGGCTGCTTTTACTCAGCTGTTTCAATGCACAGTTATTCCCTTCTCCTTTTCCCTTTAATGCAGAGAGCTGATCCTTCCTACTCATCTCCTGAGGACTCTCCTGCATAAAGCAGAGACCCATCCCACGTGCAAATGAGAGGGAATTTCAGATTAGAGCAACTAGCGTGATTAATGGGCTAGAGAGGCAGTCTTACTGTACAAAGACAGTTTTTATACCATGAATACAATACATTTGTGTGACTAAGTGTAGACTAAATGATGAAAAAGGTATATTCATAATTTTCCCTGTAAATATTTGAAGGGTATAAAATGAAGAAAGGGAGTGAATTGTAGTGCTTTACTTTCTTGCTAAGAAATAATATCTTTGGTGATGAATGACTGCAGCTTGCGACAAGGCACTCCTATTTCTGGCCCCAAAAAAAACTCAACCATTCTCTGAATAGTTGTGTGCACACTGTGAAATCTTGTCAGCCTACAGCCCAGTCTAGGATGAGGGTAGATCTTGGGCACCTGCCTGTGAAAACTAGAGAAGATTCAATCACTTTTCTGGGTATATACATGAAATTTCAGGTGGAGCCAAGAAAGATAAGAAACCCTGCCTGGAGAGGCAGGGTAGTCAGGATGTATTGTTCTGAGTGCACCCAGTGACTCAAACCATACATTGAAATGTAATTTATCATCAATTAACCCAACTTTGTCAGAAGAAATAAACCTCTATGGCTTTTTTTAAATATATATATATTTACATAAATTATAATTTATTTCAGCACAGTAGCATCTCAGCACAGCAAAGCATTCTGTGAACACAGGCTTATTTCCTGCAGTCCATCTTCCCCATATTTCTTCCACACTTGTCTTCTGGTATTGACTCCTGTCTCCTCCCACAAAGAAATACTATGCAATTATACTGCTCACATAAAAAACATGACAGCCAGTTTTCCTCACACGTTACTGTGATGTTAATGGTGAGCCTTCAGAGGGGCAGTAAGCAAGCTGAGGACACTGTCTTTGAGTCAGAAAATCAATTCCATGCATGGTAGGGCAACATGAGAGACAAGATTTTTGTGGAACACCTTGGCCTAGCATTCACTAATTACCTTAGGAAAACTCAGATCAAAGGGAAGCAGCAGCATTATTTGTACAGGTGAATGGATTCCAGGTATTCCCTCTCAGCTCTGAAGCACAGAAAGCAAAGGAGAAATATTATTGAGAAGTGATCAGTACTCAGTGGGATGGTGATCAAAGATAAAATGTGAGCTGTTCTGCAAAACTATCCATGTAGAAATTAACTATGCAAAATTAACAGATTACACTTTAACCAGAATTTACATTACTGCAAATCATTTATGTCTAGTTGCAAAGCATTTCAGATGACTCAGTTCATTTTGTGATGATCATTTTTTTAGGCTTTTTAAAGCTAGAACTGTTTCCTAGAGAGAAACAATAGAAGAACTATGGCCCAAAGCAATTAAGACAAAACTTGACAACATTTGCTGTCAAAAACAGCATAGCCTTTGCAGTGTGGAGCAGACATAGGAGATATTTCTGTAACTAATTTCTGTACTTTATCAGAAAGAGATTTCCTTTGGTTTCACTACATTCTTTTTAAGTTCATGCTTTTTTGTTCCCGTGTCTGATGTAAATTCAGAGATTTGCACGTCTCTTTGCATACAGTTCTGCTCTTTACAACCCTTTTTCACAATACTAGTTTTTAAAGCCTTTTGAAGGATTAGTGGCTCAGCTGAATCCATCCAATGACATCTCGTAGGCACAGTCATTAGAAATAGAAAAAAAGAGCAGAACTTCAAAGTGCAATTCCCCTCCATGCAAACTGTCCCATCTCAGTTTCAGCAACATTCAGTTTTATTAGAAGAATCTCAGTTTAATGCACAGATTATTCTCCTTGTAGCAACAAATGGAGAAAAATGTGTTAGTACCCATTTCACATCCACTCTGCTCTAACAACACACCATTAAACAGCCCACTAGACTGGAAGTGTACCTTACCTGTGGTTGACTGAATATCTGCTTTCTTCTCTGTCAGATTCCTCTTTGAAAAGTATTTTTCTCAGTAACAGGTTATATGTGAGCTTTGCACACCATGTACAGGTCTATTGCCTTTTGTTTTTGTTTTTGTTTTTGTTTTTCACTTTTCTGTATTGTACTGAACTTTATTCATGGCAGTGCTTGGAAAGGAGTGGAAAACAAACAAACAAACAAACAAAGAGTTGTCACCCCAAAATTTCATTATCTAATTCAAAGCATTTCTGGGGCAGGAAGTGCTGTATGCTCAGAACAGGAGGGGCCACATTTGAAGACTAAAGGGAGGATGTGGTCCTCCCAGGTCTAAGTGGGTTGCTCAGATAAAATACAAACAGCCTGGAACTGGAGACTGGAACGAGGTGGACCAGGCATGGACATAAACAGGACTAGGCAGGGGCAAAGGAACTCACAGCCTGCCACAGGTACTTACACAAAGCACCTGTCCTTCTGGTTGAGTCCATATCCCTGGTAGAGCAGCAGTCACAATACAGACAATTAAAACAGATCAACAGTCTGAAACCAGTTTGCAGGATGATTCACTCTGACCTTTTTTTTTTCTTGCCTTATCCTCAAGGTCTCACCACCTCTTAGCAGCTGTCCTCCCATGCAGGAGGTCAGTTCTTGCCTGGTTGGGAGAAAATAGCTCATGGTGTGTGTCTCAATACATGAATTGAAGGGGGACCCCAATTTTGGATTGAGCCCACAGGCTCTTAGATTATCTGAACCGAATACATACTCAGGTTTCACACAGCGAGCCCCCCAGCTGCGTGTTCATCTCCCCCTGGGGACAATCAAATTCAATACAAAAGTGAATATGAATAAGATGAATTCCAAAATGATTCACAATGAAGTGTTTCATTCGTTCTGAACAAAGTGTTTTCAGAACACTTTTTTCCCATGGGGAAGAGGAGAAGAGGTATTTCAGCTTTCTATCCCCACTCGGGGTGGAAGCAAGCACTGAAACATTTCCCCAGAAACAGAATGGTTGAGGTGTTGGTGTTGTTTTTCTTTGTTTGTTTGTTTGTTTTCCAGCTCTGATTTTCTGTTTGTAGATGAGAAAGAAGGTGGGGGAAGGACAGAAGACAGATATGGTGATGGGAACTGGAAAATAATTGAAAAGGATTGGGTTAGCATTATCCATCCAGTTTGAACTATAGACTCTGCCATGAGCTTTTACAAAATAAAACATTGCACATGTGTACAGTGCATGCACCTACACAAGCAGAAGAGATCTCTTGCTATAGTTTTCTTCCCTTTTTCCTATCAGCGCCAAAAAATGAGAGTTTTGCCCCTAGTCAGAGGCCTGAACTCCTGTTCTGATGAGCATTCTTCAGTGCAATTCAGAAAAAGTTCTTTTTTTGTCACTGGCCCCATTACCTAATGCTTTGCAGCCCTGCCCAATAAAGATTTATTCATCTCATATGTTCCTGGTTGTGACCTTATGTTCAGCCACAGTTGGACGGCTCCGCAGTTCAAGGCTCTCATCTCAGCATTCCCAACCCAGGAGCTGTTGCGCCTGGGAAGACCAGCCTGCAGAGCCTCACCGGGCAGTAAATCTAGCCTTGAAGGCCCAACCTTTTTAAATCATTCAGCCTCGTCTGTTTTGTTACTGCATTAATACCACCCCAAGGAAAACCAAGAATAAGAATTCAATATATTTCCAATATGTTACTTTACAAACACATTATGTTTTGAGTCAGTTTGAATATTTCATTTCCTAACTTTTCTTTGAATTCCCTTTCCCTAGGTGCTGTTTATGAAGAATGTCCCTGAATTAGCTTCTGTACTGAAAATAGGAGTCCACCGTGAGGGTTTACATGACTGAAGTCAGCACTGTGCTCATCTCTCCCCTCATCCAGGCTTGTTTCACAAGTTTTCTGCAGTTAAATCTTATCCTTCCACAAGCTACATGCAGCTATGCAGTTCAGAAAAGTGAGTCAAAAGTTTTCTTTCAGACTATTACCCTCCTTCCCTATCCCCTGCTGTCCAGAACTCCACAGTTTCTAGGACAGTCCAAGAAAAGAAGTGAGCATCCCCCTTCCCAAAACATGTTTCTCTTCATCCCTTCAGTATTTAGTCTCTCACTCCAACTGAGCCCCACTACATTTCCCTCCTGCTGTATTCCCCTGGCAGTTCCTGTGCTGAGTGCTAACAGCAGTGCTACTTTCTCTGCTAAGGAAAACTGAATAAAAGAGGAGGGGCCCTTGTAAATAGGGAAAAAAAAAAAAAGAAAAAAAGAAAAAAAAAAAAAAAGAAAAAAAGAAAAAGAAAAAAAAAAGGTAAAACATTCACTGCTGGGACTTCCTTGAAAAAGTAGTGCTTCAGTATTATGAGAGCAGCTCAGAGCTATGCACCTTCTAATAGTTATTTAACAATGATCAGAAGATCTTTGGTCTTAATTACAGCTAAATTTTCCCACTCCCTGTGCTGACAATGACACTGAAATCCTGCCAGATTAATGGCTTTTTCCTACTTGTATGGTCACTTATGGCTAATTTGTCAACATCTATCAGGCTTTGTTCATGCTTTTGCTCAACAAAATGAACTGGGCTTTAACCGGACAAGGTAAGGTATTTAGTTAATAAAAAAATAATGAAGGATATTTCTGAGACACTCTGGTGAACTCAGCACTTGAACCTTTCAAATTTCATTTACCCAAGAGAGCATTTGATGAGATCTACTGCTTTTCAATAATTAGTTCACTCAGTGTATTTCTTTTCCATATATTTGATCATTTGTAATGGGAACTAAGACACCAAACACATAAGGAAAAAAGCTGTCAGTATGACAGCAGTGTTTTTGATGGTGGGTGCTAATAAGTTATTTTTTTCTGCACTTTTTCACTGTGGACTTTCAAGGGACTTATATCTTGCTCTTGGCTTAAGTAACAGAAAGTTATGGTTGATGTACTGCTGATATGTGAAAAATACTTTTCACTGATTTGAGGAGGATCACATGTGAAATTGGAATCACTGCATTTCTTCAGGAATCAAAAGTTGACAATAATATTGAGCCTCGCCATTAGCTTTTTGCAGGGAGAGAGAAATCAGCTGTATTTGACCTAAAAACCTCATGTCTAATTTTGAATAACTACAGAAAAACAGTTTTTAACAGCATTGCATTTCACTGTTTCAGACAAATGTGAATTCCTTTCCCTTTGAGTGGTTTTCTCTAAGCAGGGAAATCCAATTCCCTCTGGATTCTTCCCCTCTGAGTGAAGGATGAGACTGAGTCATCCTCCATTTGTCTTTGATGACGAATATTACTTGCAACTTCCAAACAATGTCAGCAACAAAAACAGGGCACCTGGAGCTTGGTTCATTTATGCCTAAACCCTTCCAAAACATTACACAGAAAATATGCATATACTTAATTTTAAACACCTGAGTAACTCCACTGGCCTTAGCTGAAATATTTCTGACATTAACATTTGCTGGATTAAGAACATCATATTTGTAAAAGCTGTGCCCCATTTGCAATAGTAATGCAGTGCTGGTGCAGTTGTGCCATTCCTGGCAGTGAAACAGGCTTAATAATTTATTAGTTTAGACATATTCTTCTGGGACCCCCATGACATTCATGATCTAACACAACTACTTAGGTTGCAGGTGTCACTTATGTCCAGATAGATAGCTCTTTGGTGAGGCCATGCATCATGATTCCCCTGCAGAGAGCACTACAAAGATGATCCCATGTCAGACTTGCCTTTGAAAACTGCTAATTCCATTCATACACCTGTGAATGCAAAATGCAAAGTGGAATGCAATGGAAACTGATGGGAAGCATAGTGCACGCTGCAGTAAGCAGCAGATCTAGTCTGGAATTCTTTTCTTCAGAGGTAAAAGTATGGTTTAGTCTAAAGCAGTGGTAAAAGCACGGTGCTGCAACTCCTATTTACCTATCTCAATTAAAGGCAAAAAATTCTCTAGCAGACTGTAAAAATCTGCACACAGCAAATATAAATATTCATGTATTACAGTTACTGTTGTCAGAGTATTTTCTCCTTGCCTTCATTTTCCCTGCTCTGCAATGACAGAGGAATTCTGTTGAGCCAGGCTCTTCTTACAACAGACAGGATGAAATTGTTTCCTTGGTTAGACAGCTCACCCTTGAGGTATGCTCAAATATATCCTCTTTTGCACATCTATGTTGCAGCTTCCAATTAGGGAGGCAATATAAGCAGCAAGCAGCAGCAGCAGGGGAGAGAATAAGATGTTCTTTCTCTCCAGACAGAAAATCCCATGCTGACAAAAAAGTTAGGATTCAGCAACTCAGAAAGTTTCTTTGCTTTCATTGTGCATTCATGTGAGAGAATTCACATACGTGTACACTCCTTTCCTGAAGGTTGGAGCTGTAGCTCTCAGAACTTGAACTATTCAGAGAGCTGGAAATGTTTGTCTGATCCTCTGCAGTAACAGTTTATGGAGAAAAGCTCTTTTCTCCCAAGAATATTTTCATCTGGAAATGCAAGACAGCCTCTTCTCCATCTGATAGTGGTTTACCACTGAATTCTGTCTGGGCAAAATAACTAAGCAAATCCTGCTGTTATTTCTGCTGGCTGCTGAATGTTGATCTTTTGAAGTCATTCCTAATGCAATACAAGATGAGAACAAATAAATTATTTTATTTTAATAGGGACAAAATAAATACACTCCAAAAAAGATTATTTCCAAGTTGCTGCTCATCATCACCAAAGTCTGAGATGGTCTGATAGTGATGAGGCATCACCAAGCAAAAAACACCTCAGGTTAGATAACCCATAAAAACTCTATCTCAGCTGGAATCCTAAACAAAGCCTTTGAGCAAATCTTTGAGAAAATCCCCAGGAACACTCTCTTCCCATAGTCTGTGGTGGTGTTTTATTGTTGTTGTTGGTTTTGTTTGTTTGTTTGTTTTGAGAATAAAATGCTGACGATTATTTTCAGGCTTGATACTATACTACCACATGTTCTTATGCTTGCAATAGATTGAAATGTTTTAATGATATACCTGTTTTTTATCTGGAAGCAGAGAGGCTAAGCACCACCCAGCTCACTCCAGCATGAAAACTGAAGCAGGTTTGTATTAATTTTGAGCTCTTCATGCTGCCTTTGCATTTCCTTAGTTTTCTTTAACTTTTGGCTTTGTAGCCGCAAAGTAACTTCAGTCAAAATAGCTGAGGTTTGCCAGGTTTCAGGTCAAAAGTATGTCAAAAGTAGAGTTTTACGTGATTTCCACCCAACAGTAAATCCCTCCCTGTATCTGATATTCAGCCTAAGCTCACTTGAAAAGTTTTAGGTTTTGTAGCGTACGTTTCTCACAGCTCTCCATTGAAGAAAGCTGGAATGTTATACTGCTCTCAGAGGGCTTCATCCAAATCCCAGCTAATTTGATAGGCGTCTTCAAGACTATCAGGAGAGGTGGATCAAGGAAAAGATTTTGCTGATCTGCAGAATCAGATTCTCAAACAATGTGCACAGAACAGTGCCAGACAGAACAATAAAACAAGATAGAAGTGATTTTTTTTTTCACTTGCTAGTTTCAAGTAGCAAACATTGAGGGCAAAGTTCCTGGGAAACACCTCGTGAAACACATTTCTTGTTCCACACTCATTACTACAATAAACATAATTTTGGAGTCACACCAATAAACATTTTCTTGAGACTCTTTAAAACAGACAATTTTGCACCCTTAAAGATAGTGCATCCCAAAACAAGATTGACACCTCCAGATACACGCTTCTCACCTGCAAGTATGCACTCTGGCATATTCTGGAAAAGCTTGCCTCACTAGTGCCTCATATTTTTCTAATAATATAGTTTCTAATAATATAATCTAATAATTCTAATATATAGTTTTCTAATAATATAATTTCTAATAATTTTTCTAATATTTCAAGGACACAACTTCAGCACCAACCATGAGGGATACAGGCAAGGATATTTCTGGAGTGTCTTGTTTAAAATCACACAGAGATTTAAAAACCCCTAAGAGTCTCAGCACCACAGTTCAACTGCTACCTACCTTCAAACATGTCCTAAGACCCTTCTACTACAACACATTTCATGAACAAAAAAGGAAATCACTTAGTGATCACTTCTTTCCTTTCCTTTTCTTTTCCTATATTTCCTTGCCTTTTCCTTCACAGCTGTTATTCAAAGGTCATCAAAACAAAAGTAGCTCAATAGTAACAGATATTTTCCCCCCTATTTTATAAGAACTTTATGCAGGATCATTTTTATTTATTATGCAAAGCAAAATAAAAAAAAAAAATCTGAAAAAAATTGCATTGAAAGCATTGCAAAACAGGAAACAAAGTTTACAACAGTCCTTGTTTAAATGTTTTCTAACATAACACCTCATACCACAAGCTCCCTGATACACTATCTGTATGCTTGATCACTGGAGACAAATATTCTTCTCCAAGGAAGAGGAAATTCAAGGTTTCTCATCACCCATTGTACCCTACAAGAAAAATGACAGACCTGATGTCAACCTGATGGTAATTTCTGGGTAGACACGCGGTCTGTTAAGCTGCATTCATTTCCCGATACTTACAGGCTTAACAAAGAAGAAAGCCTGCTGCACTGGTTGAAAATGAGGTCCTGTGGGTCAGTTCTGAAAAACCACAACCATACCAACGTATAGAAAATATTACTAACCTCTGTTTAAACAGGGCTATCTTGGCAGGTTGTGTTACGCAACTTTTCCAAAAGTATGTTAGATATTGGCAGACATTGAGAAATATCATCCAAGTCCTTTTCTCTCTCACACACTCTTTTTCTTCTTTCTTTAATAGTCTGTCAATTTGGTGTCCTGCAGAGAGAAAAAAATGTTCCATGAAGAAATCACTTTGAAGCTTAATTTTTCACTGCCAAAAAACTTGGGACACTCATTTTTTCCAGTCTTTCTCTAACTCTTGTTATCACTACTGCTGACTCATCTCCTGATGCTGAAGGAAAAACAGTTTTATGGGAACATGAAGAGGTCACAACTGAATTATTTTGGCTTTTATAAATGGCTCTGCAAATCACTCTCCACACTGCTATGAGACAGATTTTTATAATTTCTAGGTCAAAGCTTGTGTTCCAGAGCAGGGGGATGCCCAGAGTGGTGGTGAAATGTGCAGTCTTACCTCTTGGGCGCAATGACCACTTGTTACCCAGCTTCAGTGAACTATTGCTCTCCTACACATTCTTGGAGCAGTACCACACAGGAATCTCATTCAGCTTTCCTCAGTGAGGAAAAAAAAAAATAATAATAATTAAAAAAATCTCTAACTTCCCCTATAAATGCTTACGAGGTGCAGTAAATCAGGACTGATTCTTCAAGAAGCTTCTGGAGAATATAAACACTACCTCTAAAACTTGCATGGGGATTTTTATTTTTATGTGTGCTTCTTTTTGTTTGTTTGTTTGCGTATAGAAACAAATCACTGAATTATTTCTCCCTTCTTCAAAAAATCCCTTGTGGCTTTCACACATATATGTACACCAATATATTTGAAAGCAAGTTAAGTAATCCCAATAAATACTATCTCAGTGAGTTTCACCTGTCCTTGCTGTCTACAAATCTTTCATACAGAAGTTATGAAATTAGTACTTTTAGAAGAGGTTATTTGTAAATTCTTTTAGCAAAAAGATGTTTGGAAATTATGCTGTCTGTGAGTAGTTCACTGTACATGTTTAGAATGACTGTGTGTAATTACATACCTTTAATCAATCAGATGGTTGTATATCTGTTCCCTTTTCAGAGGCAGAATACTGTGTAATAAGAATATGAATATGATATTCATATGCATGTCAGCCTATGCAGCTGAACATAGCATTGACCAGGGGCATATCTTTAAGAGTTTCTGTTTTTTTCAAGATTTTTCAAGATGATTAAACAAGTGTTTGTGTGTGTGTTTGTAAAGATGGCAGAGACGGGTCAGTAACAGACATATAAAAGGAAAAATCACTTCTGTCTTTCAAGGACCACTCCGAGACATTCCCTTACCAAGAAATGCACTGTAGAAGCCACAAGGCACATGTGAGCTACTAGGGTGTTTACTTATTCCTCCTCTAGTGAAATTAAAGAGTATCTCATAGCCTGCATGTTAAAATTAGTCAAATTAGTTTTAGGCAGAGTGACATAGTCTTACTCGAAGACTAAGCTTGCTCCCTCTCCTGAAATAGGTTTGCATCTGACAAGATATACAAGAAGACTGAACAAGCAATGCATCCATTGGACTGCTGCATTAAAGAGGCAAGGCATAAAGGCAAAGGCCACTGCTGCTGCACACTGAGCATGAGACCGTTCTGGGGCAAGTGTGCCATATTCTCATCACCTCCTGCATTAACCTCAAGCATGGCAGACAGAGGAAGGCTGCCCATGTTCGATGTCTACATAGGTTTCAGGCATGAGACAGCTGTCAAGTGTTTACCATTACCACAAAGAAGGTTGCTCAGGACAGAGCAGAAGCCAAATTTCAGCTGCTTAGGAAGTCAAAGTCTAGGATGCCAACACATTCTAATCATCTCCAGCTTTGTGCTGCAACTGAGAGGTATTGAGGTTTGCAGTGTTGGAGGCAAGAACCTTCATCTCTCCTCAGTCCTTTAGTTCTTGGTGAACTTTGTTCCTTCATAGTTGGTTATTTGGAATTGCTACCGAAATTTGCTGTTGAAAGGCTGGAATAAGCTTAATTAAAAAAAAAAAAAAGGGGGGGGGGGAGGGGTTGAAAATAAATCTTCTTGGGACATGAGGGCTGAGATTACTGTTAGTATCAGCTGCTTCTGAACATTTTCAGTCCTGGCATTCATGAGAGTAGTCATAAAATATAGCTAATGTCTGACAATCCCTATTTCAATCCCTATTTCAACAGTGAAATTCACAGATGAGTAAACATGCTTCTAAGTACTATCATTTGATTTGCTTTGTAAGCATGTACCTTCTTTATCCCTGCACGTGGAAATGGCTTTCATACGAAATTTAAGATAAATAGAAGAGAAAGTTCAGTATAGACATGTGGTGTTCATCAAGAACTTCCAAATCAGCAGGAGTTCTCCTTCATAGTTGGAAACCTTCACCATACCATCATTATCTGCTCATTATGTACCCTTCAGCATCCATGGCTGAAAGCCAGTAACCCCTTGCCTGCCAGTTCGACCAACAACTTTGATGAACAACTCTTTTAGGACTTGAGTTCCCAGATGCTGATAACATGGGAGGGGAAAAAAAAAAAAAAAAAAAAAAGGAAAAAAAAAACAAAGACAACAAAAAACACTCTAATGATGAGTACTTGCTTACTTGTATTCCCAGGCCTGTGGCTTGGGCTGTTTACTCATTGAGTTGTTATTAATATGTCACATCACTGTAGCAATCACAGTCAAAAAATAGCTTATGATGTCTATAACTGTTTTTGTTTACCATGCATTGTACAGAAGCACAGGTTACATTTACATTCTAACATGAGATAGGTACACACTTTGCCACTTACAATTTCCAGTGATATACAGTCTCCTTAAGCAGGGATGGCTTGTTTGGAAACTAGTCAGGATAGGCGTTAGCACCTCTACAAGAGATCACTCTATCTCTTCCGTCTTATGTGTAGAAAACATTAATTTTACATTCCTTTTTTTATTACATTCCTTTCCCAGTTTGCACATAGGGTATATTTACATTAATCTCAAGTGGTTTTATATGTTGCAGTCCTCCCTGTGATGCAGTCTGAGGCATGGGATATCTCACAGGCTCCTGCAGAAATGGGAGACATACTATAGATGGCAATTTCAGTAGTCATTGAGAGAGAAGCCTTCCATGGCCATGTTGAATGAGACAGGTCTGGATGTGCCAGGTGACATCCTGGCTCTCAGGAGGGCATTTGTTGCAGAGCTACAATTTCTCCATTTATCTCTTCTCACCACAACTCTGCCATGAAAATTACAGAGTGAACACTTCCATTCTCTAAAACAGGACATTCTCTGATGTCATTTCAGATTGTGATGAACCTCTGCTTTCCTGAGGCCATGGAATGACCTCTCTTGCGTACACCAAGCCAGTTCTTGTGCCTGGACCAGTTTACCTTTGTACCACTACAGTGAGTCTGCATCCAGAGCTCATTCCAAGGATAGTTACTCTATTTGCATCCTGCACAGCATCCTGACCACTAATCCATTGCTCCCTGTCATAGAAACATCTCTAAAGGCCCCTTTCACAGAAAGTTGCCAGGAGACAGCTCTTTCCAACCATCTAAGGAGATTTTCTCTCCACCTTTGATTTTTTTTTTCCTAGGCAAAATATTGCTGTTTGTTCCCAGCACAGGTAAACCCTGACCTGAAGCAGATTCAAGAAGTCCAAAGAAAGTGAATTTGTAAATATAATAAAAGCTCCACAACTGCCAGGGGATTTCACTGCAAGCCCACAGAAGATGCTGTGAAAGCTTTCAAGATTTATTTTTATCCTTTTTTTTTTTTTTCCAGTTTCCATTTCTCTCACTCTGATAATATTTGTTATCCAATAGGAATTCTTCCTGTTGTATTATTTTAAAATTAATTTTACAGGCTACATATATCATTTGTGTGTATAAGGAAAATCTCAGAATCTGTAAAGCTGCTTGTAACTTTTGGCAACAAAATAGTATTCTTCCATGTTTATAAAATATAGCTGGTTATACCTAATCCTGAAGAAATTAGGCTTGAAAGAAGCTTTGATATCAATACATTTCCATTTGAAATACTCCTTTGAGCATTTCAAAGCCTGTGAACATTACGGTGATAACTTATAACATGTGTTCATGAAGATTTTAACCCAGGATGTCAATACCAGAGAAGCTTGCTAGGATAAATAACAATGCACTTAATACCGAGCAAAGGTTGTTCTCACTTTCCCTTTCAAGTTTTGATAGCTAAAGGACACAAGCAAAGTGATTATGTCACAGACCCAGGCATATGACTTTCACTTGCCTAGTTACCTTGCTAATGAGACAATTTGATTTTGATTTCTACCATGTTCAGCTACTACAGTCAAAAAGGCATCAGGGAAGATTATATATATATATATCTTTATATTTGTACTCTTTAGTTTAAGCTAGTTAAATAAAACCAAGTCTATTTATGATTCTTATTAAAGAGTTGACCACAGCACTTATAGCTGTAAAGGAACTGTATCTTCATGAAGAAGAAGTTCAGCTGACTGTATTAGAACTTCCTCCATAATTAGCTCATTCCCCTTCATTGAGGATATTAATGATATTCTCCAGAAGGAATGACAACCTGTGGTGTAGGCTTTGCACATGCATAAATCTGAAAACTCACAATACTGATATACACAGCGCACCACCAAAAGTACATGTCAAAAGAGCAAGAAATAAATTATTCCTTTCAGATTATAAATAACAACGCCACAGTTTATTGGAAAATATTTAAATTTGGATAGTCTCATATTTCCCTTTTCAAAGTTAGACATTTTATTTCTCCAGGTTCTGTGACTTTTTTGTTGTTGTTGTTGTTTTGTTTTTTGGTTTTTGTTTTCCAAATGTCAGAAGAAAATTTGTTAAACATTTAATTCTCTTTCATTTTTACTCAATTTATTATTTATAAAACAATGAATCACTAAAACTTGGATTTATCAAGGAGTATAGTTCATTTTTTTTCTATGAGACATCATTTAAAGGTCAATTATGGACTTTGCATTTGCTCATGCACTTAATTTGCCTGATGCAGCGCCAGTTTTTGAAGAACTCACTTATACATTCCTTTCTTACATTTCATCTGGAACTAGCACCAGAAAAAAAAAAAAAAAAAAAAAAAAGGATAAAATAAAATTGTTGAAACAAATGACCTGCATTTGTCTTTAATGAAAAAGGCTAAGGTAAGAAAGATTAGATTTGTGACTAAATGACACAATTAATACTTAAGAGAAGTGAGATGCTGATTCTGCCAGGTCCTTAGAATCAAATGGTGAAATTAGGTGCTTCTCTACTGATTTAAACAAGCATTTATCTATTCACGCAAGAGGAAAATTTGTCTCTGAGATTGCAGATGCATCTGGATAGCAAAGCTTCAGATTAAACTGCCTTTTCAGGATTTGGCACATGTTGGCATGTTGTATAAGGAAAAGTAAACTCAGTGCTCTCTTAGGTGCAAGTATATTCATGTGGATAAAAAACATCATTCTTTTCCTTTGATTCTCACCTGCAAATAAGTTCTAGTGGCACACTGTCTTATTATATTGTGAATCAATCCTATCTAAAACTTGGCTTTAAAATAATAGAATGCTACTGCAAATTTGTATATTTATTGCTGCTACAAATGTGGTACATATCTGGGTTTCCAGCATCTCCACATGAAGACATCTGAATGAAGGATTCTCAGTCAGGACCCTCCTCAGACTAACTTCTGTGGGAAAGCTTACAGAATTTACTGCAAATAAATCTGTTCTCCAGCATTTACAATCATAGGCACAAAAGCTACACCTTCTGCTACCAAACAAGACTGCTATAAAAAGAGTGGTATCATTTAACAAGCATTGCTCCCTTTGGAGAGCATGAGAAGTGTAATGGTTTTGAAAACTTGCTGTAAGCACATGGACATTCAATGGCCATGTTTGAAAATTTAGGTCTTAATTTTTATTTGCAGCCATTGCCCTTGTAAATTCTTTATTCCTCCAGCTGCTGAAAACACTTTATATAAACCAAACTCTGGCACTTGCTAACTGTGTGGAAGGAAGGCATATCTGCCCCAAGACTCTGCTGCAAGCCTGGTCTTCACTGCCTCTCCTAGAACTGCCTGGCAAGCTGCAGAGGAGGCTTTTGGAGGAGATCTTCGAAGAGATGTCCCTCTACTGAGCATGGAGAAGGGAGAGCTGAACTCCAGCTTGTTATCTCTACTTCTTACCACTCCTGAAGCGATTTATGCTTCAGAAGAGATAAGAAAGATAACAACTGCTTTTGACCTCTTAATGGGAGGCTAGATCTAGAGGTTATAAACAGGCACTAAACAGGATATGAGTTATTGTACATGAATGAATTAGTGACCCTTACTGGATGAAAAATTTGTTCAATACATATTCCCGTATAGATCTTTATTTTTGTAGAACAGGCCTCAGCAGTCAACGGTCGGGATCTAACATGAGCCATGATAGCTCTGTGGAAATGGATTTAAGAAAGGGCAGTAAATGCGAATGTAATAAATCAATAAATAAATAAGGAACACCAGGTCCAGAAAAGCTAGAGGGTCGTATATCACCTTCAATGCACTTTATAATTGGGACATTTTCATCTTGTGTATGTTTGTGCAGATATTGTAGGAGAGAGATGAATCCTGACTCATCGCTACTATTCAGCTGCACGTGATGCATCTGAGATCTGTGAAGTCAAAACAGTTGAAAGCTGTTTTCAATAACATTGAGACGAAACCACGACACAATCCTCAACCTGTGAGATACTTATCTGCCACACACTCCTGATTATCATTGACTACCTGTGCACAGTATTTCAAAGGATCAAAGAAAAAAGCTAGAAACATTGATTGTGAGTCTAAATGCTGACCATTTTTGTTCTCTGTGCAGCCAGCTAATTTACTCTATGTACTTCAATTAACCAAGCCAAACAGCCTTTGCCTGATAACCACAAATATGATTTCTGTCTAATTGAGCAAGTATCACTTGCAATTCATTCTTGATTATAAATCTGAAATGAGGCTCCCAAACCTGCTTTCATACAAATTCATGTGAAAAGCAAAGTCTCCAATGAGCTTCAAATTATACAGTCCTGATTTGCACCTCTCAATTTACATTTCCTTTAATTTGGGGATGATATTGCCTGGGACTTTGTTCCCACATCCAAAATGGAAGAAGGAAATGCATAAGCAATAATTCATCTTCAATGCCAGATGCAATTTTTAAAGAGCAAACACTGCTCTATTTGCTTTAGACAGCATATAAAAAGTATGAGAATTCTCTAAAGGAGATGTCATATCTTTTTTTGGACTCACTGTAGCATCTAGATAATAGGTAACTTTGAAGCACAAGAACACTTGTGTGCCCAGAATGTTTATTCCTTTTTCCCCTAATCTATCACTAGTGGTCCCTGAACATACACATGTAAAGAACATGTTCCAAAGTCACAGAAATAGCACAGACCATTGCAGGTGGCTGGTACCCGGGACTGAGAAGGCAGTGGGGCAGACAATGAGATTTTTGTCATTCAGTTCCCATGGACAGTGAGATTTCTTTAGACCTCACAACTCAGGCAGTAACACCTCAACTATAAATCATAGTAGACCTCTTGATTAAGGTGGCTGCCATACTAGAGGTTATGATTTTTCCAACTGGTGTTGAAAAATACGTTTAAACATGCTCTTGGCCTAGCCAGAACCAAGCTGATTTCTAAAACAATTTGACCTGTCAGCATTGCAGTGGCTGAAAGAGATAGTGTAGCTGGGCTGCAATAACCCTGCTGGCAGCTCTCATCCACTCATCTACGCACAGGAAGCCCTTTAAATACATTTGTGGGGGTTCTTTGGAGTTTTTATTAAAAGGGAAATAAAAAGGGAAAATGTCAATAGGACACTTTGTGGAAACGTGCTGTTTAGTTATAAAATACCTCATGCTGAGGAGGCACACAGAAGGAATAATTTCAATTCAGGTAAAACAGACGAGCATTTCTAAACCTAAACACACAATATTCATTAACTGCAGTCAAACATAAGCCATGACTAGGCAAGAAAAACATATCAACTTTGGACATTATGCAGAGTATTTCAAAAGAATGAGAATTCAGCATCTAGAAGGAATTAATTTATTTACACCAGATGTTACAGATGAATTTCAGCCTTGCAAGAGAAGATGGATGCTCTCCAAGTGCTCAAACATCAGTGATGTTTTTTGAGGTGTGACCAGAGTGTGGGAATCACAAGAAAAAAAAAAAAAAAAAAAAAAAAAAAAAAAACACCACCAACCATCTTTTTTTTGGAATTGTAGATCACAACTGTAAAAAACTTAGCTGAATGTTTTACATATAGACGTGTCTTGTAAATGAAAATAGCAAGCTGAACCCAAAAACTTAATCAGTGCAAACCTTTCTTATCACACTAAGAAATATTTCTATCAGCATTACATCATATATGTGGGCATAGAATGAAATAAATATACCAGATATCTCAGACCCCCATGGTCTGAGATACCCTGTACTTACTAATTGTAGGCAGAACTCTGCATCTTGTTTCAGTTTGCCACAAATACCATTAGTCTAAAACATTTTAAAATGGAAGAAAAACCCTGGTACAGTAAAAGCTCTGTTCAACATGATCATCTCTCAGCTGATAGTACTGGTGCATACACCCTTCGTCAAGAAGAGCTGCTCTGCTAAAATTAGAGTTAAAAAGGAAAAAGGATAGTGGGAAGATGATGAAAAATGTCAATTTTCCTGATACTATTTTCTCTCCTTTAGCTGTCTGGAGAAGAACTTGGTTGTCTGAAAGGGCAAAAAAATCTTCTGTATATTATCGGAGACAGTGAATGGATACACATGTAGCCAGTACACTGTGTTCTCCCTTGATAGCCCCAAACTAGAAAAAAAATTCAACCAATAAACTCAATTTAGTAGCTGCTAAGAGTATGTTTTTTGTTTTTTGTTTTTTTTTCTCTTTTTTTTCTTCTTTTGTAAGTAAACACAAACTATAACTTTATTCTCTGCCTTGTAAACCACATGAACCATATGCTTTGTTAAACATGCAGAGCCTGATTCAATTCTTCTGGGCTCCATGGAAGTTTTTCAACTAACTTGCTTTGACAGGAATTGGATAGTAGAAAACTCATTGGACCTCTGGCATAACCATCACTTTTTTAATTGATAAGCAAAGACTTTTCCACATACGCGCACACAAAATAAATCTTCAGAACTGTTCAAGAATATACTAGGTACAAAAGAAAAAAAAAATCCTGAAAGGGTATTTACAGTAAAATTTAGGTTAGCTACATTTTGTGTTCACTAAGCTGTTGCCCTGGAGGAGTCTAAACACAAAAGCCTGCAAAGAGATTTAAGGGACTTATGTGTTTAGAGAGAAGGCAAAATCACACTGATATATCAGAAGAAGATAATGGGGTCTTTGTGAAGCCTTCTGTCTTTGACTTAAGTTGCAGTCTGCTCAAGGCCAGCAAAAGGGAACACAATTCTTCACTTTAAAAAAAAAAAAAAAGTCTTTATTTGCCATTAAAATAAGCACAAGAGGCTGAAACCAAACTGTGTCTCAGATTACAAATGTAGTTTGTTATGTTTATTATACGGTCACTAGGCTAGCATTTGAGCATCAACAAACTGCTGACTGCTTATAAAAATATTCTATTTAGCAACAGTTTTGCTCATACTGTATAACAGATTTGCTGTATTTTCTCTTCCTTTCACTTTATGGCAAAGGATATTTATACAGAAATAGAAAGCTTATTTCTGATGAGTTCATCTGTTCCCTCTGGCATTTCCACCCCTGTTATCAGAAACAGATGATCAAGACCTGAGATGGAGTATCAGCTGAGAGATCTGATAAACCCTGCTGGAGCAAAAGTCTTTGCACATGATTCAGAACAGAATATTCTCTCTGGAGGACTAATGGACCAAGACTTCTGTACACTGGCCTAAGTTTGCCTTTAATTTAACAAGTGATCTATGAGCTCCACCTGTATGTATATGTAATATGTATGCACATAAAAACAAATTCTCTAATCCATATGTGCCCCACATATGATTATTTCTTATTATCACTACTAATAATAAAAATAACAAGGATTATTGCCACTGTCATTAATCCTGCCACAGTGCAAGGAAAATGCCTAGTCAGATCTATGTGAAATTAGTTGTATACTGAATTTTCCTTTGTCCATTGCATGCACCACCCACCCCACCACGGTCATCTTCCACTGGGATACCTTTGACAGCCACATCTTTTTGTATTCTTTTGATTTTAAGTGCTGGTGCTACTAACCAGAAGCCTGGTAATAAAATGGATAACACCTGATTACAAGAACATGTCAATAGCAATCTTCATAGGATAACTCACCATCTACTTACTGGCTGCCTGTTGTGAAGATAACAGGAGTTGTAGGTTCTGAAATGATAATTATCTTGTCATAAATTGTCTTCTTGCAGAAATGCTTATCTAATTTTAAAATATACTGAAGGTACAATCAAAGTAGCTGGACACCTCCTGCACAAATTCAGATGCACGTTTTAAAACAAAGAAACCTGTCTGATTTTGATTGTCACTGAGAAACTGAAGTAAGAGAAGATATCCTCAAGCCAGTGTAAAGCAAGCTTAGTTGAAAGTCAGCTCTTACACTAATTTAAATTGCAACTGCAAAATGACATAGACCATTGGAGCAGTTTTTGCTATAAAAACCCAGACCCAAGTTCTCAGATATCAGGGACAGAAAAACCCAGACCAGATAGATTATGGGTAACAGCTGGATTACTGATGAAAAAAAGTCTAATTTCACAAACTTGCCAAAACCAAAAACTCCCACTGATGTCTCATTTTCTAAAGTCAGTAGTGATTCATAACGGATATTTGACCCACAGTTTTTGCCCTTTTAAGCTTGAAAATTGCCTGCTGCAGCCACTATCTTAGCACAACAGCCCAGTTGCCTAAAGGAAAGGATTAAGGGCTGCATTGATTTCCAGAAATACAGAATCCAGCAGGGGAAAAGCACTACTGAAAACAAGGAAAGCAAAGGCCAGACTGAAAGTTGTTGATTTTATGTATGTTTGGCAATGTTTTGTGGTATTTTCTGTTGAAATAAGCTACATTTTGCCAATGACAGAAGTTGATAAAAATATGACAACCACTGGAAACCCAAATACACCAATAGTATGTGGTACTATAGTAATAGTAGCCTTGGTCAATAATGTTATCAATAAAGTGATTAAAACAAAACAAAACAAAACAAAACAAAAAAAACAACAACAACAAAAAAAACACTTCTTGAGCAAAGGAGGTTCCCCAAACCTGACTTTTTTTTTTTTTTTTTTTTTTTTTTTCCTCTACAAAGAGAATACGAAGCATCCATTTTGGGACAAACTCTGAAGATCCTATTTGCTGTTCTACCTCATTCAAAGGACCTGAAACTTACTGAAGAGCACTGCAAACTGAAGCCCAGCATGGACCAGCAGCAGGCCCAGCTAGCTACAATGGCTAGAAAAGAGCCATGCAAGTAAGAGACTGCTTCAGACTGGAGGGAGCTGCATAGGCTCCAGAAAGCCTCATCCTTTTTTATCTGTTAAAATCATCTGAGGCAGCCAACAGGCTCCAAGGGAGACTAATTTGGGCAGAAACAACTGACTACTCCAGCAGGGCTCCATAGCCTTATGAGGAGGTCAGCACATAGGTGAGGGAAAAGGAACAGCACAGAAGTTAATCAGGCTTCACAAATTGCTTTTCTGCATTCTTCCTCCTTCAGTAAAAATCTGCTCAGTTATGGTCTTTTATTTCAGTCAGTGCTGGCAAAAGGTAATGTGCTGCTCCTGGGAAGCCAAGTCTGTCTGATTTTGTAGCAAAGGCTTTGGGATGAAGTAAGTGAGCTGCAGTAGTTTATGTTTTTTTAATTAAACTGCCTGGAAAAGCAGAGCTCTGCCCTGCCATTCAGTGCTTGGGAGAGGGTTACATCTTGTATTCATCTTTGCATTTTAACAGTTTTCACCAAACAGGCAATTGCTTCTGCTACTTTCTCAGTAAAACTAATGGAGGTTTACACAACTAAAACAGAGTACAAAATTTCAACAACATGGTGCTTAGCATATCATTGCTTACTCCTGATGTATTTGTGGGAAAATAATGGAAATCTAGCATGAGATTTAAAGTTACACAGATGTGGTGTGGAGGCCTGGCCACTGGGATTCTGACAAGGATGTGACCCCGAGGGAGACCGTCAGAAGCCTATTCTGAGAAGATAGGGTTACTGTGGTGGAGCTCTGACACATGTGATGACAAATTTCAGGGTCACCAGAGAATCTGACTCAGTTATCACATCTGTCATGCTTGTATGGGATCCAGCAAAACAGGATAGCACTTGAAAACTAGTTGCTAGATATGTAGGTGGGCAGCAGATTACAGTTGCCACCTTAGAATGTTTCATTTTTGGAAGATAATTTTTATCCTCAAATTACATATGCATAATACCTGAAGTGTAAACTGTGCTGGACGTGCCATATAAAAACTGTGCAACTGCATTCCTAGCACTCTCTCTTATGAATGGTTTGCTATAGTCTAGGATTAAGCAACACCAAAAGCAGATGATGGCTATACCAAATAACCAGTCAACTGGGTTACACGGTCTTATTCCATCATCTCAAGACGTGATCTACTCCCAAAAGGTCAGATGGTTCAAGTCTCCAAGGAAAACATGAGAAGAGGTGTGGGTGACTTAATGTGTATGACTTTTCTCTCTGAGTAATGGTTCTTCAGTGTTTTTTTCAAAAAGAACAGTCATTAAGCTGGTGTCAACAGAAGTTGATCATCATGCCCCAAGGCAGAGATGCAGAAACTTCTTGGTCTTTGTGGTTGTAATTGTTAACAGACCAGTTCCCTTTCTGGTGGCTCTAGGGCAATACTCTGTCACTGATGTGAGTGGTTTGCCATGTCTGAGGAGGAGTCCAACCTGTGCAGCAGGTCCAGTGCCTTTCAGAAGGTCATTGCAAATTTTCTAAACAAGCTTACTGCTATTTAGTGGTGAGGCTACACTCAAGGAGAAAAAGGCAAGTGCTGCACAGCACTTTCCTTCAAGGAAAGGAAACCATGGAAAGAAAGTGCAGAAATTTTGGAAGAAAGTAAAGGAAAGTGGTTCTATATAGAGTTGCTTCATGAAGCCTCTTTAAGCAAAGATGCAACTGAGTCTGACCTGTACCTCACTAAAGCTAGCAAGGTGCTTTCAAGTAAACCTACTGATCAAAGGCTACAACTACAAAGGAAAATAGAGTAGAATGGCATTTTCTGGTCCAGAATAAACACTTTAGCATGTCTCACATCCTTCTCTCACACCCCATCTCCCTCTTTTTATCCCCACAAAAGACAATCCCTGTCCAAACTGCTCATCAGAAATAATCCCAGGCCATGCTGTGTCTGAACCTCATCAAACCACTACATGGCACACACCCATTGCCATTGACCAAAACCATGCCTGGGACCATGCTAGCAGTTATATGCACCCAGGACAGTGTCCTAATTTGTGCCCTGCCCTAGCCCTCCCCTCATACGCTCATATGGCCATAAGCAGAAAAAACAAACAAACAAATAAATAAATAAAAGGATAAGAGCCTTGTGAAGACTGAGTATGTCAGTCCTTGCTTCTCATTATTAGATGTCAAAAGTGTACTGCTATCTGCTCTTGCAAGAGCCTCTAGTCCATTCATTTAGAAGCTGTGTTAATGTGGAATGAGATCATTAAAACTAAATGGCATCTTCACACATTAAAAACTTCGAGGATAAATAAAATTCTACTCAGCACATACGTCATGTAGAAATGTGCAGTTGGACAAAAGACCTTTTGTGGACATAGATTAAGCATGGGCTTCTGCTTCTGTGGAAATGTGTAGCATGGATCACTGTGGTTATATACACAAATCTAAGCTTACTGGGCAGAATATTTAACTGGCTGTTTGAGCTATTTGATGAAAAAAAGAAAAAAGAAAAGAAAACACACAACATAGTTCTAAAAATTACATATATTATCTTACAATGATAAGCTCTGTTTTGAATTTTCAATTTTTACTATTTCTATGGGAATAGAAAGGAAAGACAAGAACTGTGAAGACAAACCAGGACTGGAGTTTCCATTTCCGTGACACTTTATAAATGCTGCCATTCCATAGGGTGACTTTTAATAAACTGCTTTGAAAGGAAAGCCTTCAAAGCAAATGTAGTGGCCATGTTCCAAGCAGAGGAAGCAAGGAGTCTTCAAGGTATATTTTAGGTTTACAGCTCTCTCTTTGGTACAATTCACAGCTTCTCCCTGCTTCCCCCTCTGCCCCCCCCCCGGGTTTGTTTTTTTTAACAGAAATATCAGTTTGAGGTTCTTTGGTTCTTGGTTTGATTTTTCCTTCTAAAGCTCTCTCATGACACAGTAATTCTGCCTTTCTATTGCTTTGTTAGCAGTTTTGAAAAACATATGATTGTTACAGAAATTGACAGACATTAAACTTGAAAATTTGGGGAAAAAAAAAAGACTGATGTCAAGATCAAGTAAATTTTCAGAACAGAAGGATTCTCTGCTACTGTGCATAATTTACCATGACCTGCTGTTTCGGCACTGTTTTGTTGTTTGCATTTGCTCAGCTGTGTTTGATCTCTTATCACAGCTGGCTATCAGCCTGCTACAGCTGCTCCTTCTTGACCTTTTGCTTGAAATACATTTTCCTCCCCAAACGTGCTAGAACACACAGGGCTGAGCTGCACTTCCTTGAGAATGATGAATTACATTGGCAAGGCCTTCAGTACCTGCAAGTAAGATAATTTCTTAAGCAATGTGCAACCAGAGCACAGAGGGAAAGTAATGATCTAACCTTTCTTACAATCAGTGAGGATACTGGTGGAACTGATGAATTATATTAGACTAAATACCTGTATGTTAACATTTTATAATATATCTATATATTAGAACTATATTTAAGGCTATACTGTTGAAGAGAAGTACAACTGTCATGCTATCCTTACAATCAGTACAGTACATACCTATAAATATTCAATGGGTCTCCAATCCTTAGACTCAATAACAAAAGAAAAATTTGAAAGAGGATCCTGTGGCTATACTAGGGCTGTGAGGATCAATTATTTCCTCTTCTGAAAATAAATGAGTCTTTCCAATTCCTAATTTTCTTCTTGCTGGCTCTGAGATTGCTACACAGCATATAAGGCAGAAGAAATCTACCAGATCAAATACACAGTTCTCTAGATTTCCTTTACCCAAACTGGTGGGACTGGAAGGGGTCATTCATGCCATTGTGATGTTGTCTGGAAAGCAGTAGAGCAGATGACAGAGGCCATCGGAAGCAAACAAAGCAGAACACCACTTCTCCCGGAGTTACAACCATTTTTCCCTTACACTTCTCCTGACCTTCTTCATGTCCTGTGGGTGAGAACCCATGACCACACTCACTCTTTTCCTGATCTCTACCAGATTCAGCAGAGAATGAGGAAAGAAGTAGCTCATCATCTTATGATTTATTTATTTTTTAAATACGGTTAAACATGTAATTTATGTTTTTAGTTCCTACCCATGGAAAACAAATATTTTGTATATAGCTGGGACCAAGCTAAGCAGTCACTCTAGCAAACTAATCTACAAATCTCAATCTCCCTGGGCATTTCCAAGTCAGGCAGGGAATACAAAAGCCCCAAGCTCAGCATGTTTGCAGCTGTGAACTAACAGGTACAACACTACTTCCCATTACAACACTTTGGCCCATGACATGAATGCCTGGCTGTGTGCATTTGTGAAGAAGGGAGCAGGCAAGGAGTGAGCATCTTTCCATGCCAGTGTGGAAGAGCAGCAAAAGCACCAGCTATTGACTCAGGCAGCTTGTTTGTGTGTTTAGTTAATAGGCCTGCCTTTCACACTCAGGAGATTTTCCAGGGCTGTACTTGGTGTTGAAGAATTTTCTCCAGAGTCAAGGGACTGGACAAGAGACCGCCAAGAGCCCTGGACTTCCTGTGTAGCCCACCTTGACCACTGGGGTTACTGAGCAGCTCCAGTGTAATGACCTCCCTGCTCAGCTGCAGGCACGGCTGGCACGTACCTCTGCCATTCTCTGCCAACTTTCCCAAAGCCTACATTTCACCAGCTTGATCTAGGGTGAGACTTAATATTCCACAAAGCTCTGGCTGTGTGATGTTTAGATTGAAGCTTTTCTGTCTATAAAATGGAGGGGCAAGTAATAACTGTCTGGAGAAACCCAGGAAGCAGATACTGGGAAACAAGTGGTAAACATGATACTGACACAGAGCCTATGGGAATGCAGTATTTCCCACCAGATGATTAATTAACCACAGCCTGGTAGGATGGAGGAAAAGGAATTTGGACTGCAATACTGATGGGATCACCTCCTTCTTTCTTCTCCTCACACTGGCTGTCTCTTCCCTTTCTGCCTGCCAAGAAGGTTCTTTCCCCCCTGTTGAATGCAGGGCAGCTCACAGCTGATGCCTTCAGAAATTTTCTTTTTTTGTCATCAAGCTCAGATCAGCTCTGCTCTTTATGTTACAGCTGAAATCACCCTCAAGGACACAGTGCAACCGATGGAAACAATGAGATTCTCTCTTTGGGAGACAGAATAATAATCTGCTCTGAAAACAGCAGTCACTAATCTGGACATTACCAGCAGCTAAAACCAAAACTCAGGTCAAGTCTGCTGAGGGTGGTGCGAGATTTCCCATTTCGTACTCCAGAGGGGAACCAACGCAGGCCAGTATAGCCCTGCCTGTTCCCAGGCTCATTGGTTTAGAAGGCTCCTAAAGTGACTCAGTGGCCAGTCTAGCCATAAGCCAATAACTCATAAACCACACCAAGAATTTTGGCACGAGCACCAAAGAACACACACATGTGTGCTGTGTGCACACATCTGTATTTTGTAACTGAGACACCATTAGCTGGGGAACAAATGTTAAATGCCAAACACTGCCTCAATTCCAAAAGCAGAAATTGCTGTGACTTGCAGCAGCCTCTGCCACCAGAATAACCATGCTGAAGAGCTCCTGCTAACTTACCCATGCAACAAAAAGACCACTCACCTGAGGGAGGAACAAGATGTATATCCCAGTCAAGTCCCCATCAGGCAGTCCAAGAGCAGGCCCACTACACACTTGTGGGGCCAGGCTGGGGCTATAGTAGCCACAGCCCACACCCCTTTGCCACCAGCCAGTCCATGGGCAAGGGGCCATCCACAGCCAGGCCAGGAAATCCCGTCAGCAAGTGATGTGTGGGACAGGGATGTACCTGCAGGACCACTCAGGAGAGGTTAAGGATGATAGTCCCAGCTGAAAGGCAGCTCTCTAGGGAAGGAAAGGGAGCTGCTGAGGTGTCCTCAGCTCTCATCAACCCCCAGCTCTTTAACGATGCCTACATAAAGCCTTTGCAGCTTTTAGGGAGTGGTTCCAAACTTTCTCTGTTTGGCAGTTTTTTTCACTGTTTTCTATGCTAGGTATATTCCAAGCATTTTGAAAAAATAGCACACTGTCTAGCCCAGGTCACCAGGCAGTAGGAATAGCAGATACTCAGCTTCAAACTCACTTTAGCAGTAAGTGCCTGTTGTGATTTAATCTGGCACAGAGCTAAGCACCACAGAGCCCTTTGGTCCCTCTCCCCCTGGTGAAATGGAGAGGCTCAAAGGGGAAAAAAAAAAAAAAAAAAAAAAAAAAAAAAAAAAAAAAAGTTTAATAGAAAGGGAAATAAATAAATAAAAGAACACACAAACAAGTGATGCACAATGAAATTTTTCACCATCAGCCAACCAATGCCCAACCATTTCCCAAGCAATGGCAGCCCCCCAGCCCTACTCCCCAGTTTTTATTCTTTGCCATGACATATTATGTTAGGAAATATTTCTTTGGCTAGTTTGGGTCAGCTGTTCAGGTTGTGTTCCCTCCAGCTTCTGGTGCACCCCACGCTTACTTGCTGTCAGGACACTGTGAGGAGCCAAAAAGTCCTCAATTCAGTGTAAGCACTGTTCAGCAACAAATAAAACATTGCTGTGTTATCAACATTATTTTCCTCCTAAACCCAAAACATAGCACCATACCAGCCAATACGAAGTAAATTAACTCCATCCCAGATGAAAACAGCTTTTCAACTCATAGCTGTGAAGACAGACTCTGCCGTATACAGGCTTCTTTTGTAGAAAATTGAAATGCAAATATCACAACTTGTACTCTTTCTTGATTTCACTTTTCCGTGGACAGCTAGCTACCACAGTAGAAAAAGCAAATATTATGCTGCAGGATTAGAGAACCATAGTTTTATGGGCACTGAGGATCAAGTGACCACTGAATCCAGACAGCAACCTACATATATTTAACTTCTGTTGACTCAATCACTGGTAATTTGGTCTTGCTGTTTAACTATTCCCCTAAATATTAGGTTACTAATGAATTTGTGTCTCTTCAGTGATTGCAAAACACTGATGACGGAGATATTAGAAGTCACTGTTATTCCACATTTCTCACGGTTTCCACAATTTGCTTGAGATCACACTAGAAATCTGTGCTGAGAACAGAAGACAAATTCAAATTCTCATGCTATCAGTCTTTCAGATTACTCAAAGGTAAATATAATAATAAACAACAAGTGAGCCAAGTTTTGAGGGAGGGAGAAGGTGGGGGGTGGGTTATTCAAGCTTTTGCTTCTGAGTATTCTGACTGTAATTCAGCAAGACAGCTAAGCACATTACAGAACAGCAATATAAGGCTATATATATGCTGAGAATTAAATGCAGCCATAAAGAGTTTCCAAAACTAGAAGACATAACACTGTAACTCCACCAAACTATGAAATGCAGGAAGCAAAAATGCATTTTATGATTCAGTTTTTTTTTTTCCTGGTCAGCATCCCAGGAGCAAGAGGCAAGACTAGGGGAAAGATGAAGTGCTGAAACCTCCTCAGAAAGAGGGGTTTGTCTTTAAAGGAAAAATGTGTATCTTCTCAAATAAAATACATAACATAGCTTTATCACTCCAACATTACCCTGTAGACAATTCTTGATCATTTAAATGTAATTTTCTGAAAAGCACAAAGGTCTACATGACGGGGAGACAAAAGTATTTTTAGTTATACAGAAGACCTAGTTTAAGATGAATGTTAAAAAATAATTCCAACTTAGGAAGAGTAAAGTTTTGTTTGTTTGTTTGTTTAAATAATCTATTTGAAAATATCTAACCTGCTACACAAAGTTAAATTTTTAGACCAGTAAATCACAGGGAGTGGGTTTTTTTTAGGGAATTTCTACAGGAAATTCAAAGCAAAGGCCATATGCCACTAAGAACATTATGAGTTTCCTGGCGTTAGCTTGGCTGTTGCCAACAGACAAGCTTTTAAATGTTGCTATTGCAAAAGAGTTGGATGGAAATCAACTCATTTCTCCAAGATAATAAAGTCTCTCCAGCATAATAGATAAGAGGAAGTTCTCTTGCTCAACGTGCAGACCTATATATGTTCTTCTCCAAGTGGTGGGCTGGAAAGCTCAAGCTATCAATTTGCTCCATTCCAAAACCCCATAAAGTTTCAAGAAATCTCACTGGAGCTCTAATTCACAAACAGAATCCTCAAGCAGAATAGATGGAAATTTGGAATTTCCTTTGCCAACATATGTAACATCACTTTATTCTGTAGCTAACGTGGCCTGCTTTCCTATTGGCAGGATGTACAGACAGTAAGACAACACAAAAGATTACAGAAAAACTTTTTTTTTTTCTTTGATTAAACAATGCTTGACTTACTTCCTTTTCTGATGCCAAATAAATAACAGTTAGTGGCAACAACCATGTTGGAGCTCTGTTGAGCCCTCAATCACTTTTTTTTTTTTTAAGTTATTGATTGCACAAGAGAACAATATCACAAAAATTATACATAAACATGCTGGGAAAAAAAAAAAAAATAATAAAAAAAAATCCAACTTTCCAACTTTTCTCTTATGACAACAACCAACATCATGGATGCTTTATTTCTGCCTACATTTAGTCATTTCCCCCTTATTTATTCTTCAAAATTTTGAGTGTAATTTAGATTTTATGTAAAATGTTAGGAATAGCATGTAGGTAGAGATTCTGCCCTTTCTTACAGAAAGATGTACAACAGATTTACAAAAAAAAAAAAAAAAAAAAAGTCTTCCTTGAATTTTGGGCAGAGACCTGATTTTTCTGTAGACCTCCATTGTGGTGGAGCAATTCATCCATCATATTCTGGCTTGTGCACAGACAGAGAACTATGGTTGCAAGAGCTCACAAGGGGAAGAGGTGAAATGTGACTGCTCACAGACAAACACTGAGCAGTTTTATCTCAAAAGAGATATCTGGGAAGAAGGGCAACACTGAAGTCCATTAGGCCTTCACATTAACTATGCATTGCTCATAGTTCTTCCTGCCACACAGTGGCTAGGTTCATCTGAGGAAAATATACCAATTTACCTGTCTTCAAAACTTATATGGTGATTACTTACGGAATATCTGGTCTGCTTGCTATTAGTTACATATATCTCATATACCTTGCATGACCTCCATGAACTAGGTAGTGCAAGCACCAAGGGAGTTTGCTCCTAGTTCCACTGTAGCCATAGCACTGCAGTCCTCAGCTTGGGCAAAAAACTAAATAGTCATGTTTAAAGCATACCTCAAATTCCTGTAGGAAGCCTGAGAGTAGGACAGGGAAATCAACTTGTTTCATCCAGATCTCAGGGTAGTTCTTTGGCCATCAGGCCTTCCTGACTGTTTCCTTGAGTTTAAAAACTAGTTTGATTACACAACAAAGTCTACCATGAAAGCCTTTCACTTCATTTTCTGTATCCATACACGGGATGGAATACATTTGACTAAACCAACTTTCTCAACCAGTTTAAATTAGGTTAACTCCCAAGAGCATAGAACTGTCTTCAGAGTCCATCCCAATAAACTCAGCCCCAAAAAGAGTGGATTGATGAAACATAGAATCACTAAGGTTGGAAAAGACCTTCAAGATCATCTGGTCCAACCCTCACCCTACCACCAATGTCACCCACTAAACCATGTCCCTAAGCACTACATCCAACCTTTCCTTGAACACCCCCAGGGACAGTGACTCCACCACCTCCCTGGGCAACCCATTCCAATGCCTAATTACTCTTGGTGAGAAGAAATTTCTCCTGATTTCCAACCTGAAAATATATCATGCTACTGACAGTAATAGCTAACTTTGGCTCCAGATGAAGTTATTGCATGTGGATAGCCATACGAACATCTGCAATGAATTTCAGGAGCCTGTGAACAAGAAGACTGTACACAGTTCACCACAAAACTGCTGTGCGGTGGGCACCATCAATAGAAGAGGCAATTGCAGCCCAGCACACAGCTAAGGTTACACACATAGATAGAGCTGCTGCATTTAGTGGTTGCATTCAAATGTTTATCTATTTAATGTTCAAGTGGGTGTGGGCCAGAACAATAACATACAGTGAAATCCTGATGTGTTGTAATCAACAACAAAGGTCCCACTGAAGTCAACACTGTAAGCATGCCACCTGTATTAACAACAGTTACACATGTTAATGCCTGTAGGTTGGGGGTGCTGTCCTTTGCACTACTGTTCCAGTCTGTGCCAGCAATACTAAGTAGGGGCTTCGTTTCATTACTTAATTAATTCTTTTTCAGTGAAATGATGCAGCTGGGGAACACAACATAGGTTATTATATGTAGCTGAAGTGGGGGAACTGTCCAGAGATTTTCTGTAGTTCTGCATCAAGTAGTGCAAGTTATATTAAAAAAACTCCTGTTAGGTACTCTGCATTATCTTATATTTGCCACAGGCTTATAGTATGCACATGAGCTGTCTCAGTGACTCAGATGCTCACTGTTAACTTAATGTTATGTACACTGGCAGAAGGTAGGTCTCTCCCCTTGTACATAAAGGTGCCCTCTGTCACCCAGCCCATCACCTACCTGCTGACAAATACCCTAGGAACAACATCCATTTTATAATAATTTTATAATACAATTTTATAATAATCTTCTAAACTTACATATTTTCTAATAAAAAATAAACCCTTTTTCCATCATCAGACTCACTCATTATCTTTGAAATAAGTAGAATAGTTGACCAGGAATGGGAATGACCATCAGCAGCTGATGCTTCAGAATAACTAACCAATCTAAAATCTAAGCCCATGTTTTCTGATGCTTGTAACTTTCTGACAATTCCAGCTTTTGAATTAAAAAATATATATTTTTCATGTTCTACATGAAACAGAAAGATACATGCATCTCACACTTGTTCCTGCCACATGATTTGTCAAACATTTAGCAATCATTTGATCTCTATGTTTCCTTCCAAAGAGGAATGGGATCCTCGAAGCAGCATAGGCAACCTTATGCTGAATTAACACTACTAGAGGTATATAGTTGTAAACAGGATAATCTAGTTCAAGCAGTGATACCAGTGCTAGACACATTGAAAGAATATATCTATAAATCCTGTGAAAACGTTGTCCCATGACAGGCTCAGTTGTCCTCTCAATTTCCATTTCTTCCCAGTGGCACTGAGGATCTCAGGGAGCACACAGCACAGCCTCTCACAGACCCAATCCATTTCTGCTCTATGGGTTTACTCCCTGTTCAATCTGATGATTCCTGTTTTAACACACAGTAGCAGTTTGCTTCAAACTACATCTCAGTAGCTTCAGAATCTCCAAAGCATGGTGGTATATCAACATAAATCAGCTGAGATAAGCTGATAGGTGTTAAGAATTACAGCCAGCATCTGAACTCACAACAACAGCAACATTTTCTTGTTTTATGTTTTTGTAAGTTAACGAAGAGAGATGGGTTTCCACAACAGGTGCTGAAGCTCCACAAAGTATTATTTGCCCTTCTTTTAAAAGCATTATTTTTGCCAATGGAAATTACTCAGAATGCAGTAAAACCATTTTTCTAACAAAGCCCAAATCCTGCTTCTTGCATCTACATGAACTTTCCAATGGTGGACAATAAAGTTACCCCTTAGACTAGAGAAAATGTTTTTTGGGCCTTTCTTTTAATCATACAACAGTGCTAAATAAATATATAGAGAGACCCAATAAATATATAGAGAGATACTCATTATGTTTTGATTTATGGGTAACACAAACATTCCTTAATGACCTCAGTTTGATCTTGTGTAAAGCCTGGTACATGCTGAAAAGTTTTCCCTGGTTCACTAATCCTAACCAAGTAATGGCTGAATGTCATTAAACCGAATCACTCCCACCTTTCCCAGTCCTTTCAAAGAATCAGCTACAATTCAAGCCAGCTTAAGTATAGCTAAAATAAATGCATATATAAATAAAACATAAGAAGACTGCTTGCTGTCCTGTACATTTTTAAAGCTGTGAAAGAGTTCTTTCATGGTTCATACAGTGATAGGAGTATTTTTATTAATAGTGTATCTGTCTCTACTCTGTTTTCCTCTAACTGTATCATCCCAGGTCTGCACTAATTTTTTTTTTTAATTTTATTTTTAACCCCTTTGTACTGCAGGGTGTGGGTGGGACGATCTATTTCTTTTTTAAGCGACAAAATCATAATGACTTTTTGGTTTTATCATGAGGGGGAGAGGTCATTCAGTTATGCATTGCTTTGTTTGTACTTGCTGCACTGTGAAGTTCTACCAGCAAAATTGTTCTGCTGTCATCATAAACTATGTTTACACTAGATGAGTTCAGCATTCTGGTTACAGATAGAGTTGTTCTAACGAGACTAGGAGGCCATTAATTTTTTTTCTTCCAAATGAATGGCTGCACTGTTTTAAGCAGAAATTTTCTTCTGTTCAAGTGGATTCATCACAGAGCATTTTTCCGTATTATAATGTTAGGCTTCATCCCAACAAGAAATAAAATACTATGTATATTTTCTTCATGCAACTTTGAAAAGAAAGACACATGAAGTTATGTTATTCATTTTTTTAAAACTCAAAATGCTAAGAAACAAGCAAAGTCATAGGAAGTCTTCAGCAGTAGCGAGGACAAACACAGAGGACCAAAAGCAACTTTTTTTTCCTTGCACAAATATAACCATTATTAATTAAAAAGGCAAAGAAAGTTATTCAGATATAGTTGACAGCCATTGATTATACAATTATTACAATTCTTTAGTAAGAAAATAAGGCCATAATAAACAAATATATCTCAATAGGAAGTGTATCATATTAACACAACTGCCTGATGTCTCAGACTTCACTGCCACCACAGCCCACTGCTACTAGCAGAACTGGAAAAGGCAGGACAAACACAGCTTTTGCATCACAACAAAAAATGATGATTAAACAAAAATGGTGTGTCATCTGCCACAGGCTGAATTAAATCTTTTACACAGATGCCAACACTTGCCTGGATCTCCAGCCTCTGAATTGTTTGACTTGTGTTTTAAAAATATGTACTTAGATGCAGATAAGTGCCAACATGATATGTGATGTATGGCACTATATGTCATAGTCATGCGCTAATGCCGTATGGTAGAATCATGGCCCTGACAGAATACCACCTATATTTCACAGGTTCACTGCACAAATGGTTAAGTACGCCTTCTGTTTTCTTTCAGAGATCACACACATGGATCCCACCTACCAGTTATTGTAATGCATAACTCCAAACACAGATTTCTGTGTTTGGAGTTATGATTTCCTTAGACATTATATTCTGAAATGGGCATGCAATCTAGAAGAACAAGCCACATGAGCGTTCAAAATTTTGAACAAGTTACTTTGGAAATTTCAGGAATGTACCTGTTCTTCAAAAGAGGTAAGATACTCTACAAATGATATATCCATTTCTGAGCTTGTTTATCCTTCTTGACGTGTTTGATTTGCCAAGATGTCCTTAAGACCAAAAAGCCACCAGTTTCAGAACCATTCGGCCTCCAAAACAGAGCTCCTTCTCATCTTTGATGCAATGTGGTGTTGCCTGTCAGTGCTGCTCTATCATCAGACAGACAGGGACACTCACCAATTAGGCAGGCAGGTTTTATGTCTTAGATGCTGGTAGGAAAATTAGGTGGCTGAAAAAAGTCTGTCCCCACTCCTGAAAAATATCTTAAAGAATTCCCCATTTATGGCAGACATTTTTTTCAAAATAGAGATAGATCTAGGCAAAAGTTTTAAGAGATATGTTGTGCAAGTTACTGAAATCATCTTGAAAATACCATGATGATAATAAAGGCCACATAAATGAAAAGGAATATACTAATCAGCTGATGCAACTGAACTCTAAACTCTCTAGGACCATGCTTACCACAGTTGCATTGAATGGCAGCATCATCTGCCCTAAGAGTACAAGCAGGCTCAGTCTTCTCAAAAAAAGAGAATTTTGCCATCTTATTCACACTAACTTTCTGTCGTGGTTTAACCTGGCCGGCAGCTAAGCACCACACAGCCGTTCGCTCACCCTCCCCCCTCCCTCTCTGGGATGGGGGAGAGAAAAGGAAAAGTGAAGCGAGAGTTGAGATAGAGACAGTTTATTAAGATAGAAAACAATAATAATAATAATAATAATAGTGTGTATGAAACAAGTGATGCACAATGCAATTGCTCACCACCCACTGACCGATGCCCAGTCTATCCCGAGCAGGCAGCCCCCCCATCCTGGCTAGCCACCCCTATATATTGTTTAGCATGACGTCAGATGGTATGGAATACTCCTTTGGCCAGTTTGGGTCAGCTGTCCTGGGTCTGTCCCCTCCCAGTTCTTGCTGCATCCCCAGCCTGCCCACTGGCAGGACAGAGCAAGGAGCTGAAAAGTCCTTGGCTTGGTACAAGCACTGCTCTGCAACAACCAAAACATCGGCATGTTATCAGCACTCTTCTCACCCTAATCCAAAACACAGCACTCTACCAGCTACTAGGAGGAAAATTAACCCTGTCCTAACTGAAATGAGGACACTTTCTCAATGCCCAGTTAGCCATTATTTCATCAAAATTACAAGTGGAAGAATTACTGGTGTTTTCAAGATGTCTTCAGTTTTCCCGGTAATTTTTGTTTGCTTGTTAATATTAATATGGCATTGGAACATTCTATACTTGAGTTAGTGGCTCACGACATTAGACATAGCCCTAAAGCACTCAAAAGTGTCACAGATATCTCATAGCACACTTTATTAGCAATGCCCAGTAAAATATCTTTTGCATTTGAAATTCATCACTTCCTAAGCAAGCTAATAAAAATGATAAGTTTAGAGATGCCTGCAGCAACGTGGGCTGTACACAAGCCTGTTCTTCCACACGTCACTTCACAGTGCTGCTATTAACATTCATGAGTAGCAAAGCTGGCTGGTAGGGAGCTAAGCATTGGCTGTCAGCTCGTCATGTTGAATCAGTCACTGCTGATATGAGCTTGTGAATAATGCAGTATTAAAGTGAGCACTTCTGCAGATAATGACAAAACATCAAAACAACAGTAAGGTCATTATTGAGTATAAAGTATGAGACTCATTTCACAGTGTGTTTTATTTAATAACATTGACAGTGAATAGGGCCTTTTAAAACCAATAAAAATAACTGTGCCATCTGGATATGAGGCATTATAAAACTCTAGCCTTGCAGGTGAAAGAGAGAGAGAGAGAGAGAGAGAGAGAGAGAGAGAGAGAGTTAGATTTGCTGAGATCTTTGCAATGCTGCTCTGAATGCTACACCAGACTAGTTATTTGATTTCATCTAAGGGAGACCTAACGTTCAGGGTGAACATATAGAGAACATGATTACTGAAAGCCCTCCTCAAGTGCTATATTTTGTATTCCATTAATTATTTCTATTCTACTGGAAGTCTTATTTTTTTGCTTCAAGTTAGAGAGATGTTTGTCTGTTTGTCTGAAAGTCTGTTTGAAAGAGAGAGGTAGAGCCATAAACTATGTTTATGAAAACATAGTTTATTAAAAAGGTATAAGACTACCAAGTATGAGATATCTTTCATGGGGAAAAAGGAACATAAAAACATCACCAGCTGCATGTGATGTTACCAACTGTTGAACACTAAACTGCATGGAAAAGGAGATTAGATGTTATCTATACATCTGCCAATCACACAGCTTTCCCCAGGCTCTACTATTTTTTGTTTACATGCAAAGATTATTTTTCTTTCAGTACTCTTTCCACTAACATTATCAGCAGTAATGTTGGTCTGTAAGGTAATTTATCATTGCACGCTCACCCACCTGCAGAGCACCCACTCCATGCACACACATTTTCCCACACAGTACCAAATCTGATATGGAAATAAAAGGGATTCTCAAATTATGTGACAGAAGAAAAGAATAAAGTTTAAAGAAATCTAAGAGATGTGTGTTGTTCAGGAAAAGTCTAAGAACAGATTAACATCTCTAACTGCAAAATGGTGATTATCCTTAAATGTTTGCATTTTGATGGGTAATTAACTAAGATAATGGTTATATGTACATGGCCTGAAGTGTTCTTACCTTTCACATTAAAGTAAGGCTAATATCCATAAGGAAGAAATGTTCTCAAAGCATGTTTACCACGTTAATCAAGTCTTTTCCATGTGGGAGGACAAATTCTCTCCCATAAATTACGAAGCTCTTCTTGGGGCTTTTCTCTCCAAGCAGTAGAAATCCTACCATGATTTCATGTAGAGAGCTTGATGGCTTGGTACTGCATGAGTTTCATCAAGATTAATCTGACTCCAAACCACGCAGTGTTGTTTCAGTACTCATTTGCTCAGAATGTTGCAGTGAGGAAAGAAAATTTTGCTGCCTAGCTTGATTGAACATCAGCCTTTCATCTGACAATTGACAAGGCACTGAAAATAAACCACAGTTAATAAATACAAAAACGTATTTTATGAACATGACCATTGTAGGTGGGCATGACTCAGTATTTTCACTTTTTCAGAAATGCAAACTTTGATAGAAGCCTACAAAAATGACTGGCAGGTTATTTCCTTCTTGATGCAAATAAAAGAGCTGGACAGGAAACTAGCTATTAGATCCTTAAGTGGTAGAGTTTATAGATAGACTCAGAGCTGTGGATCTCTTCTCAGCAGCCCCAGGGAGCTGATGGGAGCTTTAGACACAGCCCTTCTCTGTAGAATATATTCTTAGTCTGTAATTTATGGCTTCACAATGTGGTTTGCTATAAATTAACACATGACACAGAACATTCAGAAAATATGGCTTTGCTTTCAGCCAACCTTGGCTACTCCTGCCCAAGAGCTAGTGATGAGGGTGCTAGGTACCTCATGCCAGGGATATGACCTACAAGCCAAAGGCAGCACCATCCTTTCCTGGGACCTTTCCTGTCCACTCCATGTTTCTGAGAAAAACAGACAGCAGATGCTGAGAGGATGCTGCTTGCTTGCTTGAGACCACAGCAGGGGATGAATTGACATAAATCTAAACAAAATATGTTGTCACTCCATTTGGCAATAAAAGCTAAATAGAAACATTCCTCCCCCAGACATTCAAACTGCTCCACATGCTCTTCACGGTAAGCTAGTGGCTGCAGACCCCTACCTATTACCCGTGCAGACAGCAGCTGAGCAAGGGAACAACCATAACTTTCCATGGCTTCCAGCTGCTACCCTATGCCCTGACATTTCTAGAGAAGGTGCACAATGTATTAAAGAATAACTCTAGGTGTTACGCAGTGGGTAAGGTTGTTTTCAAAAGCAACTACCATCAGTCTCCGCACATACTGCAAAAACACTTTGATCCTTGTTGTACATGACTGCCTCAGACTTAGTAAAACCACTTTGGTTATATCAAATGAACGTGAGGATCTTAAACATACCTGCTGAGATACTAGAGGTGAGAGATGTGAGATGTAGCATGCAGAAAAGCAGCAAAGAGGAAGCAATGAGGGACCTTTGAAAACTGGAGCATATTTTCTGTCTATAAAACCCATTTCTGAAAATTAAACAAAGATGAAGCACTTCATGCAGTACTGTGACAAGAAATTGTAGAGGAAAGACACTGCATTGGAAAAAGGAAACAAATAGAGCAGGAAGAAAGAGGGGAGAGCATAGAACTCTTTTTTTGCAAGAATCTGTAAGAGGTTTAGATTCCAGAGGTAATGCTCATGGTCAGGTTAAAACAGAACTAGATGCAAAATGTATTCAGACTTTGTTCATCCACAGTGATCAAAATTATGCTAGCTTTCTTTCCAACAATTATTAATAGCAGTTAATACACAGTGTCTTACCTCTGTGCAAGGCTTGTACAGCTACCCACATCTGAACCACCACTGTCTGAATCTTTCCTCTGCTGATCTAGAGGATAGAGCTATGAAAAAACATCTGTAAGAATTAAGCCTGTACCTTTTACAGGAATTAACTAGAGGAGTTTAACTTCTGAGGTGTTTGCCTGCGTGTGTGGTGGCAGGGAGCAATGGGAATACATAGCAAGAAGCCCTTGTTCTGGGCTGGCTTGGCTGATCCAGTTTCTATTCCAGTTTCCAGACCAAGAACACACTGCTTGTTCGTGGTCTGTGGACAGCTGACTGGTTAAAGGCTTTTTTGGCTCTCCTCCTCATTTCCACTTGCTAAATTGTCATATGCAGCAGTTATGCTATGGCAGAAACTTTTACCTTTGGCATTTCACAAATGTCTAGCCTTCAGACTTCTTGTTTTTCTCAGTACTTCCCTGTGTCGACAACTGGTGTAGCTTCAAGTCACGTGGTATAGTCAGGATTAACAGAGAAACAGTCCTAAAGCACTGTGAACTGGTAGGCCAAGAAGTAAATGTGATCCACATACTGGTATGAAAAATATCCCTGCTTTTAAGCAATCTTGCTTAAAAGAAGAGGACCCCTACAAGAAAATGGTTTCTCAGTCCTATTGGTGCGTGTCAAAGGTGCTGGCACAGGGAGACTCTGACCCTTCACCGGATCCATACTCCAGCCCCTGATCCTTCTTCACCTTATACAGAGTTTTACCTCCAAGTTCACAGCCTAGACTCAGTAGAAGCTCCTGATCCAGAGGTCTGCTTAAATCTCCTCACAAGAGCAGAGGGCACAAACGATGTGATGGGGCACCATAGGAAACTTCATTTTGTAACCCTCCACACAGACACCTTAATCAGATAAATCAGGCAATAAATAAATCTCTCCAGAGTTTGCAACTACTCTAACAATAGAGGGAAAAAAAAAAATAAAAAAAAATTAAAAAAAAATAGGGCTGCAAAGCACAGACACAAGAGATGCTCTTGATGGTAAAAATGTAAGTATTGGAGGTATCTGGAGTGAGAAGAGGTATTTGAAGGCAGAACAGAAGCTTTCCTCAAGATGGAGAGGGTTCCTTTTAGAGTAGCTTTTGCCCTTTTTTCAAAATTATTTTGTGTTGTGCATGTTGTTTATCTCTCCCTGTTATTCACAAACTTGCCTTGTTCGTAGGCCAACACAACATGCAGCTGCACAGTAAGGTCTAAATGCCCTCTCTGTACTGCACTGTGACTGTTCCTTCACCCCCTTTGAGATCAAGAACAAGTGGATCACATAACATGGGGCTAATACTAGTTGTACTTGTAAAAACCAAACCTATAACACCAATGCATACCATACTGGCTAGCTCTTGCTATGGTCTCTAGCTGGAGCAATCTCCAAATAAAACAATGTGTTCCTTCAGTACCTTCTCAGCTTTGCTCTTGCTTTTCTCAAGAAATATTCATATATTTCCCTCACGTAGATTTCATTTCTTTGCATTTCCTTAATGGTATTTCAAAGGAAAAAAGTGAACCAGGCTACAGTTACTTTGACTGAGCTAACCATAAATGCTACCAAGTACAAAAAACTTCATTTCTTGTGGTGATGGTTTCCTGAAGTTACAATAAAAATATCACAATAAAGTGTGATTGGGACTAAATCACTGTGTTTAAACATATATATATATATATATTTCTTTTTTCCTTTTTATTTTTTTTATTTTTTTTTTCATGCAAAGGTCACCAGAAAGTCAACTATGATGTTCTGTAAGCATAAACTCTGAAAGACCTCATGATTTCTTACCAAAACAGTATCATACCCTGTGTTTTACTTGGGGAAGGTTTATTTAATCTGAAACACACAGTTAAAATTCCTAATTAAGAGGCTGGGCACTCCAGGGCACTTTTCACAACATGGCATATTTTCTGCTTCTGTAGATGATTTGGCACAAAAGAAGGTGTTAACAAGGTGCCCAGTAATTAATACTCTGTAACTGAGGGAGTTGGGGGCGGCATATGAAAAAGGTCAGGACTAAAGAGATCATGCAGTAAACTATGTAAAATAGAGCAGATGCATTCTGTTGTTTGCATCAACCTGCTTTGTTTTTCCTTATGCACTTCCACATTCATGTTGTTATTGAACATTTCCACTAAAAGCCCGGTACTTGTGTTCTACCCTTTTGCATCAGATTCCCAAGATAAAAGCACCTGCTTCTCTCTACCAGATTTTCCAAGTCACACTTTTTTAGGAATATAATGGGTTTTTAAAAATAAGTGTTTTACATAAATTCACACAGGCATAGTAGTGTTAGTACATTATTTTCATTGAGACAACACCTAGCTCTAGCTGCTTTGAATGGCACTTCATGTGCATAGATGCATATTAAAAGCCACTTGCCGAAGTAAATTGTAAGAATCATAATAATTCCTGCTTATGCTTAAAGAAAAGCAATTTCAGAGCAGTAAAAATTGGTAGGCCAGTCAAATCTTGTTATTCAACCATGACACATTGGATTTATGTTTTGATGTCTATTAGTTTTTTAATTGTTTTCCTCTCAAGCATAGATTTGTGGAGGTTTGATAGCTCTCTAGGGTTGTTATCAATTACTCTAAAATAATTTGTCCTAAAAAAAATTGTCAGTGTTCTTAATAAGCAGTGAGTCTGAATGCCTAGCTGCATGATTCATGAATATCAACTGTTACTAAAACTCCTCACAAAAAAATACTAAAAGTTCATTGTAGTAATAACAGTTTTTAATGCAGAAGCCTTTCTCATAATAATTATCTTTATGCAAAGGTCTCTGTTTCATACAGATGTCTGCACAGGCAGAAAGTTCTTTTTGGGAGGATGTTGGACATGATTTCAGGCTTACTGTTAATCAGGAGGGAATCTGCATGAGAAATAGAATAAATGGTTTGGATTTGTACCTCTCCCACTTTATCCTGAGGTTGGCTTAATTACACCTGCCTTAATCCAGCCTGTTTTTAAAAACTTCAATGATTAAAACAGCCCGGCAAAGTCACAGCAAGACTTCACCATCCCTGCTATTATAATAATTTTCCCAATGTTTAACCACAGTCCTTCATGCTCAAACATATTTTTTCCTGTTTCAACATAGACATCAATGAGAGGTGTTGCTTTTCCCACATTGCGGTATATTCCTGTTGCCCTGGAAGATCCATTACCATTCTTTTCTCGAGGTTAAACAACATCAATATTTCCAGTCTTTCCTCAGTTGTGAAATCTTCAACACCTGAAATAATTCTTAATAGCCAATGTGTCCATCTCAGTTAGAGAAACTGCACAGGAAAGCAAGCCCAGACAACTTCCATCATTATGCTGAAGAGGCATAGCAGGAGGTACTCCAAAAGCCCAGTGTGCTCCCTGAATGCAGCAGGTGCTCTATGTGGGTGCTCCTGTGTGGAGCCAGGGCTCAGACCTGATGATCCCTGTGGGACCCTTCCAGCTGGGAACATTCTAGGAGTCTATGAATTATCCCCCAATGTCATATGCAAACACACTGAACAGATAGAGAATAATTAATAAAACAGCAATGACAGAAAACAAAAGCATTACAGGATCTGACTCCACCTAAATCACAAACAAAACTTTAATATGAGCCTTGCTGATATCCAACAGAGCTTCACTAGTGCTCCTTTCATTTCCCCGTTGCAGTCTGCTGTGAACCTCAATTTCTTCTTGGACCAGAAAAAATAAAAATAAAATAAAGTAGCATCTCTGACCTCCTCTAGAGTATCCCATAGCACAGGAGAAAGCACTTCCCTGCACCTTGCAGTCAGGCCCACTGGCAGTGTTCCTCTATTGATTCACATTATCTCACTCAAATGTCTTTGACTTCTCTTAATTAAGTTTACATGAAATGAAATTAAGTAACTAAAACCATTAGCACTAACTACTGAAAACATATATGTGAGACAGTAAAGGGTATCAGGCAAGGGGGATTGCCAGGTGGGTGTACTTCTGAAATGGCTTTGACTGTCCAGTGTTCTGGATTGTCACCAGCAAAATACTGTGGGAACAGAAAATTGCTTCCAAGACATGTTCAACTGCAGTTGTACAGACCTCTACAGAGGACAGAATAGATAGCAAAATTTAATCCAGTTTCTAAATTGTATAAAATAAAATAATTAAATTAAATTAAAATAAAATAATTAAAATAAAATAAAATAAAAAACCTTTAATATGGGCTAAAATGGGGGGAGAAGGGTGGAGAGAATTGCTTTAGGAAAAAGCTGGCATATGATTTTGGCTTCACAATGAATCAAAGCTAGAAATACAGCTAGATACAACATCGCAGAAGTCCCAGAAACACTCATGAAATCAGACATGAATACTGCAAAGGCATATGTAAATAAAATATAACCAATGAGAATCTGGTAGCAGATCTGATAATTGCTTCCTAGCAGATGAACTTTACAGGGAAAATGTTTAATAAGTAAGTTTTCCCTAGCTAATTGCAGACACTATGAAATTGCAGAAAGAGGAGATAAAAAGAGAGGGGGAGGCAAACACAGTGGAAGAAGGAGCAGCAGTTTAAAAATGCTGCTACATAACACCATAACATTTAAATAAACCAGGAGATAGCAGTGGGTAAGGGAGGGGAACCCTGGGATTTCTCCAAAAGCAGTTTAAATCCACAAAAAATGGCATGCATGAAAGACCTTTTTGAACAGTGTAATCAAGAAGCTGAAGGAACCACACAATAATATTTCACCAAGCTACACAAAATGGCTGACTCATGTAATTACCCAGTTTTCAGTGATGAACAGATGGCATTAGTAACAGAAATGGAAAAGGCAGTAGCTGAAATGATAGCATAGAAAGCTCATCCAGGCTCTACCAAACACCAGAGTATCAAGCCAGCTTGATAAACAAGCTTACATGCAAACACAAGCCACAAATCAAACAGAGGCAGAGACAAAACACTGAGGAGGAGGCAGCAAGCAAGTGAAAATAAACTAGCATGGAAAATACATTGGCACTCACTCAGTATCAAATGTACAAGATACAAAGAGAGCAAAAGAAGAAAACCAGTGATGCTCTTGCTCTGTAGAAACCTTAACGAGAATAATCATTACACAGAGTCATTCTGTAAAGGGTTTCAAAAAAAAAAAAAAAAGTCAGTGACTTAGAAATTTCTCAAGTAAGATGATACAAAAATAAAAGGTAAAGATTTGTTGGCCCCAAATGAAGAAAAAAAATAAAAATAAAAAGAGCAGCAAATGAATCAGAAGCCAAAGAGAGAAAAATGAAAGGTTTGTGCCGTGCTGAAACCTGTACCAAATAGTGTACATTATAATTGTACAATAAAATGGTAAAGGGATCTTCAAACAACTACTAGACATGTCAAAAGGTAAAGAGATTGAAATTTCATAAAGGGTGGAGGAGAAGTCAAACCTTCCAACAAAAACAAAGTGCGTATATTAACTTGCACTAAACTTAATATTAGACAAATAAAAGACAAAAGCAAGATGGTGAGTCAGTCACAAATTCAGAAGTAAAAGATTTGTTGCTCATCAACTCTGAAGAAGTAAAAATGCTACTGTGGGTACCCATCCTGAATGTTATCAGTGCAATAATCACTGGGGTTTACAAGCTATCTAATACTCAAAGACATCCAAGCATGTTCTCCACCTGTGACAACAAATGGAATAATCCTCTACAAGATACTACCTCAGCGTGCTGCAACTTGTGCATTAAAAGAAGATGGAAGCTAGCTACCACATCCTGAAGAATAACGCAGTGAGTGAAAAGGCCATGAGCATTCAGCGTGAAGTCAGCCCAGCACAGCAGAAGTACTGTGCAACTAAGAGGCAGCAACTTGCTGGCTTGCACCTCAGTTTCCTTATCAACAGACGATCAAGAAATACTTGAACACCTTGGAACAACTGCCTGCTTTGCCAGAATTTTAAAAACTACCAGAGAAGGAGAATAGCCAGTGGAAGAAAGGGTGTTTTATTATTATTATTATTTTTTTTTTAATTTATTTTTTTATTGTTTGTTGTTGTTGTTATCATTGTTTTCTCATTTGATTACTGGGTTTGGGCAGAAGGGCAGGAGGGGGTGGTAGGAGGGGTTACTTGTTTGTTGTGGGTTTTAGTTGTTTTTAACAAAAATACCACAAACAAAACAAGTAGTTCACTAAAGGAGCTGAGAGGTACCTAGCTGACTGCTGAGACTGAGCGGCCCTGCTATATGAAAATGCATCAACCAAGCAAGAACATGAAACTCTCGATCAAATAGAAAGCACCAGCCATCCCACTTAAATAAAAGTTTTAAGGCTGGTGCCAGAAGGAAACAGGAAAATAAAGCAGAGGTATCCACGTGCTTGTTGTGTTCATCGTTCTGTCTGGCTGACCCTGCAGGGGAAGGAAGCCTTGTCTGTTCCCATAAAGACGTGAACTATAGGAACAAACTGAGCCAACCTGAAAGCATTATGTAAAAGGTAGAGTAGACCATCAAGAACAGAAGTATCGTAAAAAGAGACACTGTCCTGAAAAGCCAGAATTACCAAATTCTAATGAGGCCGTGGGGACGGAGTGGGCATGGTACTTGCAGAAGTCAAGCTGAGTGGCAAAGAGAGACTGACAACTCATAGCACCAGCAGCAGGTCAGGGGAAAATTAAAAAAAATAATAATAATAATAATAAAAAAAAAAAATGGGATTTTTGCAGCATTATGGATTCGTTTTCTGTCTGTGTCTGACATCTGAACTTCACAAAACTTAAACTTTAGCTTCTCTCCCCATGAACTGTTCAACAAGGCTAAAAAGAATTTAACTTGCAGCAACTGAAATTAATCACCAGGACACTGTCATCAGTAAAGTCCAAAGAGATGCTATTAAAAATTAGAAATATTTAGACAAGAGTGGGAACCAAAATGCTAATTCCACAGTCTCTTGGATGTGAGCATACTGCATTACAAACATCCAACCCTGAGCTTAGTGACACGACTTTTAATGAGTTAATTAAATAAATATTAAATATCTATTCATAAAATTTTTCTCCTTCCAGAATGGGCTTTGATTAATTAGTTTCAATAAACAAAAGATAATCAGCTTTTATTCTATGATAAATCTTTTAACTGCAATGAGTTCAGTCTCCTGTGCTTCCCACTGCATCCCCTCTAGCTACTCTGAGCTCTCAGTAGCGTCTGCAGTAGGAAAACATGCAGCAGTTCCTTTCTCTTCCCAAATGTCAGAACTGACAAAAATGAAACAGAGAGTGACATCACCAGCGGTTTACACCTGCTCCCATTATCCACCCTGAAAATAAGTGTACAAGTAATAACGCAAGGCATAACTCAATCTCACTCCTACTTAAACTAGCCATTTTTTTCCTTCAGCTGAAGTGGGAAGAGACTCTTTATATGCCAATACACAACTCCTAACCAGAGCGGACATCTCTAACTCATTACTCACCTGTAATTTCATTTGGGGTGAGAAGGCTTACTAACAGCTTTCAGTATCTCACAAATGGCAAAAAGTATTTTGATACTACCTGTAGTAGCTCTAAGGATGCCCACACTACATTCCAATGGCATTTCTAGTAGTAGCTCTGCTTGCAGCACGTAGAGATCTCAGCTGGAATTTTCCTGATAGATTTGTGTGTGTGTGTGTACCCATGCATATGCTCGTGCATGAAAATAACGCAGCTAAGATACAGGAACACAGTATCATACACACAAGGACCAAAAAGTTCATTCATTATGAAGGTAACACTAGCAAGAGGAAAATATTTGGTTGTTATCTATTTAAGAGAAGAAAAGAAGCCCATTACCTCATGGAGGCTATGTAACTTCCACTTCCAAACCCCCTATTTGTGCTCAGCCCAAGCACTGAAGGCAACTGCACAGGTGCAGAAACACCAGCATTCTGCAAGGTTTGAGAGCATTGGCACAATTTTATTCATGGAAACTTAAAGACTCTATTGTGTTACACCACCACTTAACACCACTGCACAAAACAATAACAAAAAACATTAGGTTTGTGATGTTGTGATGGAGATGGTCTCCACCCAGGGCAGAAACTGCCCCTTTCGATTTCTTTGCCTCCATCCAGCAAGAATCAGCAAGCACCTCCTGTATTTCAGAGTGAAAGCATCAGAGCTTTCAGAAGAAAAGAAAACAACTAGGACAGCCACAAATTGACAGAGCTAATTTGAAATATCCAGCACTGCAAACACCATGCCAAGGCTATCGGCCCTAGAGTGACAAGAAGAAAGGCACCTTTGAGAGCCAGGAGGTAGTTACTCTGCCTCTGATCCAGTAGGTTTTTGCTACTTTGTTTTCATAAAGGCTTTCCTCTGCTTAGTGTAAATGTCACTCTATGTAGCTCCTTCTTTATTTTTTATTTTTTTAATCTCATCCCCTTAATGAAATAAATTTTGATCATCAAAGCAGGAGACTTCCTTATGCTTAAATATATAATGAATGAAAGCACATCCCAGGAGAAATTAAATCCAGCTCCAGAGCCATATGCACTTGGACATTACTGAAATTAAAGTAGTAATTCCAGTTTCTGAACAATGTCAAATTTGCACAGTTTAACAACGGGTATGCAGGGCAGACTTTCCTACTGAAACACTGGGAATCTTTGGGTACTGTTTATGTCCACTCTCTAATTACAACAATAATAATAGTAATAAAATAAACAAATCATATACACATTTCATCATTGTCATCAAAGCCTTGCAACTTCTGCAGCAATTAGTGCACTTTTGACATATCCAGTAGCCTCCACAGAACAAGCTTGCTCTGCATAGTGTCACATAAATCATCACATCTCCTTTTCCACCAAAGCTTTGTCAAAACTGTGATTTAGTTATTGCTGCTCGTTATAAAGCTGCAAAGGAGGAGGAGGGAGAAAAGGACTGAGTAAATCCTAGAATTAGTGTTTCTAGGAAAGGAGAAGTTGGAGTTTGTAAGACGAGAACAAACATGGGACAGCATAAACAATTGCAGCTTGCAATTCACATTGAGTTTTTAGAAAAACAGCCAAAACCTCCTTTTTGATGCCATCAGCCAGCAGAGAGCCCTGGGAGTGCAGTTTCCACCCCTGTCCACTTGCATCTCTGCCCAGCCCTTGAGGCTGCTCTGAAACTTCACAGAGATCCAGTGACATCACATGCTTTGAAAAGTAACCAAATACTACTTTTTTTTTTTTTTTTTTTTTTTTTTTTTCCCTCAAATGACGAAATCAGGCTTATGATTTTACATTTGTATTGCTCGGCCATTTTTCCTCCACATTAATATCCCCACCCCCAGCTTATTTTTTTAGGAATAATTTTGGTTTTATTGCTAAAAATTCTGATCAGACTTCCTAGATTTTCTAACAGAGATCTTAGAGATTCACAAAGTATTTCTCCACTATATTCTTCTATATGGTCACCAGGAAGCCTCAGAGGACACAAACTCAATTTTAGTCCAGACATGCCGTGCACAGCCCCTCCAGGCAGGCGGCATGGGCCTCACATCTTGGTGCCTTCTTCCTGGGAAATCATCCCCACCAGTCCCTCCAGTTGTGCTTCCCTGCTTAAAGTGAAATAACCTCGCTAAAACTGCCTGATAACTATCATCACAGGCTTGCCAAATATTTCTTTTATGAGAATATTAGTTTACAAGATTAGAGAGCTGCAGCTCAACCAGCTTGTGAAGGGTGCGCAGCTCCGTCAGGCAGGAAGCAGCAGGAGCTGCCCAGGCCAAGCAGCCCATACAAGCACTTTCTGGCAGCAGATTCCCTCACTTTGTGAAGCACAGAGGTAAAGCTCAGATGAAAAGATTCTCTACCAATTCATGTATATTAAGAAAAATAAAGTCTTCTGTTTTAGTGCCTGCACTATCAAATGACAAGATTACTCGGTACATAAAGATGGAGATAACAGATAACATACTAACTGTTTGCTGAAGCAGTGCAATAATTCAGTTTTACAAATCAGACAAAGAACTCTAGTTATGCACACACATCCTCCATCAGCCCTGATGCTATCGGCCATTTGTGCAATACATTGACAAAGATGGGATCCTGAAAACCCTGCTGTGTTCACAGCCTTACAGCTTCATTTCATCTTCACAGCATGCTTGAATGTGGGCAGCATGTCTTGAAAACATCTTAAAATATACCTATTTGGAAAAGGACTAGAATTTTTTATATATATACTTATATATATATATATATATATATTTCCCCTTCCATTGCAATAAAGATAGCATTTAAAAGGCAGGATAAACAAAACAAAATGACCCATAAATTAAGGAAATTTCCATAAGGAAAACGAGACACCTTTGTGCTTAATGCAGTCTTTGTTTTTGTTTGTTGATTTTATCTGTTTTTTTTTCCTAGGTTGTTCCAGGCATCATGTCAGCAGATGGCACGAGCACAGTTCTCTCAATGAACTGTGCCACAGTCAGTGACATTTAGCAGAAGAGAGGTAGGGCCTGCTTCACAACAAACCTATAGACAAGAAATAACCCTAAGAGCTCGGACATCCTGCAAGGCAGCAACAGCTGATGAATCATTACCTCTGTAGAGAAGTGAGCCGGAGCAAGTTGCTTGTATTCTCAGTGCAGTTCTCATGAACTCTTCACCTAGTGTAGAGATAACAGACAGACTCACAGAGCAGATACAGCTCCTGTGCTAAAGGAAAGGGCGCCTGACATTCTTGCACCTAGAGCAGCATAACCTATGGAACAGGCAGCTGTTTCCCTAGGGCCAGATTTTACTGGCTGAAGAGTGGATGTGACATATTCCTGCAGAATTACAGGATGGTGAAATGATTAGGTTAAGGCTCATCTACTTAAACGCCCCTTCAGTCGGAGGAGACGTAGATCTGTAAATGGCTTAGCACCAAAAGAAAATGGTTAAGAACTCAGTGCATTCTGGATTGTTGCATTCTCTGTATCTTCCTAGAATAAACTTTCAAGAAAGTGGAAGAAAAAAAAAAAAGCAGGAAGCATAGAGAATCATAAAAGATACTTTGGGGTCAATTTTCATTGCTTTCTATCTTATTTGAAAATGTTTCATGAAAATGATTATTTTTTGTATAACTACAGAAAAGTAAAACTCTTGGTTTTCTCCTAGCTGTACATTTTTATTTCAGAGAAAACACTGTGGACCTGCTGAAGTGTGCTCTTATATACATTTGTTTTTTTGTGAGTGCTGGTTTTGATCAGTTTTTGACAGGTGATGTACCACGCAATCATAACAAAAAACAATCAGGCTTTTAACAGTGTTATTCCCATTGCTATCTGAAAAGCTTATGTAAGAACTGGAAAAATTGGCCTGCAATGTTTTTTAAAGGTATACATTTTAAAGAAATTCTATAGACCAATAAAGAGTTCATTTAAACCGAGACTGAACTCAGAGAATTCCTTTGCTACATCAAAACAAAAAATGTTATCATATAAAACATATATTGCAGTCATGAATTTATCAGCCTTCTACAATTAATAAGTGTTTTCACAAAGTTAGGTATCTAAAATGACACTACAATTCCAGAAGGAGCATAAGCATTCCAGGCTACTTTAACCTAAAAAGCAGGTAACAAGGGGGAAAATATACACACACACAAGATGACAGTGGAATGTGTTTTTTGCTAGGCACGGTTTCTTGCAGCTGCTGTATGAAAAGCTGCTGCTTCTAGAAAACAAGATGAATAAGAGCCAAAAGGAGTCATTCAAGAATCGATGGTAATTACTACTACAAATCTAATCTTCCAGTTTTACATCAGAGAACAGACAGGCTGTTCCTCCACCTACAGCTAGTACAGGTGCAGGCACCCAGCTTCCTATGGGAATCACCACTGCGACACTGAAGAAAGATGCTTTTCTAAGACAGTGTACACTGAAAGACTAAAAACTAACTTGAATGTATCAACAGATCCTGTCTGTTAACATTCCTTCAAGAGCACACGTAGAAATACTATCTACGTCGCTCTCATCGGGTTGAAGCATTTACAGGCATACAAATGCATTAATAATTAACTTTTGGGTTTCACTGTACTAGCCCATGGTCAGAAATATTTCTGTCTTCCAGTACACAACTGGGCAGCTATGCTGGGTCCCTTCCCTCTCAGCATTTCTGAGGTTTGCCGCAGCTAGACCCCAGACGGGGGGAATCACCTTTTAGATACCTCATCCACATCTCACTTGCCCAGGGTCAAGGGCATTGCATTTTGTAGAGGAAATAATTTTCCCTTCAGTTAACCTAACAGGCTCTTTGGTAGAGTTTTACCTTTGCTAACCAGTTTCCTGTTACTGCAAAGGTCTTTGTAATGGTAGCACCTCAATCTTGCCCACCCTCAGATGGTATCATATAAGTCAAATCTTCAAGGTTGAAGTTGCTTAATAAAACTTTGATGTTTAGAACAAGAGCTAGTAATTCAGTGATGTATTCTGACTGAAGTTGTCCGCATTACAGCAAGCATTTCTTCAGGCAATGGAAAGAGTTCAGTCTGAAATCACATTCTCCAATCCCTTAGCAATAATGGAAGAAAAAAAATAATTAAAAAAAAATAATGAACTTTTCAAGTTGAGCACAAAGTCAATTTTGTATCATTTTCTTTATTCCAAATGTTTGTTTTTTTTTTTAATGATTTCCCCCCCCTCCTTTTTTTTAACTCCCAAAATATTTTAAAAAGTACCATAATTTCACTTTTCCAGCAGAAAGCTTTGCTAGAGCCTTTGTAAAGAAATTTAGGAATTTGTACCTAAAATTTCCTGTTGTCACTTGTAAATAAGATTTACCCATCTTGTGGGCTGAGGGGGTGTGTAAAAATTAAGTTAAAAAGCATATGTTAAGGTGTTATCCAGATTTGTAACGCAAGTGAAATCAGTAATTTTCTTTTAATGCTCTTCTTTGAAAAACTGCAAAATCAGTCTTCACGCAGAGATTCCATTCAACTAAACACTAGTCAATTTATTCACTAGAAATAGCCTCTCTTCCTAGGGAACAAAGGCTCAGAAAGGTTCTTTAATTGACTGAAGTCACCTACTTTTCCTGCATTTTCATTTCAATGCACAATGGAGATAAGTTATACATTTCAAAAATGCCTTGACACAGACTTTAATAAGTGCTGAAGACACTACAGCAGTATTAGAATATTGGATGCAATTTTGTCTCAATTTTAATGTTAAAGTATTTTGAAGTTCTACTTATCCTTGCATTTTTTTATTTTTTTTTAAAAAAAGCAACTGAGGTTTGAGATAATGAAAAATGCAGGAGAAAAGCATTTACCTGTACTCAAAGTTGTTTTGAAGGTTTGCTTTTGAAATATAGAAACTATTTCATAAGAAGGCTTTTGCCAACTTCATTTTTCTTGAGCCAACTAGCTATAAGGTATCTCCTGGAAATTATACACCAACATGCTACATATATACACACACTGCTCACAGTAACCTTTCACGTGGTGCCTTATGGTCATCAGGACCTGGGAATTCCACCCTTGACCTAGCAACAAGTTTTGATAGAGATGCTGTTCTGATGCAAGCTAAATGAGTTAACATGCTCAGAAATGACTAGATGTTGTTAGAGCTAATGAAAGATGGAGTTCATGTTTTACATTACAAGAAAAAAAATAAAAAAAAATAAAAAAATTAGGCATCTGAGATAGAAAATGACAGATATTTGTTGCTGAAAACCTAGCACATGCACTAGGTCATTTAATTTCTGGTTACTCTTCCCTCAACCCTGAACATTCTCCTCATGTAGACTGGATGCAAGAGAGCAGTTGCACAGACAACTAAAATGTGATGTTTCCTTTATATGCAAGCTTCAGGTATGGATACCCGACAATAACTTAAAACTATGACTTCAGCCTGCCACTTTCTGCTTCATATAAAACAGTTTGATCAACGTAAAACACCTAGGAAAGCGTCCCTGTGGGATTTTGGTTTTAATTCATCTAGGAAAAATGACTAGAAGAAAAAAACTGTGAATATTCATTCATTTGACATGTATAAAATCTCTAACCAGATTAATGGTTCTACTTTTATCTCCTCCTTATATACAACATACTTATTTCTTTGTCCTTAAGAATTCTGATAGACTAGGACATTGATAGGCTAGAACAACAACAACAAAAAAAATAGCATTGCCAAAAAGATTGTGACATCAAATTTTCAAAGGTCATACGAAAATCCATTTAGAGAAGAAGCCAGCATAATGTCCACGGGCACATTTACATAGATCATTAAAATCAGACAGCCACCTACCTATTGAATGAAGTGAGCTGCACATTTCAGCACGTTTCACTAGATGAATGAATACAGATCCAGTGCTATATATCAAACAGGTATAAATAGAATAGAGTTTTAGAACTCTTAAAATACCCCCTGAATATTTTTTCAGAAGACATCTGGTAAAATGCCTCTCATGGTGAGCTTGCACATATTGGAGAGAGCCCAGCAAAGGACCACAAAGATGACTGAGGCATCTGACATATGAGGAAAGACTGAAAGAGCAGGGACTGTTCAGCCGGAGAAGAAAAAGTTCAGAGGGATCTTAACGTGTATAAATAACTGATGGGGAGGGACAGGGAAGAAAATGGAGAAACTCTTATCAAAGGTGCCCAGTGACATAAAGAGACAAAAAGCACAGACTGCAACACAGGAAATTGTTGAAATGTGACAGTGCCTTTTTACTGTGAGGATGGTCAAACGTAAGAGAGGTTACCCAGAGAGCTTGTGGAGTCTCCATTGCTGGAAAAATTCAAAGCCTGATTGGTCATGGCCCTGGGAAATCTGCTCTAGCTGGGCCTGCTTGGGTAGGGGACATCAGACCCAGCCATCTCCAGAGGTTCTGCTCTGTCTTGATGATGATGTGATTATAGTGTTTATACAAAAAAATATACACCTACATCACATTAATCCCAGGAATTTAAAGTTCTACCACTTCCCCAGGAAGATATTTTTATCTGTTGAGGTAACAGATTTTTGTTTGGGCTTTCATGTGTACCATATAAGCTATTCCCTAGGTGAACCAGTGAGTTCTTTATACAGTGACTACGTTACACTTGAGAACAAATTGGGTTCATATCTGGGAAAGGCCGGTGCTTTTATAGCTATTTCTCACAGTACATAAGCTTTCTTTTAATTCAGGATAGTTTCAGCAGGCACTAAGGCACTGCATCAAGTACCCTCATCAGTATATCGAATAAATCAACAGTAGAATTTAAAACAGAACTAACATCTGCATCTTCCATTTTCTACGTAGCTCCACAATACCTAGAGTTCTTGTTTCATACGTAGAAGAAACTTTTATATTATTCTGCAGTTACCTAAAGCACTGATTATACATAAACAGCACAATTCGGGTCCCTATCTTTTAGGGGAAAACGGATCCTGGGCCAGGAGCTGGCAGGGCTCATTGAGAGGGCTTTAAACTAGGTAAGAAGGGGGACGGGGCTGAAGCAAGGATTGTTGAAGCTGTGCCAGGGGGAACAACAGCAAGGCCGGGGGAAAAGGCAATGGCCCAGCTGAAGTGCATCTACACCAATGCATGCAGCATGGGTAACAAACAGGAAGAGCTGGAAACCATCGTGCAACAGGCAGGCTATGACTTGGTTGCCATCACGGAGACGTGGTGGGACCACTCTTATGACTGGAGTGCTGCAATGACTGGCTATAAACTCTTCAGAAGGGACAGGCAGCACAAAAGGGGTGGTGGTGTGGCTCTCTATATTAGAGAGTCTTTCGATGTTGTAGAACTCGAGGCTGGGAATGACAAGGTCGAGTCCCTCTGGGTTAGGATCGGCAGGGCCAACAAGGCTGGCGTCCTGGTCGGGGTCTGTTATAGACCACCGAACCAGGATGAGGAGACGGATGAGGAGTTCTACAGGCAGCTGACAGAAGTTGCGAAATCGTCAGCCCTTGTTCTCGTGGGGGACTTCAACTTCCCTGACATATCCTGGAAGCACAGCACAGCCCAGAGAAAGCAGTCTAGGAGGTTTCTGGAGAGCGTGGAAGATAGCTTCCTGACGCAGCTGGTTAGTGAGCCTACCAGGGGTGGCGCCCCGCTAGACCTTCTCTTCACAAACAGAGAAGGACTGGTGGAGGATGTGATTGTCGGGAGCTGTCTTGGGCAGAGTGACCACGAAATGGTGGAGTTCTCTATTCTTGGCGAGGCCAGGAAGGGGACCAGTAAAACCACTGTATTGGACTTCCGGAGGGCTGACTTTGTGCTGCTGAGGACACTGGTTGGTAGAGTCCCTTGGGAGGCGGTTCTGAAGGCCAGGGGAGTCCAGGAAGGCTGGGCGCTCTTCAAGAGGGAAATCTTAATGGCGCAGGAACGGTCTGTCCCCACGTGCCCAAAGACGAGCTGGCGGGGCAGAAGACCAGCCTGGCTGAACAGAGAATTGTGGCTTGAGCTTAGGAGAAAAAAGAGGGTTTATAATCTTTGGAAAAGTGGGCAGGCCACTAAGGAGGGCTATAAGGATGTTGCGAAGCTGTGCAGGGACAAAATTAGAAAAGCCAAAGCTCATCTGGAGCTCAATCTGGCTACTGCCGTTAAAGATAACAGAAAATGTTTTTATAAATACATCAACACAAAAAGGAGGACTAAGGAGAATCTCCATCCTTTACTGGATGCGGGGGGAAACTTAGTTACAAGAGATGAGGAAAAGGTGGAGGTGCTTAATGCCTTCTTCGCCTCAGTCTTTAGCGGCAATACCGGTTGTTCTCTGGATACCCAGTTCCCTGAACTGGTGGAAGGGGATGGGGAGCAGGATGTGGCCCTCACTATACATGAAGAAATGGTTGGTGACCTGGTACGGCACTTGGATGTGCACAAGTCGATGGGGCCAGACGGGATCCACCCGAGGGTACTGAGAGAACTGGCAGAGGAGCTGGCCAAGCCGCTTACCATCATTTATCAACAGTCCTGGCTATCGGGGGAGATCCCAGTTGACTGGCGGCTAGCAAACGTGACGCCCATCTACAAGAAGGGCCGGAGGACTGACCCGGGAAACTACAGGCCTGTCAGTTTGACCTCAGTGCCAGGGAAGCTCATGGAGCAGATTATCTTGAGAGTCATCACGCAGCACTTGCGGGGCAAGCAGGCTATCAGGCCCAGTCAGCATGGGTTTATGAAGGGCAGGTCCTGCTTGACGAACCTGATCTCCTTCTATGACAAAGTGACGCGCTGGGTGAACAAGGGAAAGGCTGTGGATGTGGTCTACCTTGACTTCAGCAAGGCTTTTGACACCGTTTCCCACAGCATTCTCCTCAGGAAACTGGCTGCTCTTGGCTTGGACTGGCGCACGCTTCGTTGGGTTAGAAACTGGCTGGATGGCCGGGCCCAAAGAGTCGTGGTAAATGGAGTCAAATCCAGTTGGAGGCCGGTCGCTAGTGGCGTTCCCCAGGGCTCGGTGCTGGGGCCGGTCCTCTTTAATATCTTCATCGATGATCTGGATGAGGGGATCGAGTGCACCCTCAGTAAGTTTGCAGATGACACCAAGTTAGGTGCGTGTGTCGATCTGCTCGAGGGTAGGAAGGCTCTGCAGGAGGATCTGGATAGGCTGCACCGATGGGCTGAGGTCAACTGCATGAAGTTCAACAAGGCCAAGTGCCGGGTCCTCCACCTGGGGCGCAATAACCCCAAGCAGAGCTACAGGCTGGGAGATGAGTGGTTGGAGAGCTGCCAGGCAGAGAAGGACCTGGGAGTGGTGGTTGATAGTCGGCTGAATATGAGCCAGCAGTGTGCTCAGGCGGCCAAGAAGGCCAACAGCATCCTGGCCTGTATAAGAAACAGCGTGACCAGTAGGGCTAGGGAGGTGATTGTCCCCCTGTACTCGGCTCTGGTGAGGCCGCACCTCAAATACTGTGTTCAGTTTTGGGCCCCTCGCTACAAGAAGGACATCGAGGTGCTTGAGCGAGTTCAGAGAAGGGCGACGAAGCTGGTGAGGGGCCTGGAGAACAAGTCCTATGAGGAGTGGCTGAGGGAGCTGGGATTGTTCAGCCTGGAGAAAAGGAGGCTCAGGGGTGACTTTATCGCTCTCTACAGGTACCTGAAAGGAGGCTGGAGCGAGGTGGGGGTTGGTCTGTTCTCCCACGTGCCTGGTGACAGGACGAGGGGGAATGGGCTTAAGTTGCGCCAGGGGAGGTTTAGGTTGGATCTTAGGAAGAACTTCTTTACCGAAAGGGTTGTTAGACATTGGAACGGGCTGCCCAGGGAAGTGGTGGAGTCACCATCCCTGGAGGTCTTGAAAAGACGTTTAGATGTAGAGCTTAGGGATATGGTTTAGTGGGGACTGTTAGTGTTAGGTCAGAGGTTGGACTCGATGATCTCGAGGTCTCTTCCAACCTAGAAATTCTGTGATTCTGTGAAAAAAGTATATTAACTTGGTGTAAATCAAGAATTTATGGTTTATTGCATTTGTTTACAACTTCCATGGGGGATTTTTGGTGTAGCTTAACCTGAAACCATTAGACATATCTACACAGCTTTTTTTCACGATTCAACCCTTATCACACAGTGATCAATTCTCTACATTCATCTTCTGTAGCTCTCTCAATTCCAGTTTTCCAGAGTTCATGAGTACTGACACTATTGAAAAAGTGGAAGTTCAAACACACCTATACAAACAAACTAGACAGAATATTGTAGATAAGGCTACCCTTTTTTTTTGTTGTTTGTTTTTCTTTATATATATATTTTGATATATATATAAATTTGTTTAAACCAGGCACAGAGAACTTCAGAAAACACAATACTGAAAGCCACCTATGACACTCTTTGCAGGTTAGGAGTTTGCAAATTCCACAATCAAGCATTCATCCCCATAGCTTTAACAACGAACAAACAGATCTCGTACTTCCTTAGCACTTCAAGTGAATTGTACCTTAAACACAGTGGTGCTAAAACTGTACCACATTTACCAGAATAAGACTATAAATGAGCTAATTAAGTGCCACCATGTTGCATTCAACTGTGTACTTTACTTCACAACAGAACTGACTGCTCAAAGGCCAGTCTCACAACAAGTGAAAAAAAAAACATGCACAACTGAACTGAGAGCAGGCAATAGTTGGGCACTTAGGTACAGCATAGAGGTTCATTGTGGAGCATGACAGTAAAAAGTACTGGCCACAGCAGTCAGAGAACCAGTACTCACATACAGAAGTTAAAGAAAACTGCATTATCAAACTGTACTTTTACATTAAATTCAAGCACAAACTTTGTCATATTCCCAATTTGCCAAAGCGCTCTGAAGAATGTAACCCCCCCAAAAAACTTTGAAGATGTATAATTCTGCACAGTCAATTCCACATTAAATCACAAAATAAGCACTCGCTTTTCAGCCACCTGTGAATTTAACAAAAAACCCTTACAATTCCAATTAGCAAATGCATTTCCAATCTACAGCTTCATGTGACACTACTAATAATAGGCCTTGTTAAAGAAATTCTCTCAAAACATACATACAATATATACTGTGGGTAAAGGACACAGTGAACAAATTATTTCCATTTTCTCTACCAAATACCTACTGATTATGTGCAATTTTTAATGCTGATGTTAAAAGTTACATGATTTGTGTTCTTCCCGTCCCATTCTACTTGTAAAAGAACTAGGATTTCGGAAGTGCACATGTAATATGGACTGTGAACAGTACAAATTAGTGCTTGTTCCACATAGGTGTTGCCATAGGTCCCTGCGGAGCCCTTTCAACAGTCACAAATTCATCAGGGTTGTCAAAAGCTTCATAGTGCATTAATAAATCTTGAATAGCACACTCCTCAATCTGGAAGGAAAAAAAATATGTATTTCAGTGCCAGATCTATATTTATACCAGTAATTACACCACAGTTACAAACAGGTTTTTGGGGCCCAGAGTATGTCTGCTACAGACCTCCTCAAGAGGAAGTAATAGTAGATGAGGCCTTCTTCACACAACTGGAAGTCTCGTGTTTGCAAGCCCTGGTCCTCATGGGAAACTTAAGCCACCCTAATATCTGCTGGAAGGGCAAACAGCAGGGTACAGGCACTCCAAATACTCCAAAAGGTTTGCACTGGTGACAACTTCCTAACGCTGGTGATCAGCTGATGAAGGGGAGACACTAGTGGATCTCAGACTCATGAACAAGGAAGGACTGTCCAGGGATAGTAAAGGGCAGCCTTGGCTGCAGTGACCCTGAGACAGTAGACTTCAAGATCTCAAGAGAAGAGACCAAGACAAATAGCAGAAGCACAACCCCAGACTTTCAGGAGAACAGACAACGATCTGATGAAGGATCTGCTTGGAAAAAAAATCATAAAACATGGTCCTTGAAAGAAGAAGACTCCAGAAAAGCTGTGTAATTTTAAGATCACTGCTTCTAAGCTCAAGAATGGTCTATATCAATGAACAGAAAGTTAAACAAGAATGGAAGGAGGGCTGCATCGATAACAAAGAGCTCCTTAAAAAAAAAAAAAAACACACAGAAAGGAAGCATATACAAGGTGGAAACAGAGACAGATGGCCCAGAAGAAAAACACAGATGCTGTCTGAGCACACAGGAACAGATTTAGTAAAGCCAAAGCCCTGATGGAACTGAATCTGGCAAGTAACATGAAGTTAAGAGAGCTGCAGTTGCTAAGCATGGAGAAAACTCAGTGAGATCTCATCAATGTGTGTAAACATCTGATGGGAGAGAGTAAAGAAGACCGAGCAAGACATCTCAGTGGTGTCCAGCAACAGACTGAGATACAGAAGATTGCTTTCAGACTTTTCTTTTTAAACTGTGAGAGTGGTTGGATACTGGAACAGGCTTCCCAGTAAGGCTGTGGAGTCTCCACCCATTCTTGGAGATATTCAAGAGCTGTCAGGGAAAAGTCTTGAGTAACCTTCCCTAGCTGATCCTGCTATGAGCAGGGACATGGACTAGACAATTTATGGAGACTCCAGCCTCAATCATTTTGTGATTCTGTGAATTTATCAGTTGTGGACTCAATAGTCAATTCGATTTTCATATAGGTCTGCCTAATCAAACAGCGATATAAAGCTATTATTAAATTATATTTGATATCTTTATATAAATGATACTGAGTGTATCAATACATAATTAATCCTAAAAACTCTTATCTGAAACAACCAGTGGAAAATCCTCGTGTACCCAGCCGCAGTAACTTAGCACTTTACCTGGATCAAAGCCAAAGGTTTTTCTCTGCTCCTAATAAGAGCAGCTTCTTGCTGGAGCTCTTCCTCTACGATAGCTGCAAACATGACAGGTGCCATCACAGGAGAGTTAGTTGGTGATGCTGCTAACCAAGGACTGAAAAAAAAAGCAAAATGATATGAGGCAACATCAGGGAATCAGGGACAAGGTCAGCACAACACACAGAAAAACTCCAGAGTTTACGCCAGTTTATGCCTTACTTATGATTCTCTAGAGGTGGAGAATCCAAAACATGGTCTTCCAGACTTGGGCTACTTCTAGCTGTGCATCTGTAATAAGGCAGGAAAAAGTAAAGTAAAAGTCACTGACAAAGCATTCTCCTAAATCATAATGAATTACAAAGTCAAAGTAGTCAATTACAAACGTTTAGTATTTTTTTTTCTTTTTTCTTTTTTTTTTTTCCTCTCCATAAGATAGGCTTTGAGATGTAATGCTGAGTTTGTCTTGAAATGTGACACTGTGGCTAGTGTGGACACTTTGATACTCATTTCTGATTACCAGAACTTAACAGATTTTCATCTTGAGCATTAACTCTGGCATTTCCCAACTTTTGAGCATTTGAATGTGTTTTATTTTTTTTAACCTGGAAAATAGTCAGCTGAATTATACACTACCAGCATTCAGTATAGATCTGTTTGGAATTCATGTCAAAAGATATGTCTTTAGGATATAAAAACCCCTGTATTCAAATTAAAACATTAAAAGAGCCAGTACTATAAAAGCACTGGCAAATTATTTTCTGAAGAGTAAGACCAGAAATTATGGACTTCCAGTATGTATCCTGCAAAAACCTCCTATATTCATTAAGAACAGCATACAACTAGAATTAATGGAATTGAAAAAACAAATCCTATCCTGAAATACCAATAAAGAGTTCCCAACAAGAAGACATTCCTTCGTAAAATGTTAACCTGTCTACAGGAAGAAATCGTATTTGGTATGTTTTATGCCTTAAGAGACAAGTATTTGTGTCAAAAAAATCCCACATCAGTAAGCTGAGAGAAACCTATTCTTGTTCTTTAAAAATCTATCTTTGGCAATACGTGCAATTTCCAGAACTCTTATAAAGTGTTATAGCATAATATGAAATGCTAGCAGACTTTTTTGAATTATTCTATGGCACTGAAGTACTCTAACAGTGTTGGTATTTCAATAAATCAGTATCAATTTTCTATAAGGCTTTAGTAATTCTTCATAAGTGGCCACAAACTCTTGGAAAAGAGGAAACATCTATAGAAAGCTATCTAATAAGAGAATTCCAGTAACTGCTAAGTTCTCTGCCTGGAATTTTTTCCCCAGAACAAAACTCCAAGGACAACAAGAACCATGATTCCTACTGCTAACCAATGAGAGCAGGACATCAAAAAAGCTGAAAGACATCCATCACCAGAAGTGACATTTAAATGAACCATGCCCAGCTTTTTGTCACAAAAGCTAGTTTTGCCCACCAAACAGCCAAACACTCAATAAACAGAATGAACACAAACGTTAACATCTGCCAAGGCACAATACTGGACTTCAAAAGAGGATCTCTGCAGTGTCACTCCCATGAATCAAACTCAGCAGATCTACCTTCTGCCAGCTCATATTGCTTCTGTTTCCACTGGAAAAGTACAGTTCATACAGGCCAAGATGATCACTTGCCTCCATTTTCAGTAATGCTGATCATATCAGACTCTAGTAAGACAGCCAGTGAGACACTGTACAGAGAGGAAGCCAAAAAGGTGTGGTACTTTCCAAACTGAGTATTTCTGGATAACCACTGTTCCAGGACTTTAAAGGAACTGACAAGAAATAATAGCTGCATAGCAAAAGAGGTCAAATCTGCTTCACCAGTTTCCACACTGAGTATCTATAGAGCTGCAGTTCCTTTAGTTTGACATTATTAATTTGCAATTCTTTTTCCATGAGGATTGAGAAATAGATGGGGGAAAAAAGGTAGAAAAACAGTATCTTGCATTTTTGTTGTTGTTGTTTTTTCCATTTTATCTTTGGTAAAAGAAAACTACAGGCAGGATAGACAATCCTATTTGACTGAAGAAAGGTATCAGGTCATGCCAGGTAAGTGTGATAAACCAACATGGGAATTCTGTAAGACACTATGTGCCGCATAATTAGATTTTTTTAGTTTTTTTTCTAAATGAATGTCTTCCACCTCTCCTACCTAGCTAATTTCTTACTCACTTTACAGATGGGTTAATCATTATTTAAAAAAAAAATAAGTTAACTAAAATAAATCTTACCATAAATGAATGTTGGTGAATGCAGTAAGCAGCGATGCTCAAACCAACAAAATTAATAGCAACTATTAATTTATAAAAGAGTAATATAAACAGAGTGCCTGTGAAACAAAGCAATGGGAAAGAAAATTCAGAAGTACAAAACAAAAGAGACTGTGAGAAGTGCAGATATTTAAGCTAGTTTTTTTTCAGCTTGAAGAGAAAAAGGAGAATCCAGGGTGTACTGATCATGAATCAGAAGTATGTGGCTGGGAAAAAACAATCTTGACTCAGAAGTATGTTGGACAAGTTTCCACTTGAAACAAATCTTTCTGCCACCATATACCACACAGGATGAATATTATTTGAAAGACCTTTCAGTTTTTGCCTCCTAGATTCAAGGAAGAACAATCTAAATTGTCACAGATGCAGAGAAGGAAAAACTGGTATTGAGTTTTCCACTGATCATTTTCTGAGAGACTACAAGGTATCTCTAACCCTGCAAAGAAAAAAATGAGAGGGAATACAACTGCACTTCACAGACAGGATCTGGACTGATTGCTGATCTTCAGAACAGCCTCCTCCAGACACAAAACCAATCGTTCCAATGTGCCTGAAGGCAAGCAAGTATGGCAGCAGTTTGGCATGAATTAGCAGGCACCTCTAGACTGAGTTCAAATACAAATGGGACAACAGTCAAAGTGGGGACAGACTACACAGGAGGAAGATGGAAACATTACCTCACTGTGTAGGGTCAGAGTTGTAAGAGCCAAAAGGTCAACTGGAGCTGAAACAACCAGTAGATGTACTGGGCAAAGAGAAGTGCATCTACAGTAACAGGAAGAAAAAACAACCAACCAACCACAGAGGTTTCATGATGACTACAAACAGCTAAATGTTGTAATACCTACTTTTCAAGACGACGGATGTGGGGAACTACAGACTGATCAGTCTCACCTCTATCTCTAGGAACGCTGAAAATTGTTCCTCAAGTCATTTCTGAGCAAATGAGACCAGATGGTGTGTGGGAAGAACCTGCATGAATTTATCACCAATGGCAAATTATCTGGAAACCTGCTTTCTATGAAAGGGTGACTGGCTCTGGGCACAACCAGAGAGCAGATTATGTCATTATCTTTCTTTTTTGCTTTTGCAAACCAAGTAGTTATACACAGCCTTCACGTAATTTGCATCCTTGCAATCAGTTTGAAAAATACGGAATGGGTAAACGTACTACGAGATGTGTGGAAAACGGGCTGGACTGCAAGGCTCAAAGGGTTCTGGATCAGCTATGTGAAGTCCAACTGGAAATCAATTACTAGTGGTGGTCCACAGGGACGAATACTGGAATCAGCACTGTTTCATGTCTTCAGTTATCTGGATGGAAGGATGGTGTGCACTCTTAGGAAAGTCCACAGATGGATGTGGACAGACTGGGGATGCATGCAGCAGTCCACATGCTGAATGCCAGGCTTGACATTCAGAAGGACCTTAAGAGGCTGAAAAAATAGGCAAAGGACTGATGAAATTCAAAGGCAAGTGTAAAGTTACATACTTGGATGAGATTATCCCCATAGAGCAGTACAGGACAGGGGCTAACTGTCTAGAAAGCAGCTCTGCAGAAAAGGACCTGCAAAATCTGAGCAGGCAGCAAGGTAAAGATGAACCAGTACATGCCTTTGCAGCAAAGATGACCAATGGCATACTGAGTTAGCAAAAGCATAGCCATCCAGTCAAAGGAAATGATTTTTCCCCTTCTGTGCTGTATTTACAAGGCTATGGAGTATCATACCTACTCTGGGGCTCCTCAATACAAGAGAGATGTTGGCATGCTGGAAAAAGTCCAGAGGAGGGCTACCAAGATTAGGGACATATAGCAGGAAACACAGCTGGAAGAACTGTTTGCTGCCTTCTCCTAGGACTGAGCAAAGGGGAGATCTCGTTGCTGCCTTCAACTACCTCACTGGAGGGTTGAAAGATGCAGCAAGAATTTTCTTAGAGGTGCACAGTGGTAGAACAATAGACTATAGATACAGGCTGCAGAATGGAAAGTCCCAGTAAGATGTAAGGAAAAAAAAAACAAACCACCATGGGGACGATCACAATTATGCTGCCTAGAAAGGCTGGGGTATCTACATTCTTTGAAATACCCCAAGTCAACTGGGCCAGGCCCTGAGCAATGTGATCCAGTCAGACCTATTTTGAGCAGGAGGCTGGACTACAGAATCTAAGTTATTCTATGATTTCAACCATAGGGGACTACTTTTGTCCAATAAGTCAGCTTCCAGCTTTTACTACAGATCAAAAAAATAATACATGAATAAAAACGATGAAAGAATCAAATAAAAGGAAGGGCAGATAACAGGAAAAGGTAACAATTTCCTCCTTATGAGTTCAATTAATTAAGACCATGTTTGTACAGCTTACTGAATGTTTTTGTTCTGGTGTCATCTCTACTTTATCTCTTTTTCCACCTGCTCTAATAATGCTCACCTTCCTGCACATTTGACAATAATCTGCACCTATCCAGCCCATTTGAAAGGCATTCTCCTTCCCATTCAAAATCCAAAGAACTCATAGCACTACTACTAACAAGTCCAAATAGACAGCGGTACTTAACCAGTCTGTTAGAGTACAGTTTTTCTCCAGAAAAAACACACACACAAACTTCCTTTAACTGCCATTCACAGTTCCAGTGTCACAGCACACTCTAGTGATCAATTAAATGACAAGTTTAAGTACCTGTGTCATCTACCTCAGTATAAGTGGGGCTTTAAAATGTAGGAAGCAGTCCAGATTTTTTGAAGCTGTTTATACATATGTACATCTGTGTTTCTCGCTAGCAAGACGCTTATTCCAGATATTAAATCAACTGCAGATATTTCAACATGCTAGATTAATTCCTCAGCTGGCACCAAAATGACTAGGAGAAATGGAACAGAGGGGAAACGGGAAGTGAGGATATATAGAAAAATGGAGAAAAAAAAGCCCTAAAAAATAAACTTTGGAAACCTGGAAGCCTTGAAAATTAAAGACTGATGCAGAGATGTAAGTGGCTCTGCATGGAAACAAACCAGCCAAGTATCAGTAATGAACCAGCCTGATTAACTCAGTTGGCTGAACTTGCCATGACTCCTGCACAGCCACCGACATGTCCCAGCACTCGACTTCCCAGTGTTTCTTGAGGATTTGTTCACTTGAAGCCATGTCAGGTCTGGTGCCTCCGTGACCTAATGACTGCTCTCAGAAGAGGAACACAGAGGCTGGTCTCCTGCAGAACCTCTTGGGTTTTGCTGTACCATATCACTCATGCACTAGTTATTAGCTCAAGATTAGCCAAGCCAAAAGTACGCCATTCCCATGCAAAGCCAAAGAGACATGTTTCCACTAAGACTCTTCACTGCTCCCTGGAGTAACAGAGTGAAGACAACCCAGGCTGCCACAACAAAGTTAAGTCATGTCAGGCCTATGTTTTTAGCTTGCATTATGAGCTACACACACACAGCTGCGCAGCATAACTCCCAAGGCTGAGCTGTCCCTGGAAACACTGATCTGCCTCTGGACCCCATCCAGTTCACATCTCCACATTCATGACATTGTTCATCTACAGAAAATTTCTGGATCGCAGAAACTGGAAGGAGACAGTGTATGGAAGCACATTTATACAACCCTCTGAAAATCTCAAAATCTCATCCAGTGAGTTAAGAAGTTTCACTTCAATTACTACACAGATTATCCAGGAAAAAAAAGTGAAAACAAACACTAGCTGTGTAGCATCAGTAAGTCTGACATCAAGAGAGAGATGAGAATTACTTATGCTCTACACACATTCAATTTCCTTTTCTTAAAAAGAAAGAGGAAAGGATGTGGATAATTAATCTTCAGTGAAATAGTTCTTGAATGCCGCTGGCAGAAGTCAGAGCCTGCTGTGACAAGAACTGTACAATCAAAGAATAAAATTACCTCAAAGCAGAAATGCAATTCCTAACTTTCAGATGGATGAACTAGTCACCTAGGCTTTTTACACCTAATAGAGAGAAAGCATCTTCAGAGATAATTCAAAACAACCTGAAATAGCTCTGGAAGTGCCCTATTTTCCAATTGATGATAGTCAGTCATCTGGGCTCCCACCAGCTTAATGTATCATTTTCAGACAACTAACATATTATGCCTGGATTCAGCTCAAAGAATCCAGTTTGCGAGCTTGCAGACAGGCCAGACTGCACAGACTAGACAGAGCAAAGCAAAAGGAAATGAAGTGACTTTATGGAGATCATAGACCACATGTGACAAAACTAGCAATGGCATCCAGTGCAAGTTCCCTTATCACCAGCCAACGCATCTCCCATGGGATGAAAACTTTTACTATTTTGCTAGCAATGAAACTTATGACACCTGTTACTTCTGCAGATTTGTGTTTCAAGTTCTTGCATCTCCACTCACCACAGTAACTTCAGCTTTATTGCGGTTTTTGAAGGACACCACTCCATCACACACACACTTCAAAACCCTCCTGTCTCTCTCCCACCAATACTTTTATTTACATACAGATGTGCACGTATTTTGTTTGTAGTCCGAGGTGTTTGTGTACGTGTCCATACATACAGACACAAACACTTCAAACAAAATATTAGCAGCAGCATTAAATTCCTTTTGTCTATTTTAAGTTTCCAATTCATAATATTTCATTCATTAAATCCTATTGACATTAAAACCATTAGAATCATTACAATAGTGCTTAAAAGATTTTTAAAAAATGGCAATTTCATCCTTTAATATTCCAGCAAGAGTTTAAATAGGTTATTGTGGTTCTTGTATAAGGAGTTGTTCTCAATTAGGAAAAGACTTACTTTAAGGTGTTTTGGACCAGTGAATCCTCAGTTCCTTTATATCTAGCCCTTTTGATACCATTACCAGGTGAATTATTCACACTCAGACATTTTTCTTCTTCCATTACGAGATCACGGAATGACTTTGGCAAAGCAGAACGCGATGAAGATGACCTTTTAAATAAATACAAATAAATGCATACACGCACAAAATAATATAGTTTAGCTTCTTATCTAACCTTTATGCCTGCTAGACCCCATCCACTAGAACAGCACTTTGGAACAAACAGGTAAACATCAGATAATTTCATTACTCTGAGGTACTTAAGCATTTTGAACTTTCACAGAATTAACAGACGCAGCTGTCAAACAAAACCAAGATATTGAACGAGTTACTTGTAAAAATCCCATAACCTAAAGTGAAATTCACAAAATTCACATGCTTCATTTTCTTTTACTTGCATAAACATAATGTACACTGCTACTGAACTAGAGCCTGCATATCATCTTTAAAAATAAAGCTTTATGAAAATACAGCAATTTAAAGTTACAGCTACTCTTAACGCTTTCTGATCCATACATTTATTTACATAAATCAAGGTACTTACCCTCAGTTTCACCCCTCGCCATTAAGGCTTTAGACTTAATTCTACATATATGTGCTTACATTTAACTTTACTAACCAGAGAAGTCCCGCTCATTTTAAACAACTATTCACAGTAACATCAAAAACATGAAATATTTTAGAGCCCATCTGCTCATCATCTGCTCAAAGAAATAACAGATTAACTATAAGATTAGTTATAAATACCATTGGAGCAGAACAAGCTACCTATACAACGCTAATTAACTGTGCAACTACTGTAAGAAGGGAAGCATTCAATGTCAAAGATGTTTGAACTACATCAATGTGGTATATAAGTTAACAGAACAAACATTAGGCAGTTAAAATGTTAAAACAGAAGCACCTGAATGCTATATAAGATATATAAACCACACTAGACTACCCAGCATTATTTGCTTTTTTCCCTGTTGCATCAGCAGCACATATGCCGTACACTTTATATGTAGACATATAAAGCAGAATGAGAACCACCAAATGGGACTCAGAGCCATTCCCCACGTCCTCTATTTGTACCACCAGTTGGCATCCAGGTCTGGGCAAGTGCCTGACAAGAAGTTCCCAAAACTTACTATACTAAGAAGGCAAATGGTTACCTTGGCATATGTTGTCACAGAAGCCTCCTCTGATACTATCTAAATAGCCTACCTATCTTCATGAAAATTCTATACTGCAATCAGATCCATTTGCAATACCGCACCAAAAAGACATCACCAGCACCAAAAACCCACAATCCAACCGTGTCATTCTCCAATTCTGATCCTATCAGAAACAATGCAGATGGATAAAAATGGCTTGGCTTAAACCCTTACACATTTTCCCAACAGTATCAGCTCTAAGTTTAAGCTTGCTCTTCCTGATACAAATTAGATAGAAATGACAGTATAACTTCAAAAAATAATTTAAACACCGTCCTTCAAAAAAAAAAAAGCTTCTCTAAGTTGTAACTGCAAAACATCAAAGCATGAAATTCCAAGACAGCTGATGTTTCAGAGTAAGCTGAAATTCTGACAAGCTGAACACCTAGACTTTAAAAATAGACAAGTATCATATAAATTAATTCTGAAGAGAAAGTTTAAATTTCTCTATGCATCCATTCTTGAAGTGCCATTGGCTCTCCTGAATTTAAAAAACGAAGCAAACAAAAAACAGCCACCCATGATCATGATCAAAGTAATTTAGTTGCTTTTTCTTTTTTTCCTTACACCCCATCTCCCCCTAAATTTTCACCATTCTTTGGAGAAGGTAGCATAGCAGTAACGTAGCTTCACTCCCCCCACAAAAACTATGAAACTGTAAGTTACTTTTGGCAGAAAAGGTACAGCATGGTAGAAGATATACTGTGCCTTTTAGTCAACGAAAAAAGAGCCGGAAGGTCCCACACCCTTCTGGCAAGCGTTCTCGCTGCGCATCCAAGATGAGTATCTCATTTCATTGGAACATGAGTTCTATGGCTTCGACTATACTGCATGCGTGGAAATCTCACTCCACTGCCAGACACACACTCTTAACAGCCCATTGTGAATTTACAGAATAGAACTTTGCAAATATGGTGTTAGAGCAGATCAGTTTCACATACAAAAACCACTTTGAACAACTAGCAGGGGCAATCAAATAATTGCTGGCTTGCCTGAAGCTGCTTAAAGTTTCTTCAACAAATGCTCTTTTTCGGCAGCTAGGCATACATTAAAATATTCATATACCTCCCACCGGTTCTTTGCTTGAGCTCAAGCTAGCGGCATTTTCCAGCTCAGCAGCCAGTGGAACGCTGCTGAGGAACATACAGAATTGTGTGCGTGGTGACCACATGAGCATCAGACCAGATTCCATCCTCCTGAAGTAGATGCTGGCCTTTCCACTTCAGATTGTGTCCGTAACACAGTAGAGTCCAGCTACTTTCAAAACCTGCTAAATCAGAACCTTAAAAATACATTATGTTTTCTGGAGCGAGTTATCCAATACACTCAGTCCACACTTGCTTTTTAAATGTAAGGAACAATTCATGGGCAGTTGGTAGCTTAAAACTGAACACCGCCCAATAAGTAAAGAATTATCTACAGGAGAGTAAATGAATAGTGCTAATAGCTTACTCAGATGTCAAACAAATGAAGTTACATTCCATATTTTGATACAACTTTTATCAGAGCTTCTCTGATATTCATTGCCTGTATTCAGAAGTAAATAATTTAACTAGAGGCCACCCACCTCATGCTCAAGTTCATTGACACAAATACTTCTAAAGTCTTTTGTCTTACACTGAAAAATAGGACTTCGGGAACACAAACTTCTGAAGAAATTCAGGTAACTCTATGTTGCTTAACGTCCTCCAAAGCCTACTTCAGGTTTTGTATCTAAAAAGCAGCGTATGAAGGGAAGAAGAGAAATACAGACGCCCATATAAACATCAGCATGGACATCCCCCAAGTCACCCATCATTGTGCACACCCATCATGTGCACAAGAGCATCATTTCCCTGGTGCTGCCACACTGAGTCACTGATGCATACAGATGTGGTGGGTTTCTAAGAACACGTAAACTGGTGTGTAAGTGAGCCCGAGTGATTTGTGTTTCTAAGACTACACACATCATCACTGTAGATGTTGGGTTACACACGGTTTATGCATAATTCTAACATTAGCAGTAAGATTAAAAATAGTAGCTAAAATACTATTGTAGTGACATACCTCTGTACATTGGACACTGGAAGTACACACCACAATTTTTTAGTTATAATCAACGCATGCTAAACAGATGCCTACAGAGGAGACTTTTTGTGACAATCACTACTTGAAGGATGCTTCATGCCACAATACCTTGAACCTACCACACAATACTCCATTTCAGATCAGACTGACACGATCCTTGAAAGGCCCTATAAAATACAAACGCCCTTTCACCATAATGCTGAAATGTACTGCATGGTGTCACTAGAGAAGCAAAGCTTGTTCTGGTGCCGTAACTGGAACTAGGGTACTATTTTTAGAACCACTTATCTGATTTAAAGTGTATGGTTTTGGGATGATTACAACATGCTCTCAAATTTTTCCTGTGAGTTACTGACAAATATTTTGTAAGCCCAGCTCTACTCTACTGCTATTTATGTTCTGGAATATTTTGTTATTACGCTGGTCTTAAACTAAGGTAAGAACACACCAACAGACCTATGTGGAATCTCTAATAAATCTCAGAGCACTCCAAAATCAAGGTGGTGATCGTATTAACACCTGTGCAAGAAAGATAAATACATGAAATGGAACAGAGGAAGCAAGAAGTTCTAGATGTTACTTTAAATCTCTTGACACAGGATAACTCTCAGGAATCAACTACTGCCAGAAAGCAGTCTACCTTTTCCTCAGCCAGCTCTTCATGTGATTTTTTCCTTCTCCTTACACTCATTAAATAGCTAACAGGCTACATGTCTGTTTTCAACTTACATAGCAAATAGGCAAAGATTCCAGCAGACGCATACTACTTTTTTCTGAAAGGAGAAAGCAGTATATACAGAAGATCAAAGAAAAGAGTCCAAAGATACAAGAGGGAGGTGGCTCTAATTGTGGAAAGCATGTCTATCCTTTGAAAGACATATTCCAATTTTATTTTGAAATCTATTCAATAAGAAACTGCAACATAAGTTTTTAAAACAGCTAAACTGTCTAGGTAGCAGTTCATTTAAAAACAACAACAAAAAAAAGGTTCCTCAGTGGATATGCAACAAGCTTTGTTCCCACTGAGGTACAAAAACTCTAGAGAGAGCAAATGGCCTAAAATTCATCTAGGTATTCCGTACAACAAGTACAGAAGCAAGTTACAATGAAAAACTAGACCTTCTTGAATGGGGAAAGCAGGAGAACCATTCAACAATTGCCTCCACTTAAAAGCATGCACATAAGCATTTATTCTGTAGTAATTAAACACACCAAATTCACAAAGCTTATGGCTACTTGTTCAGTTACGCCTCTATGCATCACACAACACCAATTCTAATTCTGAAAAAGATATCGTGAATCAGGCTAGCTGTAATCGTTCACTGCTGTAAACTCAGTTTGTTGAGCAGATTATAAACCATTCTTGTTTGATATACTGATATTTACTTGAACATTTAAATTGTGTTTAAAATGACTTTTAATGCTGATTACACACATTATACCTCCTCCCACTTTAAGGAATCCTTAATAGCAGCATCCATCACTCCCTTGCTCTACTCCAAAATCATTTTAGTCTTTTCCCTCAGGAAGAACAAACTTTTTTTTTCCGACAAAGAAAAACAGCATTGCTAATGGTTATTAATAACCTCTTCCTGACTGAGTTTCAGAGCTTGTGTTCTACCTTCTTTTTCTATACGTCACTTTGATAACATCTGCAAATACCACATCACACGCAGGCAAGAGCCAGATGGGATGCAGCCCTCTGACTCACTATAGCAACCACTGCATTTCCCTGCCCCCTTCAAGTTTCTAGATTACTACCAAATGTAGATACAAATAACATTAATCTTCTTTAATGAAGAAATTCTAGGTCATTTTTATTTAAGAAACTGCTTTTACGATGCTAATGTAGAAACCCTCCAAAAAACAGAAGTGATTTTTGACTTGTAACATACCATGCGTTCCCCAGTTTTGCAAGTTTTGTAGGTGTGGGTGGTGCAGTTATTAGTGGAGTAGGCTCCATGCTGGTAGTTACTGATCCATTATCTTTTGCTGCCAAGGCAATCATTTTCCTTTGCTTCTGAGAAAGCTTGATTCCATGAGAAGCCATTCTGCCATGAATTGATGTTGAAAAGACAGACATAAGATCAGTGTCCTTTCAGATGACTTGCCTTTTAAATTGCATACTAAACTGGGAAATTTCTTTCCTAGACCAAAATACTTTATTCAGTGTGGTGACAATGGGCAGAGGGTGGGCAGGGGGGTTGGTTGGCTGGTGAGCAAGAGGAGGATCAGCATCAAGAGTGACAGAAAGAAAAGCACTATAAAATGACTCCTCATACTAAGTCCTATAAAAGAAAATACAGGGTAGGAATAATTCTCTAAGAGAGATTCTTCACCAGATAAAGATTATTTTTGTGAATTTTAGACTGACAAATTTAGCTCCCTTAAACCAAAAATATTCTTGTATTAAAAAACTGTACACAACAGAATATAGCCATTTTTTTGTATGTGTACTAATTTATTTTCTAAATTATTTGGATTCTTCATTCTCAGATGTTTGGTTCACAGCTTCTGAATCAACCTAGACAGTAATCCTTTACTTGGCTCAAAGAAAAATAAGACCACAACAAATAGTTTCTTCTAATTTACCATAAGCATATATATTATTGACTGAATAATGTATTTCTCTCCTGTGAAAGAACAAACTTGATCAAAGGGCTCCAGGACGCTTTTCCTAGCTTTCCTTTACAAGAATGTCACACTTTAAAGGTCATACAAGTCATCTCCAGTTCTCTTCCATACGTCACCATGTAATAAATGCCTGGTTTAATTCCATCGCTATGTCTTTGAGGTGCTTTTCAGAGCAAGAACCACCCTCGACTAAGAATTGTCAATATCAACACACTGATATGTTGAGGCGAGGGGGGACAGAATGTAACAGAAAGGACATGAGACAAGATAAAACTTCAGGATCAGTTACAATATAGTCCACAAGTAATCTCCTAAGTGCTATGTACAACAGTTAATTCTTTTTGGTTGAAAACACTACAGTTCAGCAGAGCAAACCAATTATTTAAGACAGTAGCTTCCTAGCACTTCTTTGCTTTCCTGCTTTTCATTTCAAAAGCAAGGATATGTTTTCACTGCAGTTGACCAAGCGAGACTACAGTGAAAATAAGGGGATAAATACACAAACAAAAAACACACTATAATGAACTATAAGTAAACAAAGTTGTTTAAAAAGAAAGAGGACATATTTTCTCCTATTCATTTTCAACTCTGGATTGCCAGAACCACTAAGTAAATTCATAATGGCCTAGTCTATCACACTTTTCTTTTATAGATTTTGGTTTTTTACCAACCTTGAATTTGTCTTTGGCATGGTTCCACATTTCTGCATATTTTCTTCAATTTCCATGATAGTTCTTAGATCCATAGCAGGGGGGCTGGCAGGACTAAATGAAAAATAAAAAGTTACCTTACAAGGCACTCATTTTTACTTACATTCCACAGTTCCAACCTTCACTGAAATCCTCTAAATCATACATAAGATTGGTAACCGGATGTATAATTTATGTCTGTTTCCTCAATTATGGCAAACCTCAAATACAATGTTTCTGACAAAACTTTTAAAAATATATACATATTTAAGAACATACTATAAAAATACTCTCAAAAATCATTATACTATGAAACAAAAAGATGTGAACTGTGATTACTTTAAAAAAAATTAGGAACCTAAATCCAGGATACTTATTTAGTAGCCAACTCCTCATGTTAAGTATTAGAGGAGCATTTTTCACGTGTTAAGTATTAGAGGAGAATTGTTCGCAGCTTCTTCATGCAGGCTGAAATCTCTTTCTTTGAAGAACTTGTTTAAAAATATTTCACATGGCACAGAATCTTCTTTGCCAGTTAAAGCTCTGTACAAACACCAGCTACACTGTCAAACTTCGGGAATCTTTTTTTTTTCTTGTAGATTACCTGCTTTTAACCTTCCACAGAAGCAAACATGAATTGAATCCAGACGTTTCTAAGATTTACATAAAACTACAAACTAAAACCTATGTATTTGAAGATATTTGTAAATTAACTACATTTCAAGACAGACCCTGAAATCAGACGTAAGCAGCACTTTCTCTCCTCTCCACATAAAACCAACTGCCATGGACTAAGTAGTGAATTAATCGGTAGGAAGTCACACCAAACCCTGTCATCACTGCTCCTTAGTAGTACTTCAACCAAATATGCTACACTATTAATCCTTAAAAAGCTCAACAGAACAGTGCCGCCTGCCTTTTTTTAGACATCATGTGCTAGCAATATTAGAAAAAGCAAAGGAATACAAGGGAAACCCATAAAGGTACATGGATAACAACACCAAAGCCCTTTGGCTTTATTTGTTCCCTTTTCACGTAATCTCTAAAAAGATATCCCAGAAGAATTGTAAGGCAGAAAATGAAGGGGGTACTTCTTCCAACTAGTCTGAACACTAAAGATTCAGTTGGGGGATGTGTCACCCTCTCTGCATAGACTACATGACAAGACTCAAATCAAGACCTAATGGATCCTGCAGGCTGAATCATATACTTCAGAGCTGGGATTTTTAACTTCTACAGCTTTATCACCTGCATTCACAAAGCCCATCAAACACAAACTAGCAGAGACTGGGAAAAATCTGGGAAGTTATCACTATGATTCCCTAAGTCTTCGACCTCTTCCCTCATTAGCCTTGACAACTGTCAGAACCAGGACAAAGCAGGATGGAACTTCAGTCCATTAGAATATTCCTGCTCTTTCATATGTACATACTACACAGATAAAAATTCATACTCTATTTTATTAGTGTACCAGTTAAAGCTGAGGTGTTGATTTTCACAGACCATTTAAGTTTAAAGGAATGGCTTGAAAATGCCAAAATACAATACTGCTTCCAATGGCTTCAAGCATCATCTGATTCCACAGAAAACTGCCAAGTATTTTACAAAAGGTTAATGAAGCAGTCCTCTTCAAAATAGGGTTGTACAAGTTCAGACTGGTAAGACTTAAAGTTATCAACAGCTTTTCTCAAAGAAAAAGTACCCGTTCAATAAAGCTACCAACATTTTTAATGCATGTGTCAAGTAACTTACAATCATTTTGAGGATCAATTAACTTTGAAGGCTGAACAGCATTTACCAGCACATGAAGAATACTGACAGTAACTTAGGTAGGTATAACAACTACTACTCCACCTGAAACTGGTTGCTACCCAATTCGGAGAGGTTGCAGAGTTGTTTTTAGTACTGGGAATGATCTGTGGAACAGACTGTACCAACGCTGACGATCCCCTGTGTGACTTCATCTCCTTGTTAGGTTGAGAGGCTTTCATAGGCTGACTACATGTTTTGTCTTTCATCTAAAAAAAGACAAAAAATGTTGCATAAATATTCTCCAAATATTCTCTCATTTTTCCCCTCAGAAAAAAGTGAATCCCTGCTCAGATTATTTGTACCCCCCTCTTTTTTTTTTTTTTTTGCTTCACACTTCACCCTTAATCATCTAAGTCCAAACAAGCATCCTGTTAATAGAAAATTTACTCTGAGATGTTCATTTCTAAAGCTGTAACACTTAACAAAGGCAGAATTACCTCAAAATTATTTTTCTTTGCCAGTTAAGCAAAACTGTCTCCATCTTAAGGACAACAGCTTCTCAGAAACACTCCAAAAATGCAAACCCTGCTTTTGATGGATTAGATAAACATAAAAATAAATTGCTAGGAACAAACAGATCCAACCTCACTCCTCTCTGGATGAAATCCTTTTGTGAAGTCAGGGGACTGCAAGTCTCTGGGGCTACCCACTCCTGCATAACTACCTTCAGAGTCAGAGGTTAGGAGTTCTGGAAGCGATTCTACAGAGTTAGTTTTATCCAGCTTTATGGAGCCTAAGAAATAAGAACAGGAAGTAAAACTATTATATCATGAGAGCAGGACTAAACAATGATTAAAAAAGGCAAAGCAAAAATTATTAACTACATAGCACGGGTACAAAGTAATTAATTTGTTACACTGAAGTGTCCATTAGCATTGTTTTTACAAAAGCCATGCTTTTACAGAAAACTTAGCACACAAGCTTAAGATGACAACCATCCCTTTAATCAACTTAGTCTTCGGAATTGACCATTCAAACTTAACTGTGGTGTTTACGAGAAAACAATATTTGCAAGTTTTAATGGTTTAAAGTATAAAAATTGCATTGCATATTAAACTTTATGCTCTGTTTTTATACCTGAAAGGAAACTCTTTCCCACTGACCTGTAGAGGCTGGACTCTGAATAATGTCTGATAGATTATATCCCCCAGAACTGTCAGAGCGTTTCCGTGGCTTCTTTTTTGCCTTAGTTTTTGCTCTTTTGAAAAGGGCTTCCCTGTTAAAAACAAAAAAATACAAGATGGATTAAACCATCAAGGAAATCTAGTTTCAGAAGTATCAATGTCAAGTTTTTCAGGCAGCAGCTGTGGTTATACTTTAAGTAGAAATAGTTGCTCCCATCAGCTCTCACTATCTGCTTCTCTAGCACTATCCTTGTTTATGCATTGACATAAATATTTAGTAAACGATTCAGGGAAATAAAAAAATAGAAGGTAAAGAAAAAACCTCTCATGTTGATCTAGTCTCTGATCTGTTCCACTGCACAAACACTTCTGTTGAGACAGTGGAAGACACAGCAGCTGCACAGGCTGGCACTGCCACCTAGGTCAGATTAAGCTCGCTGCACATCACAGCAACTGGCAGAATGCAAAGTAGTTCTTTAAGCCCAGCACAGATACCAACACCAAGTTAGCACTACCACTACAATAGAGCAGGTATGTGGTCATGTAACCAGAATGTCACTTGTTCCTACATATCCTACAACATTAGGAACAGTGGAATCAAATAAAAGGACTACTTTAACAAAGCTACTAGAAATTCAGAATTAAATGAATCACAGCTACAGTACCTCAACTTCTGCTCTACTTTGGATGGATAAATATACGTGAACCTATTCATTCCTGCATCAATACTGTAGCCCTAAAATATTTTTCTTTTGAAAAGAAAATCTCCCTATCCCCTAAAGGCTATCACATAGCCTGTAAAAAAGACTGAAAGGATGAAATGCTTTAGGTCTAATAACAAAACAGCCTCTCAGTTCCCTTGATCTACTATCTCTTATCTAAACTAGTTCACTTTAGCACAACTTCACATTACCAAGTCATCATACCTAATTCATTTTTCATAGTTGTGAACATGTCACAGTCAATTTCTCCAGTTTAAAAATTATACCAAAAGAAGTAGCTGTAAATTTATTTGCTCATCAGAAAAGAGGCATATTAAGTTCGCCTGACAAAACTCTACAAATACTATTGGTCTCACCTCCCTGCCTTTAAAACAAGCATAAAAGCAAAATAACATAAGACCAGAAAGCTACCAAGAACAAATAAGCTGATCTACAGTTGTTTGTATCACATTTTCTAACACTTCTTAAACATAGGCAGTTTGTTTTAATCACTCTTCAGCAAATAGTACTAACATTAAAAACTCATGGTACAAAACTTGCTATTTCACATGACGTTCTGTTAACATTAAGAAATGCAGATAAACAGTATTTTCCAAATATACAGTAGTTAAAAATATGTATTTTTCTCTTTTTCTCCTAATTCAGTGAATTTCATAGTTTTTCTCATACATACATAAGCGCTGCCACATATGCAAAATACCTAAACATTGTTTTCAATTCTCATTTTCCTATTTTGCTGGACAGAACAGGACAGAAGAAAGGGCCCTACAAATATCATCAAGCCCAACTGCCAGCCTGTTTCAGGGCTATCCAAAAGTTAACACACATTAATGGGGACATGACCTAGACATTCCCTGAACACTGACTGACATGGGGCATCATCCACCTCTTTAGGAAAGCCTGTTCCAGAATTTGACCACCCCTCAACAGTAACAAAAATTCTCTTTCTATCTATCTAGTCTGAACCTTCCCTGAAGCAGCTCTGTGCTGTTCCCATGCATCTTATCTCAGATTCCCAGGGAGCAGAGACCAGCACTTCCCTCTCTCCTCCCCTGCTCAGGAGACTGCAGAGAGCCACAGGGTCACCCCTCAGTCTCCTTTTCTTCAGATTAGACAGCCCAGGTGTCCTCAGCTTCTCCTGATAGCACATGCCTTGCATCCGTTTTTACCATCTTTGCTGCTCTTGTCTGGATGCTTTCAAGCACCTTAACATCCTTTTTATATTGTGGAGCCCAGAACTACACATAATAATCAAGAAGAGGCCACACCAATGCTAAATATAGCAGAAGCATTACCTCCTTTGACATGGCACATAGCTGGCTCAATGCTGAGCCTGCTGCCAACCACCACCCCCAGACCCCATGCTGCTGAGCTGCTCTCCAGCCACTCGTCTCCCAGTCTGTACCTGTGTCCAGCACTGCTCTGTCAATCAGATGGGGGGGGGGGGGGGGAAGTGCTCCACTGCAATTTCACATCTTGTAATACTTAAGGGCACTGAGAAGTCTTTGAAATCTCCATTGCTTCTATTTCCTAATATATTTCAATTCTGAACCCGAAGGGAATCAGTCAGGCACCATACAAAGGGGTATAAGTACTACATGTACCTCCCTTAGCTACAAATGTTGATGTAAAACAGATACTTACTGAGAATTTTGTTCTGTATTCATTTCTTCCTTTAAAAAAACAAAGTTCTCTCCATCTTCAGGCTCAAAAGAACTCAAATCAGGTCCATCTGGATATGGAGTAATAACCCTCCTGACCATAGCTGGAATCTGTAGTTGTAAAAGCTGTTAAGATCATTGCTCTTAAATTGCTTGCTAGTAAATATTTGATCTCTTGTGAAAGGACCAAAAATGACACTTATTTAAAACATTTTTATAGATTTAGCAATTAATTATTTAACCAGTTTATAAACTTCAGTTACTTCTCTACTTAGAGTGGAAGAAGAATTCTTTAATTTAAGTGATAGACTCAGAATGTATATACGTTTCAGCTGCCAGAAGACCCTTCCGTTTTATATGAACTCTCATCCTTCACTTCTGTACAGTTAAAGAATACAGGATTATAATACACCTTGGTTTTCCCCTTATGTATGGAAATTCAACTTTCACATTATTTTTCTCACACCGTACTTTTCACTGATTTCCTTTCTTCTAAGGGTTGTCATTTTCCACAAATCTTCCTTAATTTTTCCCCACACAATTGTTAATTAAAGAACATTTAATACAATTAAGGTATATTTTAATGGATGCATAGGACCGCACTGTTGTAGCGATGGCTAGTGAATAAGGAAATATGAGCTCCATGAGAGTGGTAATAGCAGCAGCTAACCTTCATTTTTTGAGTCATGTTCCATTTGTAACCTGTCATCTACAGACCCTATAGGTACATATTACCCACCTGTTCTCACTTTAAACCTACCCACTTACACTAAAGTTGTTCAACTTACCATTTTCCTGTAATAAACAGAAAGATCCTTTACAACTTCATCACTTAAGACATCCAGAGTCCTTAAAAACAAATAAAAAACAAATTTGCTTTTTCAAGCTTTCAAGATAAGCTTAGCTTGAAAAAGATAAAAATAAAAATTACATTAATGAAAAGCTCAAGTGAACATCCTAAATAAGTCTCACTTAGATGCATTATTACACATTACATAGTAGTCACACAAATGGAAGGAAGTATAAACTAGTTAATGCTCTTGTTATAAGGCAGGATTAAAACCCTAAACTAATCTTTCCAGACAGTCTACATTTCCTTAAAGCCACAGCCAACACAGACCTATGTAGTTATATTACTATGAACTGATTATTGCCTTCCTGGTTTCTTCATAGATGTGTCTTTCTGACATATATCTAACATCCAAGTCTAAGCAAATTCTTCTGTAAAACTCAGCCACAATATCCTCTGACATTTATGCCAGAAAGTAACACTGTAACAAGTTCTGCAATAAAATTCTATCATGCCTGCATGAACGGCTCTCCTTGCTCAAGGCTATAATGGCTAAGTTTTATCTCAGGCCTACCAGATCAGAATTCTTGCTACCTATTAATGACTGGGTGTGACTTCTTATGTATGAAGATGTAAAGCGAAGTTTCCCCCCCAACTCGGGCTTTTCATATCAGATTGTAACATAGCTTTTTGTACTCAGAGTATGTACAGATATATAATTGGTTTCTCTCCCCATTTCACAAAAATGAGCCTTCCATTACAGAAGCAGCATTCAGTTGCACTTGAACATTTAACTGTTCCTTATAGTTCTTGCAAAAACTGCCTTTTTGGAATATCTGAATTAAACAGCTAGCACACAAACACATACGCGCCTCTCCTTACCTTGCTTCAAGCAAAGCTGCCATATTGAGTCCTATGAACTGCAGGCAGGACAGTTTTAACTGTTCAGCATTATACATTGCTGAGAACTCCAGCAGCTCAGCAGCATTCTTTAAAGTAACTGCAAAGAGAAAACAACAAACTAAGCTCATAGAATCATGAAGACTGGAAAAGACTGGAAAAGACCTCCAAGATAACTGGTCCAACCATCCCCCTGCCACCAATATCCCCCACTAAACCACAACCCCTAAATAGAATCATAGAGAACAGAGTAACATGTTGCTATCTCATGTAGCATTTTTTCAGACTTCTTGCACAGCAAAAACTAGTTAAATAAACATCAGGAAAATAAATATTTTTCCTTCCTAGGAAAAACACTAATGCTCAAACTACAGCAAGCTCCACATAATCTCATAGCAGCTTGAATGCAAGGGCTACTTCACAGAAATACAAAAGGTTCTACCTACAGATACATTAATTTCAGTATATTGAAATTCAGTAGATCACTATAAAGGGGAAAGCTAAAAACAGCAAGTTTCATACACACAGCATAAAACTCTTCGTTAATCTCCAAATCTTCCTTTAGGTGAGAGAAAGAAAAAAAGCTGGGAGGAAGGGGAAGTCATCAAGAAATGACAAGCAAAAATTGTATGCTGCCTTTGCATATGAAGCTGAGCAACATCTAATGTTTTCTAGAAGAGACAGATCTTCATAGCCATATAGGAATACTATTGTGTCAACTAAACAGAAGACCTAGGAGGTCTCAGTGCAAGGACAGAAATAGAAACAAAATAAATTTTCTCATGTTTTAAAAGACCAGAAATATGAATTTCTGGAAGAAAGAATGGAAATTGGCAGAAATAAAGCTCTGATAAAAGTTTTTGTGGTGATTTTTTTTTTAAATTAAAGATGGTGAAATGAAGAAAAGGAGGCTTAAAGAAATTTAAAGAAATGATGATTATTCTAATCTAGAACCTCACTCAAATTAAAGAAGCAACAGTTAGTACTGTGCAATTAATGGCAGAAGGTAACCACAAAGAAATATAAGCAAGTAATTCCATGCTGAGATAAGGATGAAAAGGCAAGAACTTTAACATCTAAAATAATCTCCGAGCCATTATAACAGAAGTGGAAGAACTCACGTTTTTCTGCAATGGCTACTTCACACATTTCTTTTAGTCTGGATATAAGTAGCTGGTCTGCTACCACAAGAACATTACATATGAATTCCACATTTTGAGAATCTGGAAAACAAAGCATCACAAACAATGTGAGAAAGTCATGAACAACTGTAACACAGAGAGCTTTAGCAAGATTTTAGCTGGAGACAAATGCACTGGCCTTGCCAATTCTGATGGGTATTTTCACAACACAAGGAATAAAATAGAAAAGCATAAAAGGTGCTTTTTTTTTTTTTTTTTTTTTACAGCTAAAGAAAAAGGGAAAGGGAAACTGGAGAGCCTGACAAACTGAAAAAAAAGGTACAACAAAGCTTGGGGTAAACAGCCTCAAAAATCTAAAGACACACCAATTTGGATTTTCTACATAAAATTTTAATGCAAGCATGGAATTTCTATTTTAAAAATATAAAACACACAGGAGCTGCAGTTGAGTTGAAAATGTGTTACTGGCACCTTTTATTGCAAGAGCTTCATCTGTATACAGGTAATCTATAATTATCTGCAGTATGTCAGAATGGATTGGCATTTCCAGAGCAGAACAGGAAGCCTAAAATGCAAAAGGAGAGGGGAAAAAAAAAAGGTAAAAGAAATTGGCTACTTTTAATAAAATAAAAAAAATAAGACAGTAATTATATTTAGCAAATCACTCAGGCTGAAGTTCACATTTTCAATGTTAAACAATTATTTAAGCATTTGGAAAAAATCTCATCAAGATCTTTAAGAACTAATTGAAGCAGAACAATTAAAGTCAGTCCAGACTTCTGTATAAACAGGAAATTGCTCAGTGTTTTCTGTCAGTTCAAGAGTCTTCTCTAACAAACCTCTTTAATTATATTATTTTACCCACGACTGTTTAAAAGTAGAGAACTGAACTCCTTTCCTTTCAAGGTAGGAGATCTAGTGAAATCACAAGTTACCACTTAATAATAGAATTGTAAGGTTAATTTAGCTTTTACTGTTAATCCCACAGAAAATAAGGTCCTCAACTGTTCATTTGAAGAACCATTCTAACCATATAGGCAAAGCTTTTATATGAGCAAACATTAGCCATTAAATCATGTAACTGTTACCGTTCAAGTTTATTCAATGTCACTGCTTAACAACTTCTATTTATTTCAGTCAGTGCTGAAACAAAGTTTGATACTAAAAGTTTTCTTTTGCCTGAGAATGCATTACTGGTACAGATATATTTCCCACCTAACGTTTAAAAAATGCTTATAGGCATTAAGATTTTTATACAACATCTGAAGCACTTGATTCACAAAAAAATTATTTATGAATATAGTATGATTTAGATTTGCTTATGAAATAAGACAACTGACAATCTACATACAGCTGATACAGCCAGCACCAACACAGTCAACACTTTTTTAAAAAAAATAAAAAAAAATCACTCTTCTCCCAGTGTTTCAGATGTTTTCTCATGGATGACTGAGGCAGCACAGTAACTTAAATGATTTGTAAAGTTCTGTTACCCAGCAAAAATTGCTGCCAGTATTTCACCAGGTTCTTAGATTCAAGTATTGCCAAAAAGCTATGGAAAGTTGAGAAAACTCTTGAATGTCGCTTCAGCTTTCAGTCTCTGAAAAATGCTCATCCATCTACATCTTTCCACTCATCCACTAAAAATTATCAAGATTATTCAGACACTTAAAAAGAAGCATCTTGTGAAATCCCAATGTCCAGGAACAGCTAAGACATTGATACATACAACTAGCAAATAACAACTAAGACATATAGAACACCAACACTCTTTGAAGCAGCATCTGGTGACTTCAGTGGAATAGCCTTTGATATACTCTATTCTATTAACAGGAGAAATCAAATAGATATTCTACACATTGACTTTCAGTTTTGCTGCACCTTTCACTCAGTACTTATGAAAAGCTATTCAATAATGCATACTACTTAAATTTTAAGATATTTCACAGAAAATATATGATAATACAACTAAAGGCATCAGTGTCTTATATGAACAGGCCAGCATCAACCTATGAACTAGCTCAAAATAAACCGCAAACAGAAAGTAATAATTTGATCTGCTTTGATATATATTCTTACATTTATTATTCTCATATAATACAAAATCTCAACAGTACAGATGTAAATTAACCAAACATGGTCTTTTCCTTGCAAATGGGAGCCAAGAATCCAGCCCTTCCCTTTCCCCATTATTTAAGATACATTAGTCTAGAAAAAACTGAAAAGCTGTCACTTATTTGCTGTTACAAAACATACTACCACACACATTTATTGGCAAGCTTACCTCGATCCATGAGCTGCTTAACATGCTGTGAAAATAATCTGTAAAGAAAGGCATTTCAGTTCAAGATGCAATAAAAGTTCAGTTTTAAAACAGAAAAATATACATATTTTATATATACATATATATATACACATATACACATACCAAGTCTTGCACAAAGTACACACTTGTGACACGGGAATTCCTTTCCATCTAAAGATTTCAGGGTCACATCACAGAGGTATGAGCTAGAAGACGTTTAATAAGATCAGAACATGTTACTGTTCAGGACACTGTCAATTGTATACTATACAAATACATTCTTACTTGAGCAAGTTAGGACTTCACATAAAATACATTTGAATTTTAGTAATGTTAAATAAAATGAACCTAACAGTAAAGACATGATAGCTTCAAGGGAGAAGGGCTTTTTGGGCAAAGAAAAGATTCACAAAAGGCAGTCATTCCATCTCAGGTTTTTCCTTCAAAACTTTGTCAATTACTGTTTCAAACAGCTATGACCAAATAATTATGGCTAATTTTAGTTAATCTCAAGTGGTCTATATTAAGTCAGTTATTTCTGTTAAATTAATACCTACTACAACCTTTGGCAAAGCATTTTAAGAGTAAAGTAATCCAACTTCTTTTAAAAGTTACTTTTGCACAACATAGCTTTTATTAATTATATAAGCAGACTATTCAAGCCCATCATACCAAGGGAATTAACGAACAATGAGCGCTTTTATAAGTGTAATGAATTTCTTCTACTGAAAGATATTCCAGAGATTTTTCTCCTTAGGAAAAATAAAAAATAAAATAAAAAAAAATCACACATTTGCTTATTTCCAAATCCATGCAATCTCAGTGTCATAGCAAGCATATTTGCAAGAAGTCAAACTGCTTTTGACTGGGCTACCCACAAAATTTCTCCTGGCATTAGTATTCTGTGACAGTTAATCAACAGAACATATTAACATATAGGAGAAAGAAGCCAAAATATACGGTATATAAACTATCCCAGATTACCGAATCACCAATCAGGGTATCTATAGAGAACTTCCAAATACCTGTTACCATGAAGGGGACAAGGTTACACCAGAAGCTAAAAATATGGCTAATCCACCTTAGCGTATACTTAACAGGTATATGAGATGAGAGAAGAGGAAAGATGGCAGAGCTGAGGAACACTTAATTTTAAAAGTTTACCATTTCTTCTGATTAAACTTCAGTTTGTTCCCATTCTTCCTGTTGATAACGTTAATTTTTCCATTTTCTAACCTGACTCCATCCAATCTGCAAATCATTAATATCAGTTATAAGTAAATATAATTAGTATACAATCCAAACTATTAAGAAAAATTTCAATAATTAATAGCACTTCAGTGGGCTAATACTGTAAATATGAAAAAGAATCAAAACCAGTTTTCATAGAAAACTGCAAAGGGCCAGTTGTAAAATATAACTGACATTCTTTCTACACCTTAGCAACCTTATTTATCTTTAATGAACACTATACCTAAGGCCAAAATCCAGTATCACATGGTCAACAATCTAAGAGTTACGTATTCTACTACCAGTCAGTTATCCGAGCACGAACAGTGGTGTGGAAGAGATGTACGTTTCAGCACAGGCTTTTTAACATCCTAGTTTATGAAGAAGGCTTTTGAGTTGGAATGGTGAAGATGCAAGAGTGTGGCTGGTGGATTACGCAGCAAAATACTTTCAATGAGAAAGTGTTTTATCATGGCAATTTCACTTGGAAACTCAGATTTAGCAGCAGCTTTTCATCTTTGCTGATTAATTCTAGTGTTTGTAAAAAATACAGTAAAGACAACTGTAATAAAATAGCTCATTACCTCCCCCGAAATGGAAAGACAAATGCAGGGGGAAAAAAGGAGTAATATAATTCTACAGAGACATTTGATCTCGTTTCCATTAGTTTCAACACAAGGAGTGCATCAGTTAAACAGGAATTTGAACAAATAAATAAATAAAACAAAGCAAAATTATCTGTGGAAAAAACTGGTGGCCTGTGGACCACAGCATAGAACTCCATCAATCCAAAACTCAGTCAGATCAGCTGACTCTTACAAAAGAGATAATGTTTTATGACAGTCATTTTGGAAAGTCAGGTCATTTGCAACAGATGCCAAGTCTTGGCCCTTAGAATTAGGGCCAACAGTACATTTACATCATGTACAAACTTACTGGAAAATGTTGCTTTAAGGACAGAATCGCACTACGGAAGTCTACTTCTGACATTATTCAAAAAAGTCATGTATGCTTTGTCTTCAGAAAGATGATCAGAACAAACTGATGTTGCTTCAAAGAGGTGACAGCGTATGCTGTAAGTTTTTATACTTAAAAACATAAAGCAAAAAAGGCAGACTCAGCAACCCTAACTAGTCTTCAACTTTAATAACAAGTTAAATCAGCTTAAATAACACACCATGAAGAGCTTGCCAGAATATAAACCTATTTCCTTTCACCTACCTTCCACTTAAATTGCTGAGTCCAAATTTTTTTGCAGTGCTTTGCAGCATTTTTATGAGGTTAGATTCTTCACCAACAGTTTTGCCTTTTTTAGACTTGTTCTTCTGTTTTTCATTTAGAACTTGCACTTGATTATTTCTGTAAATTTCAAATGCAGACTTCCTGTTAATATCTTCATCAAAACTCACTTTGTTCAGGTTAGAAATTAAAGTATTTTCATATTCTTCTGATTTTTCTTTATGCAGGATTTTTGGTTTATAACCATGAATCAAAAGATCACAAGTATCAGTGTAAATGAATTGCAGAAGGTATGCAAACAGATCTGGATGAACTTTTTCTATTACATAAAGATCACATCCAACAGCATCTTCATCTTTACGGTAGACGTCTGGAGTGTCTAGCTGATCATCACTGGAAACAAACAGCTTCTTGAAGAAGTCAGAGCGTACAGCCAAGATGTATTTGTGCAGAGGGTAAGTTCTTGTGCCGATCTGAAAAGTCACATCATGGATGCTGTCCATTTCATCTGTTTCATTTAACAGCTTGCCAAAATCCTCTCCAAAACTTGATAACGACACGCTTGGAATTTCATAGAGACTAGAAAAAAATAATCCCATCAAAAAAAAATCCACTATTTACAATCCCATAAAATTTTACATAGTACATTTACAGTTACAGTACACAGTTATTTATTTTTATTTATTTTCTTTCATTGCTGGACTACACAATTTCATGTTCTATTCTTTACTAAAAGAACCAATAATATGCTACTTAGAGTATTAAACCACATACATAAAATCCATCATGTTTCAGAATATCAAAAACAGCATTTCATCTTCATAGTTAAGCCCATACACATGCATTATCAGACCTAAGTTTTCCAACAACAGGAAAAATATTTTCTGTATTTCACATTAGAATTCAAAGAAATAAGAAACAAGCTAATATCTACTCCTGTGTCAGATACATTGGAAACAATTACAGGAGTGCAAGGAACATCATTCAGTAGTCTATTCGTTTTTCAAAGATCCACTTTTCACTTTAATTTAGAAGTTGATGACCGAAGGGATAATATCTACAGTGCTTAGATTTCAGAGTGTATTAAAAACTTATTAAGAACTACATTGCAAATGCTTGCCTTAAACTCTTTAGATAAAATATCAGTGCTACCTATTCTAATCACTCAAAGAACTAATCACTCAGCTTATTCATTTGTGTAACATGGCTGATTACTAATAAGTGCTATTCTCTGGCAGTATAGATAAACACGTATACTGTGACTTCTATATGAGCTGAAAGTTAAGCTTTTTTGAAAAGCAAAACAATTCAATCGTTATCACACACACACAAAGAAATATAGTCATTGGTATTTTAAATATACCTTGTTTTAGGATCTGACTGCAAAACAGCAAAGTTGCATCCATTAGGATCTGTGGCAACACTAACTGCTCGGTGGACAAAGGTAAGTTTCTGAAGTCGAATTCTTTCATACACGCTGTTCGTTTCGGATGAAGGTGTTTCACATGAAGCATTCTGAGGGCTCGATACAAGTTCTGCTAAAAAAAGATGTGAAAAAGAATACGAGATGGTCAAGATAATTAAAATGCAACTGATAAATGAATGCAAGATTTATGACTTAAGTCCACTGATGCAGTCACTAATATAGTCTGGACTATAATGAAGATTTCAGCTCACATATCAACATGTTTATTAAAGTTTTCAAAACAGTAATACATAGAAAGCTCTGACTGCTTTGCAGTGAATGAGAAAGTCAACTAGGCACTCACCCAGTCAACAGACCTGGATTCTGAAGTTTCCTTAAAGATACCAAAGCTATAAAATGAACATTAATAAGCACAAAGATCAGAGTGCCTACAGATATACACCAGCACCAGGACAAAGAATGCAAAAAGGTGTGTTTGGGAAGTATTGTATGATGTAGAATAAAGCAAAGTAGTGACAGAGCAAAACTAGTATGCAACTCTGCAATGAGCAACAGAGGAAAGATTTTTGCTGTCAAAAAATAAGTCAATTTCTGCATAAAATTAAAGATGGAATCTAGGTATCATATGCAGCAGAACTACAAAATAAAGCTGTCAAGCTCAGATACAGCCCAGGTTGGGAGTAGACCCATTGCTATCTGCAGATTTTTAAGACACCTAAATAAACAGAGACCACAGTTTCAATTAAAATCCTGTCCCGTAGTAGAGGAGTATCATCTTCACAGAAAAACAATCTATTAGGACCTATTCTCAGCAATATGAGCCAAGTGAATAAGGAAGAAATTGCTCTGGAGACCACACTACTTTCAGATAAGGAAGGGTCTGTGAAATAAAATAAGGTTTCACTGACTGAGTAATGGCAAGCAAGTACATGCTCCTCATTTAATTCAATGCCAGTTTTCTAGTCATTTAATGTGTGACCAAATTGTTACGCTGGACCCTTGTACTACCACTGTTTTTTACAAGTACTCTTCTTCCTGGAAACCTCCACCTGAAGCTTAATCAAAGTATAAGCCTTAGGATTACTGAGGAAAGAAAACAGTAGTGGTCAGTGTACTGACCATGGAGAAAAGAAAGAACTTGATGCATAGTACCATTAGATCAAGCAGCAGAAAACAAAGACTGTAAAAGTTTGATTAAACTATTCTATTGATTTAAAGTACTTCAAATTAGAAAGTCATAACTAACCTTTCTTTTCTGATGTTTTTTTCGCTTCTTCCAGCCACTTGCCAGTAAAGGCTTCACCATCCTGTGTGACAAACATCATTTCATTCCTATTTAAAGCAACATCAGACATGAAGACTTGCCGGCCATACACCCAACGACATTGCTTCATGGAATTGTTAGATGACTTCCAGCAAAAAACCTGTAACATCAGTACCATTTTTTCAGAGAGCGGAAAATCACCCATACGATATAAAGACAGTTAATAATATACAACATAGTACTTTTTAAACACAAGAACATGCCACCTCAAAGTCACGTATAAAAAGAGGATGACCTCCTCTTAAGTCTTATCCTAAAACATTATGAGTATCTGTTACAAAGAACCTACAAGTAAAATGGGGAAACCCTATTACGATACCTAATCCATTTGCCCACAAAGGGCATTTGAAAAGCTTCTCTGAATACTTAAGCTTTTTTATAACAGTCATTTACAGGACAGTTTTTACTGCCATTTCATTAAGGACAGCAAAAGGTAACGAGTCAAGTCAAGCCACAAACTTAATCCAGTTCTTGATTTACAAGTTTGTTCCCCTGCTTATAAATTAGTTTAAATTCAAAGCTAATAGAGCAAAAACAAACCATTTCTTGCTAATTGTTTGACAAAAATCTTAGGTTTCTCTGTAGCATCCAAGGTTCTGCAGTGGAGACTTGTGATGGTTTTACTCGGGTGGGCAGCCGAGTTCCACCACAACCACTCTCTCACTCCCCCTCCTCAAAGAGGAGTGAGGAGAAAATACGATGAAAGGGGCTCAAGGCTTATACTAACAAGCTAGAGAAGTGAGAAACAAAGAAAAGAAACGAAAAGCACCTTTCCCCCATCCACCCTCTTCCACCTCCTCCCCCCGAGCGGCGCAGGGGAATGGGGGAATGGGGGTCATGGTCAGTCTACATCACTTCTTCTCTGCCGCTCCTTCTCGGTCACTCTTGTCCCCTGTGCTGTGGGGTCCCACCCATGGGATGCAGTCCTTGCCGAACTGATCCAGCGTGGGCTGTCCACAGGCAGCAGCTCTTCAAGAACTGCTCCATATATGGGTCCGTACCACGGGGTCCATCCCTTGGGAGCAAACTGCTCCAACCTGGGTCCCCCACAGGCAGCAGCTCCTGCCGGGTCACCTGCTCCTGCGTGGTCTCCTCCACGGGCTGCAGCGTGGAACCCTGCTCCACCGTGGTACTCCATGGACTGCAGGGGGACATCCTGCTTCACCATGGTCCTCACCACAGGCCGCAGGGGACTTCTGCTCCAGCGCCTGGAGCACCTCTCCCCCTCCTTCTTCACTGACCTTGGTGCCTGCAAGGCTGTTTCTCACTCCTCTCACCCTCCCAGCTGCTGCGTGGCGCAGCGTTTTTTCCCTGCCTTAAATATGCTCTCACAGAGGCGCAAAACAACATCGCTTATTGGCTCAGCTTTGGTCAGCAGTGGGGCCCTTACCAAACATGGGGCAGCTTCTAGATCCTTCTCACAGAAGCCACCCCTATGGCCCCCCTCCTACCAAAACCTTGCCACGTAAACCCACTACAAGACTATAACCAAATATAAACGTGAAAACATTGAATACAAACATGAAGGACTACAAGCATGAAAAAGCAGCATAGCCAGTAGGCTGAGGGAGGTGATTCTTTCCCTCTACTCTGCTCTCGTGAGACACCACCTGGAGCCCTGCATTCAGCTCTGGGGCCCCCAGCACAAGAAGAACATGGACATATTAGAATGAATACAGAGGAGGGCCTAAAAGGTGATCAAGGGGTTGGAGCACCCCTCCTACAATGACAAGCTGAGGGAATTGGGGTTGCTCAGCCTGGAGAAGAGAAGGCTCTGGGGAGACCTTAGAACAACCTTCCAATACCTAAAGTTGGCCAACAGCAAAGCTGGGGAGGGATTCTGTGTCAGGGATTGTAGGGATAGGACAAGGGGTAATGGCTTTAAACTAAAAGAGGGGAGATTCAGGTTAGATATAAGGAAGAAATTATTTACTCAGAGGGTGGCAAGGCACTGGCACAGGTTGCCCAGAGAAGCTGTGGAAGCCCCATCCCTGGAGGTGCTCAAGGCCAGGCTGGATGGGGCTTTGGGCAACCTGGTCTGGTGGGAGGTATCCCTGCCCCCAGCAAGGGGTTGGGTCTGGATGATCTTTAAGGTCCCTTCCAACACAAACCACCCTAAGATTCTGTGCACAGCAGGACCCCATACACAGGTGTACTGCAGATGGCTGTAAGAAGTGGGCACACAGCAATAATCCTGTGGAAAGTAAGACCAGATGTGACATCAGTGGTGCTAAAGTTAGGCTTTCTTCTCATCCTACTGAAGGAGGTGCAAAGGTCTTTCAACACCTACATAAGGAAGGGACAAAGGAATTTGAGTGACCTCTTTCCTTTCCCCTCTCTTGTGCCTTGCAGAATCAGAGTGGTCCAACTGCTCTGCTCAAGCAGTGCCAGCCACAGCAAGCTGCCCAGAACCATGACCAGATGGCTTCTGAGCATATTCAAGGTGTGAGACTCCACAATCTGTCTGGACAACCTACATTCATGCTCAGTTTTTCACTGTTAGGGTGACTGTTCCCTGATGTTCAGACAACCTCCTGTGTTTCAGTCCGTGCCTACTGCCTCATCGTGTCACCAGGCACCGATGAAAAGAGCCTGACTCTGTCTTCTTTGCACCCTCCATTCAGGTGTATCAACATATATATACATATACATACACACCACCTATATATAGGTATATACACACTGTCTGGTACTTATATATATATGGACATTGGTAAGATTTCCTCCAAGGCCTCTCTTCTCTTGGCTAAAAAACACTCTCTTGAAGAAAGAACTAGACTAGGAAGTGTTGATTCAGGAAACAGAAGTACTAAGATCCCATCCCTCTCTTTATTCAGTAACTCCTACATCACTAAATCACAAATCCTAGCATTTGCCAGCGTTCAGCATGGAAAGTATGCATTGTGGGTTGACACAGTTCCACTGATGCAGGAAGATAAGCAGTTTCTCTCTGCTGAAGTAGTATCCCAAAGATGTCAAAAGGGTGGTACCAATAGTACAGATGCTAGAGGCTAAGCCTCTTACGAACAAATACTGAACTGGAAGCTCTGATACAACTAGTGACCTAATAAACTGATAAGATCTGTTCAAATAAATGCAAGGAAAGAAAGGAAAATAAAACACACATCTCTATTTTGATATACAAAGTCCCTTTTTTTACATTTTTTAAGGCAGCACTTCAGTAACAAAACGTTTTCTCAAACGCCACTAGATGGCACTTGAAGGCTTAGGCCTCCCAGTGAACTGATCTACGCTAGAAAAGGCTGTTGAAGTACCCTATAAACTAATCCTCTATGAGAGAGCAAGGAAAGGAAACAATAAATCTTCCATAGTATTGCAGCTTTAAGAAAAACAGAGCGTCTACATTTAGCTGTAAATCCTAAGCTATTCCCAGGTTTAGCTATAACTTTTTAGCAATACGAGGGACATTTCATCTACAGAACTGCTGCTTTTCAGCAAACATTTCAGAGGCTCTCTCTGAAACTGTTTCCGGAAGGTATAAAAATGACCTGGGAGGTGGGATAAAAGGAGACAGGAGAGAAAAAAGACCATGCATGCTATAACCACTTCTGTAGGCAAAAGTAAAGGAGTTTCAACCTCCAATGAAAAAACATCGGATGTTCACAGATTTAAAAATAAACTACTGCGCATTACTTTGGTAGTCCCTCCCATAGTTGTGGTTTGTGGGTTTTTTTGTTTGTTTGTTTTTGTTTGTTTTTTGTTTTTTTAAATGCATTGAATATTCTCTATGAATGATTTTGTATCATCAACTTATGTTTAAATAGAACAGTAAAGACAGAGTTATTTGGTTATTATTTCAGCATGCATTTTAAATTCCTACGCAAGGTAAGTTTTACTTCAATTCTTAAATCAAAACACAGGCTCACCAAGGGAGCCCAAAGGGTTTCATTCTTATTAATCAGCTTATTATATAATTATGATTTTAGGAACACAACTTACTCTTCCAGCTTCATCCAGTGCTAAAATGCAAATCTTCTGACCCCCATTTTCTTTAAGATGCTGGGTATCTACCTTGTATTCCAAACAGCCTCCATTAACCAGAACTTTTTTAAGGTTCAGCTGTCTGAAAGAACACAAAAGATTAAAGTAGTATTTCTTCATCATTTACAGATATTGCTCCTATGATAAAATGAGTTCTCTCATTTAGAGTAACAATTAAAAAAAAGCTGAAGTAGTGACACTGAACAACTACTTAAGTTTAGTTATCCCCTGCTGGTATAACTAACAATTGCTAATAAAATACTGCAGTAGACTACATTTTTTTGCCCTTTTTTGTTGTTGTTGTTGTTTGTTTGTTTTTTAATAAGTTACATCACATCCACAGGTTCCTCACAAAATTCCATGAGTGAAAACCACTGTATGGTTTAGCTTTGATTTTAAGCATTACAAAAACTACCGTCTTAAGAGTTTCATTTAGCAGTTTGTATTAAAAGACCTATTCTATCCCAGTAAGCTGTTTCTCACTTTCTTTGGGGGCATTGTTTTTTAACTGATCAAAACCATGCAAGATAACACTTTTCAGTTTCCTAATAAAAGAGTGTAGTATATGGAATTAAATTTTCCCAAGTATCAGCACCGTTATTTAACATGTAAAAAATAAAGTATAAAATAACCCTTAAGTGAACACATGTATATGAATGTTGCTACAATTTTAATTGTAGCTGAAAAGATATAACTGGGAGCTGTCAAAATTTGTTAATTACCTCTTTGGAATGGTTAATGCAAACTAAGTAAAAGAGAATGGGACCATATGATTTAATAATAGTAATTTATGACTCATAGGCCTAGTTTCTTCAACAGGTTTTACATTCCGGTTTTAGCACATGACTTCACAAGGTCACCCTTTCAAACCTAAATTACTCCACGTAGCATGATATATCCACATGTTCTTTATGAAATACAGAGCCAAACTTACTGACTCAAAATCATAACAACATAACTAAACACAATAGTACCTTTCAGTGCCTCTGCCAAGACAAACACAAACAACTGAGGTCAACAGATGAACAAAAAATCCCAGTTTTAAAATTTTAAAACCTACAAAATGGAATATTTCTTGCTAATATGCTTTTTTAAACTTCCTTGGTGTACTGTGAGTGAATCTTAGCCTCCTCTAATAACAACAAAAAAAAAAAACGGATAGCTCCAGTTCATATGTAAGAACTGCAAATGAAGAAAACTCAGTGAAACACTGTATTAGCACTACTTTATACACAAAAGTCTTTAAAATAGTACAAGCATAAGACTACAGTGAAATCTTCATCTCATAATTCATGACAAATTAGAAGAGTACCACATACTTTGAAGCCATCTTTTTGCACTGGTAGTCTGCAAGCAGATATATATCTCCTCTTTCAGTGACGCATACTGTAGCACCATCACTTGCAGACACCAGGGACACAGCGATGTCTTTATGGTGTAGAGCAGAAACTTGGCGAGGTGCAGTTACGCATTTTTCACCATTAGGATCCAGCAGATAACCTAGAAAATACAACCCACCCCAAAAGCATTATTTCACATTCCACACATTGTTCATTTACAGGACACTGTTATGCTACTTTGAAGAATCTTTAAGTTCTCTAAGACTTTCTTGGTAGTTAGATAAATCATCTTCAAAATAATGACACAGGTAACAGAGACACCACACACATACGTTAGTTTACCACAACTACCAGAAAATATTCAAGATCTGATACAAATAATTAAGTAAGGCATATTCTACAGGGCCAGCTATTTAATATGGTTGGGCTCTGCAGTCATATTGCCTTTCACTCCAAAGAAAGGCCATTTGTTTGATCATATTACAGTTCATGACACTAGAAGTACTATGACACTGGCATAAACTATGGGTTATTCCAGCCACTGGAATAAACTAAGCAAGCTTGTAATACAAATTGCAAGGGAAGGAGTTAATGTGAAAGAAAAGGCAAGGTTGGAGTTGTAATGTAAGAACTCTGAAAACAAAAATCAGGTCATTACTGCTCTGCTGCATTAAGAGTCCTAAAACAAACTATTAAAAAGGTATACAGCATAATCCTCCTCTGCGTGCACTTATGTCTGCACCACAGAGTGGATCAGCGTACAAAAATCCAGGAATAAGCAGCAGAGCTAACTCTGAAGATGAAAGCAGTCCTGTTCTGACAGTGTAGTGCTATGCCCAAGCCTCCTATAGAGGGACATGGTTTAACACAGGTCCACCACAGTTCCCAGCTGATAAAACTATACCACTTACGATACAAGTTACTGTCTCCTTATGGTCCTGCACTAGGCCACGTGCATATCAGAAGGATCTCAACAGCACACACAAAGAAATGTGATAGATGAATATACAAAAATGCATAAAAAAAGAATATGCAGAAGTAAGATACTTCTCAGACAAAGACGTGTTTTTTCACATAGCTTTTTAGTCTTAAATAAGAACACAAAAGTGTCTGAACCTCATGTCAGAAGTGACAAAGATTAACAAAGTACCAAGCTAGCTAAGTTTTGTCTGGACAAAGATACAGAACTGTAGAAGTACAAAATCCAAACCAATATTGCAGTATCTGTTTATTAGAAAAGACAAATGCAATTAAAATATCCCATTTGTTCAATAAATTAGGAAGTTCACTAGTTGGCAAAATATTTTTATTAGGTTTTCTTAATTTCAGAATAATATTGAATTAAGTGAAGATTCTGGTAATGGTGTTGAAAAAAATCTACATACGGGAAAGCATTTCACTTCAAAAAGATAGTATACAAAAAGCTATCAGTAGCTTGTTTACACTGCACGAGGGAAAAAAGGACATAGGCAGGATCGATAAATGCTAGTTTATGATTTATTAAGGACAGTATCAGTGAGACTCAGGGTAATTTGCAACACAAACAGTAACATTCTGTTTCCTGAATGGCTTCAGTAGCAGAACCACTCAAGATACATAGGAAGAAAATGAGTTATAAAGAATTCAAATACCAGAGCTAGAGTCAGACTAGCTCCCATCATCTCAAAATGCAAGCGATTGCCAGTAATGAAAGATATTCTTCAAAAGAAGTGTAGAAGGTTGAAATCACCACATTGGAAGAGGGGGAAAAAAAAAGAAAGCTTTAACCAGGCTTCTGTTGTAAGAAGCAAACAACAGCTTTAGTATGAGTAACATCTTTTAATGGCTGGGTTTTACTTTCAGAACGCTTCTACCTTACCTAGTTGGCCGCCATTCAGCCCCATGGTATACACTGCTTCCTTAGTCCATAGCACTGTATGGAATCTGCCTGCAGCCACTCCAATCACCATTCTACCTTTCAGGTTTTTTGCCTGAACCTAAGCACAAATCCAAAGTACATCTTAATATTAAGCAGCGACGGGTGAATTTCACATGTACAAACTTCTGACAACATTTAACTCCCAAAGTCATTAAGAATACAGTATTGGTACAGTATCCATGTACAGTCTAATAAGTCAGGATTATTTCAGAAGTTTGTCAAGTGGGACACTTGCATTTGTGACTTTTTTTTTCAGTATCTCATCAGAACTAGAATCAAATCTTCTTAGGCTGTCTTCATATGTAAGATGCTGAACAGGACTTCATAGCACATGTGTAAGACAGGCAAAGACAACTCAGGTGCTGCTAAAGTGTCAATTAAAAAGTTTCAGCTTGTAAGCCTAATGTCCTAAACACACAGCAGAACACTATAGTACTAATTCACATGTCAAACTTGACTTGATATTCCAGATAATTCTTGATGATCAAGATTAAAGTAAATACTGTGGATAAACAGTTATCATTACACAACTGAAGGGCATCCCATTGTACCCCAAAACACTACCCTGTTGCACTTCTACCAAATATTATTCCCTACTTTCATAATACAGGCAGTATAATTTTTTACTCCAGATGAAACTTCTTTTCAATAAAAGGTCAAGTAATTCTTATTGCCTTTAAAATATATATATATTGATTGAGCATAGAATTATAGTGAAGTTGCAGATGTTTAACCTCTCCTGAACCCTCATGGGTTCTCTTTGGTCATTTCTCCTCCCTGTTTCTATTCTTTCTGAAGTACAATTCCAGAATCAACAGTGCTTCCACCAAAGGACATTACTGTCAAACTCTGAGATCCGTCATTCAGTGATCCAGAAGGTGTAAAGATGATTAGTCTCAAGTAATACATACTTATTATTCTTAGTCCAATTCAGCTACCAAACTGTTTGGGGGGAAAGATTTTTGGAAATTGGAGCTTGCACTATACTTGTTACTAAAAACTTTAGCATTTTTCAGGTTACAAACTGAGATGTAAATCAGGACATCGGTTAAGTATTTAAATTGAGATGTATGATAACAGAATCAGGATTTTATCTGAACTCAGATTCCATTCTGCTGTCCTGAAAAGCTTTAAAAGTTATTTATACAATCTTCTATTTCACTTTCACTTTCTGTTAAAAGGAAACAAAAAATAACAAAAAACAAACCACGCCACAATTTTTTGGCTGATGTTATTTTTACCTGTCTGGGAACACTGCAGTTAGCAGGAGGAGGAAGAATACCCAACTGATGGAAAGTATTTAGACCAAACGTGTACACACATCCGTCTTCTGTTAAAACAACAGTATGATCCTTAGCTGCTGCTATCTGGGAGCACTGGTGGCCAGCTAAGCCTTCCACAAGTCTTGGAACCTGAACAAGAAAAAGTTTTATATTAGTCATTGACCACGTAATTAACTACAATGACACAAACAGAAAGTCATAAAATATTGAAATACAGATTAAAATTTATGTGGAAAATACAATATACTCATTACCAAAATTACCACCTCCAATGTAATGAGGCAAATTACTTTCTGTGAGCTATGTGAAACACATCCTTTGCTATCAAGGAAGCTATGATTTTTAAACTACCTCCTCTCAATTTAGGGTGGGAACTATATCTTGAGGACAGGTAGAAATGTATTAACTGTTGCATCTATTGTTTTTCTTTTTAAATTACAGTGAGCAATAAAGGTTTCTCCCTTCCACCCAAATACAGGATAATCCAAAGAAAATAACACAGAATAAGGAAGCAGTTCTGTATCTTCAATGCTTTATGGCCTCTACCAGGAAATCTCCTTTATTTGACTGGGCAACATCTCATTTTGAAAACACCAGTTTGCATCCCCTTTGGTCAAAAAATAAAAATCTGATTTTCTGCAAGTGGGTTATTTAAAAAACACGTTGAGAAGAGAGCCCTGGTCTTCACCATAGCATCCAGCAACATAGTATCACGTTCTACCAGTTACCCAATATTAGTAATTTTTAAAAATTAGAAGTATTGTGCTGTAAACTAAATACAGATTACCAGGTAAACAGGATAAGATACTGAAATCTGAATTGTACTGCCATCATATCTGTCTTCTCAAATTTTGGTTTTGCACACTGCAACGCTACTATTCAAATGAACTCACTTAATAGCTGCGCAAGTCTAACAAGAAGCAACCCTACCATCACTACCAACTCCACAGTACCGCTTCTGCCAGTCTTGACACTCGTCTGACAGCATCATAAATCTATTTAAGAAGCCAGTCCAGCAGAAAACCATTCACTTCCACTTATCTGGCTTCATCTACCTTTTGACCCTACTTAACCCTAACCCTAAAGTTTCACCTCAGTATAAAGTTATCTTAAATTATAATACATTTAAATGTATGTTATTCTACTTTGACACATCACTTCTAGTACTGGAACAGTTTTCTTCTGTTATTTGGTGGGGAAAAGGGATATTGCTTATTTAAAATCAACAGTAAATTGACTAAAAAAGTTTTAAGAGTACACTCACAGAAACTCTAATTCAGACTTCCTGTTTGATATCAAAGAAATACCATGCTAGACTACAAACAAGATAGGATTAAGATACCAGGCATGTCTGTTCATCACCATGACCCAAACGTCCTCCTTGTCCATGTCCACATGTATAAATCTGACCTTTGTGGGAAAGGAACACCGAGTGGAATTTGCAGAGTACCACCTGAAAGAAAAGGGATAAAAAAAGGGCAGGGGAATACAGGACACATTAGTTTTCTTAGATAATCCCAAAACACCTGTGAAAACTACCACATGGACAAGTCCATCTCTATTAAAGACAACTAATCACAATACAGACAGAACTCGTGACCATGAAACTGTAAGCAATGCTGCAATACAGAATCTTCAACCCAAGGTTTAAATAACATTTAAATAACATTTCAAAAATGCAAATAATCAAAGTTATTACTATGATATCCTTTTTAGCATGCTTTTGTAATTACCTCATGTGAATGCTAACAATCTAAAAAAGAGAAAATGTAATTACTGAATAAGTAAAAACACAGCAAAGAGGCACGATTGCAGCCTCAAAGCTGGTCCCCTCAATTGCAAAACCTGCCCTGAAGTTAGTTAAATGAGCCAGTGTGAGTTTTTTCTATTACCACTATAACCACCACAAAGAATCTCATAAGGAAAGGGAGAATTCAACTGAAAGTGAAATGCATCTGTTGCATGCATATCCCCGACCTTTGCTTAGACAGCTGCTTTCCATACAAATCTGATGACTAGGCTGGCCACAGTACTGAGTCCCCAGAACAGATTAAACTACGGTATAGGCCGCAGTATATGAAAGTAGGCCAATTTATAAAGCAATTCCCAGAATTTTCTGTTACTCAGGTACAGGACAAGATTTAGGCACTTCTCGTTATTTCACTGTTTTACCTGCGTAGTAAACCTCTTTAAAAGATTAAGATTTATATGAGACAACAAATACTCTCAAAGTTTATGATTTACCTTTTCATGAAAATATGAGTATGATTCTAGTATTACAGCACAGGGACTACCAAATCAAATCACAAGGAACACAAAACACTTGCTTTAAATTTAGTATATATTGCCTAAACTTACTTGAAGAGTTTGTATTTATCAAAATCTGTTCAAGCATGGGCCTGCAGGCTAGCAGAAGCCTAAAAGGTTCAGTTTTAAAGGCAACAATACCGACTTAGAATTGCTAAAAGAAACACATTAAAACTGCTGCAGATTTTGTATTTTGCACTAAACACTTATTCAATCTGTACTGTAAACTATTCTTAAACTGAAGTCACAAGTTATTAGGAACAAACTGCATTAACAGGAGAAATGCTGTAACAGCACAAGCTGCTTTCAAAACAAGACAACTTAATTCCACACACACCAAACAAATTCACTTTCCCACTTCAGCTCACTACAGGAGCTGCATTAGAAGTGAGAAATTTAAAACAGTTACAGAAGCATCACGCTTCTGAACTATTTTAGTTACCTACAAGCCATATATCCAAGGTAAATCACCACTAACTACCAAAAAGCATTCTCCCCACTAAACACAGAGAGTCATAATTTCACTGGGGGAATATGGGGACATAAAGCAACAACAAAAAAATAATAATACAGCATGCCAAGTCCATTATTCCCTGGCTGCTCTCAGCTGCTTGCCAGATCAATGGAGACTGCTTGCTGAGAAACAACTAGGAAGAAAAAATGTAATAAATAAACTAAAAATCGGACCCAACATTTTTTTCCTCTGTATATTTTCAGAAGTTGATGACATTCTGGTAGTTGTTTCCCACTACACACCCCTCCACACTGAAGGAGAAAGGTGCCTACATAATACTTCCAGAATACCTGTTTGACATAGATGCTGTTCCGAGGAAAGAGGTCCACCAATTCAGGATGATGCTTACTCTGTTGACCGCCATGACCCAAAGTAAAATTTATATTGTTTCCCCAGGTGTAAACTTCTGTGGGATCTGCAATGAAAAATATTATCTCTGCAGCTTGTCAATATAGCAGTTTCATGCACAGTGAATTTGAAAAGTACCTCCTGCTGTTTCTATTAATGATTTGAAGAGAAAAGTTGTTTAAAAAGATACATTCTTAGGAAAAGTGAGATGCTACAACAAAATACTTTGACTACAATGTATAGAAAACAACCACCATTACTCACACTTATTTTCCAGCTGCATAAAATGCAAGCATTCCACAGCACTAGATTTGCTGCAGGTGTTTTCAGAAGATCATTACTACCACCTTAGGTTACATACGCTCTTCTTTTTCAATTTAGTAAAAAGCCTTTCCCAGAAACTCTTATGCACAGAAGCCATAAGCACCTTCATTATCCTTTATTATTTTTTAAATAACCTCTCAGTTACAGTGACATCCAAACACCATTTTCTGATGAGTAGGAAACTGAAATCAATGTACATTCGATCATGTTGCACTACTATAAGGACTAAAGAATTTCACAATACATTGCAATGTAAAATTAATACATGAAACTCAGGATTTGGATACCCAAAACCACTTAAATTGACTGGAAACAAGTTGAAAAGGACTTTCAACATGCAACCACACTGCACTTGGAGACATGGAGAAAAAGGCATAGAAGAGGGGTACAAAAAGAATAAAAGAGCATAAAAATAAATTAAAAAAAACACCGGAAAAACTTGTTTCCTGTCAAAGAAAAACTTGTGTACTATGAGTTATTCTTACACAATCATTTCCTATTTCAAGTTATTGTATTTAGAGTGACTGTAACATACCAAGTTATCTTACCTTAAAAGTATTCTGAAGCTTCAGGAACATATTCCTCCTCTTTTCACAAAAGATACAGAAGTAATGTAAACTACCCTACTGAATTCATTGTCTTTGGTAACTTGATAGTCTCTCTGATAACTCAAACCAAGATAAAGAGAAAAATCATGGAATAGCAGATGTTGGAAGATACCTCTGGAAACCATCTAGTCCAACCCACGTGCTCAAGAATGGTTAGCTACAGCTGGCTGACCAGGACCACGTCCTTCTCAGGTTTTGAATATCTCCAAGGTCAGAGTCTCCACGATGTCTCTGGGCAACCTTTTAAATCACTTGCTCTCCCCCAGTCCCCTCTCCCCCCCCCTTTTTTTTTTAAACCTCTAAGCCAGTCATTATTTGTCCATTCAGGCTACATATGTGCATTCAGCATCTACTGCCAACATTCTGCACCTGCTGTCTTATGACATTAGTGACACCACATCTTCAAGTATTTGATAACTCATACAGTCTTAATCAGAAACTGAAAATACCGTCTGTGCTGGTATATACATTAATATGCTGTTGACATCTCCATGTAAAACAACTTAAGTTATTTGATTTCCTACCAGTTCTCTTGAACACCACATGGATTGGCCTGTCTTTCATCACAAGATCCAAGGCTGATAAGCCTTCTTTATCCTGAACATACAGACTAACACCATGCTGAAAAAGAAGCAGAGAAGGGGAAGAGAAGAAAAGCTAAGGTTAACTCCACAGCTTAAAGTAACCCAGATAAACATTTACAAAGCTAAATAAATCTTTAATTGAACTTCAATATTGATAAAATAAAATCTTCAGAATATTTATGGTTAATTTTAAGTAGATCCGGGAAAAAAAATAACACAAGAGAACACCAATAGTTTAATTCTGTTCAGCTACACACTTTTCATGTTGATTTATTAACCAAGAAATTACTGCATGAAAACTGATTGAGTAATAAGATGTAACCAGGGAAACACAGAGGAAACTCATTTGAAGGCACAGCCCTGCCATCTAGGAAGGGCAAGAGGGCAACTATTTACCAAAAATGCATTTACCATCTTTGAAAAATACATTTTCTTCTACTGGAAAGTTTTGTTTTGTTTTAAAAAAAAAGTTTTGACATGCTAGAAAAGTGAAAGAAAAAAAAAAAAAGGAAAAAAATGACTATGACTTTGAAAACAAGCAGGGAACAGTAGTTCACAGTTGCTGAGAAAAAAAGCAAGATGACACAAATAGGCAGACAAGATAGACAAGATGACTAACCTAGAGAAGATTTATTTGGGGGGAGGGAATCTTATCAACAGGTATAAAAAATACCTGATAGGAGATGGGGGAAGAGGTATTATCACTGGTACCCAGTGATAAACCAAGTGGCAATGGGCATAAACTGAAATACAAGAAATTCCATTTAAACATATAAAAACATTTTTATTTGACTGCTGTTAGAACACCTCAATGCAGATGTTTGGATGAGATGATCACCGAGAGATCCCTTTATAGCTCAGCTATTTCATAATTATATTCTATAATCCCTTCCTGTCATTGCTATAATACCTTAAGAACACTTGCTCTTAATAACACAGTACAGCAGAGAGACGTTGGTTAAGGAGCTGGAAGGTAGAGCACTCTCCATGACTCATCCTACTTCTTAGAAGAATATCAACAGAGACACCTATCATAAAAACCTCACTCATTTATGCAACTGATAGAAAAGTAGGATACATTTGAGGAAAATAGCATAGATCTCATATCAGCAAGTATCAAAAATACAGACATACACGTTAGATGATGGAATACCGTTTCAAATACCACATACAGTTTTGAGTCTTCTAAAGAACAGAATCACAATTCTCGTAAAAACATTTACTTTTGAAAAGAAAAACCTCTCCACTATGTAGGAGTACAGCACATGAAACAGTATTTATCAGTTATGAGACCCTCAAGAATAACTACTGGAGCCACAACCATTTTGATTAAACTGCTTGTTGAAAGCAGAGTTTAACACTTAAAATTGCAATGACTAGCCATTTCTAAAAGGCTAATAAACTCAAGATGGAAAAATCTCAGCCTTAAAAAGTTTACTTTAAATAAATACTTGGTTTAGGGTGTCTTAAAAAAAACTTGCTAAGAAGCAGGGAAAAAAACAACAATTGCAAAAAAGGAAGGAAGGGGACTGAATGAAAGCCCTGGTTAAAATAAATGGGGATTCACTTCATGAAATGCTGTGCATCTTGAACTGCTTCTCTCTCAAACATAAGATCCACTGCTAATTGCTACTCCATCCAGGCTCGTATTATTTTACGCTCTCTAAAAATACTAATTGATATAATTACTGGCGGGTCTATTTTTGCAACGTCTTTAGTCTGACATCAAGTTCATTCTGTACTTTTCAGATCCTAATGCCGATACTGTTCATACAAACCAGTCTTTAAGGAAGTGTACAGTTGATCAAGGAGCCTGACTCCGTGCTGATTTCTGTATGGGCAAAGATGGATGTCTTTGATAAATATAAAGACAAGGTTCAAGTAAATCTGTCCTAGTTTATGTTTAGATTACAGAGCACTAAGTCTCAAGAGGCCTTCTATCAAGTTTTAAAACCTATTTTTTTAGAAGTGATACAACTCTAAAAATTGTAGATACCAAGGAAAACGGCAGCTGCAAATTACTCACCTTCAGTAATGACAAAACACAGTCGATGTACCCATAAAATATACTTCTGTGCAAAGCTGTCCATCCAGACTCCTTATCTTTCGCCGAGAGATCTACTCCTTTGGTCTCAGCCAACCAGTCTAGCACACCTTTTTTGCCACAAGATGAAGCAAGATGTAGAACATTTCTACCAAAGGCATCCTTTATAGTTGCAGCATTGTAGCAGTAAGAAGAGAGAAAGGCCTTAATCTGGCCTTCACTTCCTCTGGTTACTACCGAAATAACATCCAGAGCATGCTGTAGAGATCGACACTTTGAAGTGCAGTCCGGCATGAGAGAATTCATCTTCACTTCAGAGGCTGCTTCTCTCCGTAAGGGGACCAACCATCAAGTATACCAAGGCACTCCAATTCAGTATACAACACAGTGCCTTCAAAAAGTTGTAATTCCAGGGACGTAAATCCAGTTTTATTGAGCTGCCATTAGAAAACTTATGTTTGGCACTTGATCCAAATAAATATTTATAAATATATAGTTTAAGTATTATTTCACCATCATATATAACAAATATTGTTGTCCATAAAAAAATCCAAAGAGAACTACCTCACGTGTGGGGAGGGGGATTCCCCCTCCACACACCCTTACTCTTCTAAAACTCCATAATTGCAAGGGAGACCTGAAAGAGAACAAAACAGAACAGATCAGTCAACAGAAAATCTTTTCCCCACCAACTGTACCAACTTAAATGCACATCAAACTAGAGCTTACGAATACAAGAGCAATGTGGCAAGGGTTAACTGACTCCTCATGCCATCTGAGCTTAAATGAGGCATTCAGCCAGTCTGAAAAGCCATGACTCCCTTCCCCACCCCAGCCTCAGAAAATACCTCCTCCCTTCCTTTGACATAAGTCTTTGAGGCTACACAGTGAACTGCTGCAAAAAGTAACCTGAAGAACAACAACAACAACAAAAAAAAACTTTCCTTTCCCAGCCTCCTTAGGACCCTGATAGTTTACTAATTATATTATTACTTTGTGATCAGAAAACAAAGACTGAACTGAAGGAGTGCGGGAGAAAACAACAACAAAAAAACACCCAGGGATTTGAGTACATCTTGACTGACAGCAGCTTTGTCAGTCCCACCCAGGCAGAGGGAGGGACCACCGCAGTTTCCTTTGGCACTTCATTGAAGGATTATCCTCAGGTTGTCTTCCCTAGCTTGAATGTCCATCCATCTCCCCACAAAGCAGGCTTCTCTCCACCACTCCCAGAGCAACTAGTGCAAGAGCCATGAATTCAGACTGCTGCAGTCATGCAAGGCAAGGGTCAAAAGCTCCTGGAACTGGCAGGAATAAATGATGGTCTAGGTTGTATGGGGCACATATCTGTGCATACTTACATATGCATACTGTAATATGCAGATATTATGGATATGCTTACTGCATTTTAGCATATCCATCCTTCTTTGGCATATACTTTATGAACTGTAATCAAGGCCTGACAGAAGCACTCATCTAGCCTATTAAAAATGTGCAGTTAAATTTAAGTGTTACAGCTCACAAACTTGAGAGAATAAAAATTATACATAAAACTATCTAAAATAGAAAAAGTGAAGTATACACATCACCAATGCTCTGCACAAAGTAAACTGCTATTCAGTCCTAAAACACTTCACAGTAACATTTCAAGCACAGGAATCTGAGTTGAGGAGCGTTAAATCACATCAAATCCTTGATGGTTTCGCTCACTGTTCAAACTGCAGTTTAAAATCGTTCTAACAATGAGGAAAATATTCCAAAGGAAGTCAGACGATGCTACCATGAAAGATGGATTCATAAAACTAAAAATGTTAACAAATCCTCCAAAAAAAAAAAAATATCTGCTATCATTCCAACTCAGCAGTCAATGCACACTGCAGAGGTATAGCCATGCATACTCCACTCCTTGCCCTCTTCCCAAAAGCCTGTCGATCTCAGCTTCCTTTGTTCTCAGGTACTGAACATATAACAGCATTTTGCTACTGCCTCTATCTGCAAAGATACGTCAAGGAAAAATGGCTTTGTTTGGAAGAAAAATCAGAAATCCCAGTCCTCCTGCTTCAAGAATTGTAACTGATGGCCACACAGTTTAAAGCAAATACTAGTGATGGAATCTAAACTTTTGAAGAGAATAAACCAACAAACAACCCACAGTTCTAATCCAAGGGCATTTAAACATCTCATGACAAAGCCTCCAACAACTATTTTTCCTCTTCATTCAGAAGGGATTAAATACTTGGATCGGAAATTTACAGATCACAGTTGTTCACTAGGTACTTTCAAAACAATTTCTAAAAGCAGTGGAGAAAAATAGTCTTTGTTCCCTATAATTTAGTCCCTCATCCGTCTGGGAGCAGAAGTGTTTCCGACTTAGATTGCCAGTGCATCACACACTCTTCTAAATAACAGTCATTCTAAAACATATTTGGACATCTATAGGAAAAACATTGGAAGTGCTATCATCATCTTCAAACCACTTTGTCACATTTCATCAACACTCCACTAGGCAATGAAATCATGCTGTGGAAAAAGTAGGAATGTTACTTCATGCCTTGTGAAGCACAGCTTACATATTATTAATTTTTAAGACATTGCTAGTAGTGCTACAAAGAAAAGTAAACATAAAAAGCACAAAGAAAAATTGCTCAGGGAAGTCATAAATAAAGTTGACTAATCTGTTAGGCCCAATGGAACGAAATGGCACTACCACCCAAGGCTGCAGCCCTGCCATGCCCCATGGCATACCTTCCCTCGGCAAATACTCATCTATTTACAACACTGAATTGCATGGGTAAAGGGTTCAAGAGAACATACATCCTGGTTCCAAAAACGTGCCCCATTACAAGAAAGGAACAGAGGGACAACAGAAAAACTGCTTCTTTAAAGCACCTGAGCTCTAGCCTAAGGAACCAAACACCAAAACACTGTGGCCAACAAACCAATTATCGAAAGGATAAAAACTCTGCAAACAGACACAACCCTGCCTACCTCACACGAATTCCATTACAGTGATACTTACTGCAGCTATGTGAAATGTGACTCTGCTGAATTACTTCTTTGTAAGTCATTCTAACCCAGCCCTCCTTTTCTATAAACATTATAATGCAAGATACTATATTAGTACATCGATACATGCACCTTGCTTTTCAAGACAGATGGCTGTCAATCAAGGTTTCAACCCTCCACATGACGACACACCAATAACACAGTCACGTTATTTCAAGGAGTTAATAATCAGACCTAGCTATTTTGAAATACAAAGTAGGTCTTCAAGTGAAACCTTTCAACTTTAGAATTGTGAAGCAATGCTCCTGTCTGTGTGAAAATCTTGTGATTGCTGTCAAAATGCTTAGTTCTAAGTATATGAAGTTTCAGCTGAATGATCAGAACCTAAAACAAGCTCAAAATGTGTACAGCACCAGTGGATATTTGCAGATACTTCTATAGGCTTTTCACCATTAGGAAGACACATTAGCATCTTCCAAACACTGCAGTTATTGAAAGATAAATATGTAAATAAGATTATCACCCCTTAAACATTTTTATGGTACAATGGGTTGGAATTATAATTCTTCTTAATTAACGTTTTCATTAGAGAAAAAAAGTTGACACAAAATGGTGGAATTGGAACAATACTCAGACTATCTCAAAGATGTCTTTATTTCAGCATCAAGCAGTTTTAAGAAAACTTAAAAAGATTACAGCCAAGTTAAAGGCATTTCCGAAGCAGGAACAAAGCCTTTGTGGTATCTGGCCTCCTGGAAGTGAGACCTCCTCCTTAGCTCCTTCCCTAGAGAAGGCCAAGCACCACCACCACTCAGCTGCCAGCTTCCCTCCAAGCAGAGCTGCTTTAAAGGAATGATTTCTCTTTCAGTGCTACCCAGTATAAGGGCTATGGATAGAGAGGAGCCCTCTGACTTCATGCAGTCAGAACTCCCCCAGCTGAAGAAGTCTCTACCTTACATGCTGTCCCAAATTTCTGTTTCTTTCACGGAGTTGCTACAAATAGGCAGAAATTTGTCTCTCTTAAGAAGTCTAAGATCAAAGCTGTCACTTCTCTCTCCAACTATGAAACTAAGATCCTACACATCTGTCAGAGTAAGCTAAGAAATCCCATAATAACTAAGGACAACAATGGTACATTTCCTGCAAACATCAGAGTGCAGAGATGAAATCTTGAGATTCTGTTCAATGTTTGGAACAATAAACAAAGCAGGCAGAAGCAGCTTCCCACTGGGGAGCTCTAGAAATCTCACAGCGTATCACAGCTGCTTACAAGGGGCTGCTGGTGGGTTAGGGGTCTTCTAGTCCAAAGGTTCTGTTGAGCTATTTCATTATCTAAGCTTCCCAGAAGAGATAAAAACATATAATAAATTATGTTCTGGTAACATGACATCCCAGAATAAAGCCAGAAGAAAGAGGCGTCAGCATAGAGGCAGCCTTAGGGACTCCCTATCTGTTTCCTGGTCACTGTCTTCAGAAGCCAAACCCAGCAATAGCAGGGCATATCCAACAACATTTTTGTGATGTCTGGAACGCTGACAGTCAGCACACAGAGCTCACGAGCTAATGGACGAAGGAAAATACCAGACTGCTCATAGCCACTTCTGTATGATCTTATTCTCCATTAATGCTTTCTTTTTTTTTTTTTTTTTTTCCTAAAAAGTGTTTCCACACCCATTGTTTGCACCTGGCTTAAAAGTACAGGGGTGCTCTCAGAAGAGAAGGGTAACAACCAACACCTACCCGGCATTTGCCACCAACAGACACTGCAAGTGCCAGCCTGGGAGGTGCACACACATTTGATAATGGAATTTACATCTACAGTATTTCAGATTCTTCGGGAGGACAGCCTATTGTATCGAATAATCAGGAATTATGTCTACAAGAAAAAGTATTGTATCTAGCAAAATCTGGCTAACATGGACACGGACATCATACCAAGGCAGTGGCCAACTGCTGGGTGTTTTTTTTTGTTTTGTTCCCAACAGCACAAAAGACAATGGCCTTGGCACGGAAGTAAAAGAGAAAACAAGAAGAGATTTCAGCAGGGAGAATTCAGTGCTCCGTGAGGACAGATGGCTGGGCTTGCATCTTCCATGTGCACTGCATTACAGTAACTCAACTGCTCAAAGAGTGATATGGCTTTAAAACCCAGCTTCTGGACTCTTTAATAAGAACATATTTCTTGAGACCTTATTTAATCATTCAATTAGCACAATCTGTCCTCATCACATTAACTGTTCTGTTTTCTTTTATCTTTTTAATTTATTTTTAAGTGGTATTGATTTCTTTCCAACTGACAATTGCATCCAGGATGCACTTGGTGAAAAAACTACCTGATGTTGGGCTCTCCAACAACCGAAGTACATAATTTTTTCATAAAAGAAAGAAGACTAGAGTTTTCTTTGTCAAGACTAATACCCCTCTTTTTTATTATTAGTGTAAATAATATTGCTTTTAAGAAGAGTGAATGAATTTTGCATCTTTCTTTTGATAGTAAGTTGCTAGAAGCTTAAATGAAGAGTTATGACTGGCAACATCAAACTTTGGTAAGGTAAATCCATCCTTCTAAGTGTACCTTAAGTTCTTAAAGATTTCCAGGGTGGTTTTTTGGTTTTGTTTTGACTTTAGAACCTGCATACTGACATTTAATAATATTCTCCAAGTTAGTCCATTAACTGTGGTTTCATAACATCACAGAAGACCTGTAGACATAATAGCATGGGAAATCTGAAAACTTTACTAATCAAGTAATCTGCTTTGTGAAGTAATAATTTAAAAAAAAAAAAAAAAAAAAAAAAGATTACAGCTTACAGAATTAAATACCTGTTTGCTAGCAGGTTACTTATTTTCCAGGATCTTCTGATGACTGAAGTCTTACTTAAAGACATTAATACATGTTAGAGTAGCGGTTTAGAATCTGGCAAAAGGGACGAGCAACTGGAAGCTAGGTGGTAACGCAGTAAACGTAGCACTGACATTAAGCAATGTATGTATCCTCAAGGACACATAGCAAGAAGCCACTAAAGACAATGAATTCCTAGATAAATAACAGCAAACACACCCTTCAGCTATAAGCAGCACGTTGACCAAGGCTTTACAGAAGAGCGAGATTACTAATTCCTACTCAGGAGATTACATCTCCACAAAGCATTTAACCTGTTCGGAAATCCTCTGCACATTTGCTGGAAGTCTGAACATCAATCAAGATTATTCAACCTTGAACAATATTATTTGAATACATTGGGGGGAGAAGGGGGAAGCGTCTGAGTATCAAAAGAGAGGAAATTAAGAAATTTAAACTATGCACCATCTCCAGGTGATTTGGAAATAAGATGGTCCCAAACAGAACCATAGAAACATAGCTCTTTTTCAACAATTTTAATGGGGCATGGCATACAAGACATGGAAAGTAATGGTTCTGCTGTCCTCAATACACGAAGCAGCAGGCAGAAATCTGTCCAGATATTAAATTTTAAGAGAAGCAGGTAAATTGGAAGACGACTGTGGAAAGAGCAATTCGGATTCAAAAGGTTTACAAAACAACCTGTGAGTACAGCCTGAACAAACAAGATCTGTTTTATCACTCAGCTGTGTTTTCTACTGACCACTGTCTTGAAATAAGGTTATTTACAAAAAGAACAAAAATCAATCTGTTACCCCTGGCAACGGGTAAGTACTCATTCATTCAAACTTCGTAAAAGATTATGTCAGGAATCACTTTCAAAAGATATGCTGATCACAAATGAGGCTACCCACAGGTATTCTCAAAATGGACTAGACAAGCAACCTGGCAAGTTTTAAATAGGTGTGACCTGCCTAGAAGTAAAGCTACAGACAAAATCCAACTGAATTTATAAAATAACAGGTTCCATTATGCCTGCTATGCTCCCTTAGCTGTGGCAGATCCAAGCTGCTGCATTTACTAGGCTGGGGCCTCTGCTACCACTTAGAAACCCTGCAGCTGGTGGCTTTTAGATGTTCTCCAGACTTTCTGCAACTTCTGCCTTCACAATGAAGACAGCATGATCCTTATCAGGATGATACTGTGTGATTCAGCCTTTTGACAAAACAACTTCTTTCTTTAAGAGAATACCAACAACTCTAGCCCATTTACTCCTAAGACTGCTAACAAACACTTGGAATTGAAGGCAGACAGTCTGTCAAACAAACACCAAAGTAACACTGGGGGCTAAATTCAGCTGCAATACCTCAGAGAAGTTCAGTTTGTCAGAAATAACAAGGTACCTCTGTGAACAGCTCGTGAACAGGAAACTGTGAAATACTGTGCTTTGCTTTTCTGGAAACAGTGAAACTACATAGTTTAATAATATTATCAGAAAATTAAAACCTAGTGAAAGCAGTAACACAGAAGCAGAGTTACAGATGCTTCCACGATACACTGGGATCCTGCTCTAGATTTAAGTTTATCTGTCTTTCAGTGAAAGTGAAGAGTAATGAAACAAGAGTGCCTTCTAGAATTTCACTGTACTCAAAACTCCATGAAATAAATAAATCAAGTCTTAGACTTATCAGACTTTTCTGTATGAATTCAGAACTTTTAGTAAAGTGTTGTTAAAAACTACACACATCAGATGTTTCTGGGTGCTTTTATATTTACTTTTGTAAGCCCCAAGCGGTGGTCAGTCTCCCTGAAGACAGACAACTACACTGACCACGTCAGCAAAGAAAGGGCCAGACGCCGGAGATCAGGTGGCCGGCCCCAAGAAGGCCACGCACAGACATTGTTTTTTGACCCAACTAGGCGATTTCAACGCTTTCCGGCACTCAGCGCTGCAGCTCGGCAGCAACGCCGTGAGCTGCTACCAGAAGGAGCAGGCAAACACCCCCGGGAGGGCCAGACACAGCAAAGGCTTCCCGGGACCCTCCACATAAGGAGAGCGGAGGCTGCCGCCAGCGCCTGACACATCTCTCAGAGCCAGCCCCAGGCTGGGGGACGCGGCAGAGGGGTCGGTGGCCGCTTTAACAGCCACGCAGTGCGGCAGCGAGGACCGCGCGGCTCCCCGGCTGTCCCAGTGGAGCCTCCCGGCGTCCCCGTGCCGGTCTCCCCGGACACACCGGCAGCCCGCCCCTTACCAGTCGCTAGATGAATGGGCTCGGCCGGGCAGGGCGGGAAGCGCGCTGGGCAGCGCGGGGGCTCATCCTCAGTGACGCCGGGGCAGGGCCAGGCCGCTGCGGGTACCGCGGCACCTCAGGAGGAGGAGGCGGCGGCGGCGACCGATGCCAGCGGAGCAGCGAGCGGCGAACCGACAGCGGTCGCCGCACCCCTGAAGAAGCAAGCAGCCGATTGGCCGAGGCGCCGCCGCAGCTCGCGCGCTGATTGGCTGAGGCCCTGGTCGCGGCCACGCCTGCCGCGGCGGAGCCCGGATTGAGTGACAGGGAGGGTGGAAGGGGGCGGGGCCGGAGCGTCACGGCGGTGGAGGGCGGGTGTGGGGCGGGCAAGGGTTAAAACAAAATGGCGGCCGTGCTGCCACGGGGGGCGCGCAAGGGTTAAAAGAAAATGGCGGCCGTGGGCGTAGCGCGCGTCGTGTGAAGACTGCGGGAGAGGGCCGCCGGGAAGGAGCGGGTGAAGGAAAAACGTTTGAGGTGGTTCAGGGCTTTTTCCTGTCAGTTCCTTCATGGTAAAAGGAAAACTGTGGTCACGCAGCTAGAAGTGCTGGCTGCAATATCGTGAAACACTATCAATTGGTAGAATGAAACAGGCAAAGGACACAGGCCCTGCCTAAGAAAAATATTAAAACCATCTCAGAAGAATTATTATCAACATCTAAGGCTGTCCCAAAGGAAGGTGAAGAGATGCAGCTTGCCTGGCTGTGAGCAGTTTCTGACAGGGCAGCACTTCTCTGGGAGGTCTCAAGCACAAATCATTAAATAACATATCTGTAGGTCTCTAGGAAATAAAGAAGTAAGAGAAAGCACTCAGAAGGCTTTACTGGGACAAATTGTCTCAAGCCAATGAAATTTCTCACTATGATACTGCAAGTGGTCTAATTTACACAATACAGCTTGATTTTTGTGAGGCATTTGACACTCACCCACAGAGCAGTCTCGTAAGCAAGCTTCCGAGAAACAAGAATTTGAGAAATCGATCTTACAAAGTAATTGCCTATGGTTCACTTGGTGTCTAAAGTAAACTCCAGTTCTAGTTTTTAATTTAATTTAATTTTTTTTTTTTTTTTTTGAATGATGTAATAGGAGATGCAGATTACAGTTTAATCTGGAATAGGATTCGGATTTTGCATTGTTGGGTGGGAAGCTAGGAACTAGGACAAGTAGTACCCCGTGTAAAATAGGAAAAAAAAAAAAAAATCCAAAATAGAATGGAAAGACAGGCTCTATTAATGTTTATGCCAATAGCCAGAATTTTTCTGTTTATTTTAAAGCCAAAATCCACAATTTTATCACCAGAGTAGTGAAAACATTAAGGAGTTTAAAACAAGCTAGCTATCTTTTAACCACAAAACATTTGAAGTTGAAAAAAACTTCATGTGTATTCTTCAGCAGCAGTTTAATTTGGGGAAAATTGAGTAGAAGTTGTGTGTAGGGGAATCATAGGCATTTTTTACTCGGGCCACCTGCCCCAGTTAATATGAACTCTGGAGTCTGCTTTTTGAATTTCACTGTACAAAGGTTCAGTTTGCCAGCAGTCATTCCTCTTTGTAACTAACCCTGCATGCTGTGTGAAGTTTATTTATGGATTATTTTCCTAGTGATAGCTTCTTTCTGCTTCAGTCATGAACATGTCTCAGAGGTGGCCTTGCTACAAGTATGCTGCCAGCTGGCCTACAAACAGTAATGACCATCTGGGGAGATAAGGAGGTCCAAATACAGCTGAAGTCAGCCATAAACAATTCTTTGTTGTACAATAATAAATTCAAGTGAATAGTTTGGGCAGGCATCCTTTGGAGAGGTAAACAGTACAGTGGAAAGATCGAGAGGCTTAAAAGAGAACAAGGCCCAAGACAACAGTGATAAGTTCTATCTGAGAAAAATAATTTCTAACATGCTGGAGTGCATTTTAGGTGCTTACTCTTTCACACAATTCAAAATACAACTGTAAAGAATAGAAAACTATGGAGGATACAGAAAACTTTGAAAATAATTATGAGTCATGAATAGGACCCGATGTAGTCCGTTGGGTCAGACAAAACCTTGGCAGAATAACCAACAGTCTTTTAGCAACGGGTTTCAATGCAAAAGTTTGATCTCCTCTGCAGGAGTTTTAATATTTTGGTAGAAAGGCAGGATATTAGCTACTTTATCTGTTGTTTATTGTTGAGGCTTTTCTACTTGTCTTAGCTCAAAGGCCAGCAGTAGAAATTCCTTCTATTTTGCATCGCCTCTGCAAGAGCAGCCAACTGATGAATGCCATTCACAGTATCAGGATGATGTAGTTGGATTTGCAGAGATATGTTGAGGCGATAAAATAACTTGTAATAAAACAAAACAAACAAAAAGGCTAACTTGAACCTCTGTTTAAATTACTGGTTTTGTCAGTTTTGTTTTGTTTTTCAGCAATGGAAAATTACAACATTGTTGTGGAAAATATACTATTTTAAGCCTTTCAGAAGGCTTCATCTCCAAACAATGGAGATGAAAAGACTAGCAAAACACTGAAGAGTCTTTCCTAAATGGATGATTCAATATCAAGATTTTGGGGTTCTTGAAGCAGTATGTGTCTGAGAGTTTGGAACTTTTTTTTTTTTTTTTTTTTTTTTCTTCAGTCTGTGGTGGAAAGGTCTGAATTATCACAAATAAATATGTAATGGTCGTATAGGAAAAAATGTGTCTCTGACCATTGCTGTTACCTTTTATAGTAAGAATAGATTTGTAGCCAAAAATCCCTCAGAAATGGAAAGAGTAACACTTAAAAAGGAAAAACAGTATACTTACCCATCTCCATAATTTGCTGAGGAACAACAGTTTTGAGAGTCTTAATTAGCCTCCAGAGTGTATTTTTTGTATCCGTATGCATCTCATTTCATAGACCGTAGAGGGAGCTATAGATTGACTGTGCTCCAAATGTGTATACTCAATTAAGGTAAGGGGAGATTAACCTAGGCTATAGGGCAGACATTATCCCATTAGGCAGCTTTCCGGCAATCCATGAATCCTTTCCATCCATCCAGAACAGCCTGTGGAAATACTGAGGTAAAGTTCTGTGCCTTGTCTGCTGCGCCAGGCTTAGGTCAATGGAGGAATTAGGGGAGAAGGTGTAAGTCATCGTAAAGAAAAAATGTACTCTGCACTTTGTGCTATCACTGTAACAATCTCATAACAGATTATTGAAATTGATTCAGAATGTTGGAAAAAAGATAGTAATTACTTTTATCAGCCAGTAATCCAAAAGTTCAGACCATATATCAAAAATGAACATAATTAATCTTTTTCCTTTTCAGCTACACTAAGAGTCTGGTGATGGATTTCTGCCTTCAAATTTCTATTTATGTGCCTCAGATGGCCTAATTATTACCAGTGTCCTCTGGAGCCTTGAGTAATAATTCTTATTGGCAGCAGTAATATTCTCTGCTGAAAAATAATAATAATAATAATAATAATAATGAACTCCAGGCTTATCTTCTGCTGATACTAAATAAGTTTCCAGCGATCTTTTTGTCTTATGAACTTGAAAAGAGCATAAAAATATAAAATATTTGGAAATTTGTATTACAAAACTAAAAGAGGAAGATTCACTATAGAACTTACCTTAGCAGGTAAAGCTTGTGCTTTGCAATGCAAAAAATAAACTATTTATCAGATAACCACACACTCATAAAAGCTATTTTTATTACCACTAAGGGATCTCCACATACATAAACAAATGTGCCTCTTGCTTTAAGAAACCCTATTAAATCAGAGAGACAGGCTTACTGAATTTTATATACCAATAGTGTCTGAGAAAATGTGGAGAAGTCTGAGGATAAAATAGCATGGAAAGGAGGATGGTGACGTGTGGAGACTCCCTGAAGTCTACTCAGTCTGCTTCAGAGATTTCCTGTGATGGTAAAGTAGGAAAGGAAGATGCAGTGAGTACCAAGGAGCTTTCACTCAACAAGCTTCAGCAAAGCAGATTCTTCACCTTCCAAGACTGGGAACTCCAGTGTAGCCAAGGCATGTCAGATACCCTGACATCTCTTCTTTAATGCGTGAGATCTCCAGAGTGTCAAATTAGACCTTGACAGCATTTTTGATATCCAAGGTATATTTTATGTCACTATGCTAGTCCAGAGCCACAGAAAGAATAGTTAGTCACAAGCAATACAAGCTGTGTTCAGTAAAAAGCAGTTCCACCTTTGTACAGAATTGCAGAGAATGTACAGAGAATGAAATCTCCACAGCCAATGACACACCTTTGCACTTACCTTGCAGTGCCATCTACAGTCTAAAAACTCGTCTGACACACAGATGACACCACAGTATCATTTTGTTAGCAGCTCAATTAGCAGAGTAATTCCGCAACAAAACTTGAGAGCACTGCTGTTTTGTTCATATCAGAGCTCATTGAGTGTCCGAGGACTTAAGGCACTTCTCTTGAGCTAATCTCAGCTGTGCCAGTGACACACTGAGTATTGTGTCAGATACTGGGGGCATGTTCATAATTCCTCATTCCCAGCATGGTCTGTCTCCATACAAAATCAGAGAGAGAATAGGCTCCTCAGCTAGGACTGCTCAGAACAGGAATTTAACTTACCTGCTTTAAATTATCCCATGTACGTGCCACTTCTGACCATTGACTCAGTGCAAAATAGGGTGCAATATGATTTTCTTTGTCTAAAATTGTGTTGAAACCTGTGAATGAAAAGTTGTATATGAAATAATAAACATTTCATTACTTACAATTTGAGATTCACTTTTTCTTTAGTGTATGATGAAAGTACAAATGAAGATGCAGGAAAAAAAATATAAAAGTCATGAGAAAAGTTTCTTTTTCTACAGTTTTTAAAATAAACTTGTGCCAAAATGGAGAGAGGGGGTACAAGGGAGGTGTTAAAAAGTAATTCCCAGTAATTCCACTCTCAAGTAATTCCAGCTTACCCAGCTATCATCTTGTACCACTTTAAAAAGTCATGCATATGCACATTTATATTCCAGACAATGTATCAGGAAATCTATAGAATATATGCATTTACATTTTTAAAAGAAATGCATTGTTGATTTTTTTGTTATGGACTTCAAGTTTGATTATAGCAATTTTGATACATCTGATACATGATTTTTCTGCTGTGGATTCTAACTACAAAACCAAGCAGCAGCATATTTATGAACCACTGCTTTATAGTGCATAAATATACACTGTACTTTTTTATCGCCACAGAACCATGGCCGTAGTCTTTAAGGTTACTGAAAATTCATGACTATTTTTTTCATCATGAAAATAACATTTTCATATACTACTGAATGTTCATTGTGTTTGGTACAGCGTTTGGCCACTAGATGCCACTGTCGAGACACATTTGCTTTCCTTTCATCCTGCTTCTCCAAAGTTAAATCAGGAAAAACAAATTTATATATATATATACATATGTTAGCAGCATTTTGGAAACCCTCGTTCTTAAAAAAATAAAAATAAAAAATAAAAATAAAAAATTAAAAAAAAATCTAGTTAATATGGTATAGTTTCCAGAACAAGAACAAGGGAATATTATTTTGAGACTACTGCAAGTAAATGAGTTCAATTTGTATTTAGCCACTTTATATAGTTGTGCTACCATTTAGAGCCAGTGAATTCACTTCACCTAATCACAACCTATTCAAATATTACAGATTCAAAAACAGGGAGAGAAGGTGAGATTTCTATTTAATGTTAGTTCTTCCCTAGTTCTTGCCAAGGTCCACTTGTCTTGGAAGATATGCCTTCCTAGCTTGGGTGAGAAACCTCCATTCCTTCTCATATGACAGAAAGCTAATAACCAGCAGCCAGGGGAAAAGATAAGGAGTCCCTAAACCAGACTTTTCTTCTCCTCTTCCCAGCAGGGAAGATAATAAGAATTTTCCCATTATCCTGCAGGTATTGCATGGAGTAGGACTCCATCCAGCTCTCTGATGGGGACTAAAGCAAATCTGCAATCCTATTTCTAGACCTTGGAAACTGCAAATGCCCCTTAGTCACGTGCAGTTCTGAATCAAAATGTGTCAACACATTCCCACATTTGTTTGGTCTAGTGGTTATCTGAACAGCTCTCCGCATGCTAAATATTACTCAGCTCTTGACGAGGTGCACTGCAGGCAGCAGGACTGTTTCCAGCCTCGGGATGGCTGGCAGAGCAGGAGGCTGACCTGAAGTGCAGACAGGGAAACAGCAACCTCGTGCTGTAATTCTGATCCCATTCTGAGCAAGCACGGTGCTGTTTTAATAATGGAAATAAAATAAATTGTGCTCAAAATCTATGTGGCAGCTTAATGAATGTTCACTTCAATAAGTGAAATAAAGGCATATTTTAAAAGATGATAAAAATGAGAGGCATTCATTCATTCATTTTAAAAGTCTTTTTTTTTTTTTTAAGACTTTTAAATATATCTGTGCATACATCCTCCCTAAATGTTGCTGCTTGAGAGTTTGGTCAGGAGCAAATTGCTTCTAGAACATGCTTTCACTACTTCTTGAAAATAGTCTAATCAGCTTGTTGCTTTTTAAAACCTTTTTTAAACAGAATAAACCTGTGAGGGCAGATTACATGCACGATCAAATTAAGTTTTTACCAAACCAGTAAGCACTTGCTCAGGTCAGTGAAAATGTTGTTAGACCCATATCACAAGACTTATACTGTGTCCTGAAGTGATTTCAAAAATACTCTCCTATTTCTTAGGCAGGAGAAGAAAACCTCAGGGACCTGCCCTGCTCCCAGGGAGTACCTGCGGCTCTCACTGCATGGCCCCGCTGGGTCCTGACACTTGCTTTATCTCAAGGAAGGGGCTAGGGATGGTAGGAAGTTTTTTTTTTTTCTTTTTTCTTTTTTCTTTTTTCTTTTTTCTTTTTTCTTTTTTCTTTTTT
>CM021767.1:83000804-83042017 GCA_011076525.1 Nettapus auritus | reverse complement strand
TTTTTCTTTTTTCTTTTTTCTTTTTTCTTTTTTCTTTTTTCTTTTTTTTTCTCACTCCTATGGTCATACTTATTTGTTTGCCAGGTAGCTTTCCTTGCTCTCTCAGCTCTATTTTTGTAGAAAATAATACGAAGGAAAAATAAAGATCATTTTTCATGTCGAAGCTCATTAAGCAAATTTGATTCAGCTCTCCTCCCCTCCCCAACACCCAATAAATAAATAAATATAAAGAAAGGAGCAATGTAACTCGGGAGCCAGTTTTTCCCTATACTTCAGTAACATCCTTAATGAGCTGACCTGTGAGAAATTATTTTTGTACACCTTTTGGTTCCCTCAGTGAAGACTTCTCAGCAATGTCCCACCTCAGCATTGTCTTATGTCTTGGCTCAGCTATGCAGCAGCACAGCAAAACCTTTATTATGTCCTCACCAGTGCAGGCATATTTTAGCCTAAGTGGCGTTATGCTGTCCTTCTACCAAAGCATTTGAAAAGAAAAGGCTGGGGCAAAAGATACTCAAAGGTGGTATTGGGAGCTCAGAGTCACCTTAAGGATTATTCGAGTGATTGGTGTTGCACTGCTGTGAAAGGGATGAGACACAATACAAGATTTTTGTAATAAACAGGCCCAAATAGAAGGGGTTTAATGATAATGTGAAGTGTGTGATGATTCACGGGTTACTCTGTAGGACATTGCTGTTACAAGCCTTCCTCTGGGTCCTTTTCTTTCTGCATCCTGCTTCTATGTGACTTAAAGCTTTGTGCTCAGCCTTTTCCAGCCTGAGCAGATTACAGCCAGGTTTTTCTCAACTCCTGACAAAAAGCCCTGTTACCAGTGCAGACAATATCCTTGCACAACCACGTCCTCCCTGTCCTCACACATAGCCCAATACCAAAGCTGGCATGGCTTTATGCAAAAGCCAGGCTGAAGGAGAAGAAAATAACAGAAATTATTAAGGCTGTTTCTTCTGAAAAATAGGAAGGTCTGCTCCATTCTCTTACGGAATGTCTCCCGTTAGCAGCTAGTAAATCTCTGATCTGGGACTCAGCTGCTTCTCACATGAAAATGGCATATGCCACTGAACCTTCAGATGCCTCAGCACCTACAGATATTTTAAACTCATAAGCACTCGCAAAAAGTCATGTCCAGATGGTATAAGACTTAAACATAGTCTCTCTCTCACGACGGGACTTGATTATCTGCTGTCTTCCTCTTTATATTGCTTGTACTGCTTGTACGTTCTAATTTATACCTCTGTAAAACATTGCCATTTGGGTGACACTACTCGCACACCTGTAAGTGGCTGCATAGGATATGAAGTAGGAGAAAATTAGGTCTTTGTATCCCATCTGTCCTGCAGGAGGAAAAAACAATCTAGAGAGAAAAGGAGAATAGGAATAGCCAGGCAACTAGGACAGCGGGAGATAAACAAAACTATTATTCTCCCATCACTCAAGGAAGCAGAAAAAAAGCAATCTGTAGTGAACCTGGACGCTTCATTTACGATTGCTTTTCACAGAACCCAAGATGTAAGTATTTCATGAAAGAAAGTCCATTAAGATATTTTCAGTTTTCTTCCTGAAAGCATATGAACCAACATGATCCCTTTACCTTCAGCAGAGTGCTAGGTCACGCTCACGGGCAGCAGTGATTCATTCTATAGCATGCTTACATGGCACTTAATCAGTCTTTATCTGTGGACAGCAAGCACAGCAATGCCTATTCCAATATAGCTAAAATGCTAGGCATCTGCCTCATGCACCTGAAAAACTGGTAGGGAGCTGATTTCTTCTCTCAGCACAAGAGAGAATAGTCCCAGTGCCTCTGTCGAGCTGCAAGAGAAGTACTGAAAGGATTCTGAGTAAGGAACTGGGCTGCCAGCTGCCCATGCTGCTTGGATGGGGAGGGAGGAGAGCAAAGGCAGGGGACAAGACAGCCTCTTGTGAGCATGAGCTGCTGGGAAAAGCTCAGGTCTGTGACCCTCTCACATGCCTAATTGGTCTTTTTTACCAGTACGTGTAGTACTCATGCAGCAGTACTCATTTATAGTGTTTGTACATATTTCAGATGTACATACATACAGTTTATAATCTGATTATATACACAAACGCTATACCAACCACCAAACAAACAGAACCAAGGTGTGACAGCTATGGCCCCTGCTAAAGCTGTTTCACCTTTAAATACTTTCTTGCTTCCCCCCGTTCCCCAAATATATCAACATTTTAAGTCTTCAGGATAAACACATACACCTTAATACTCCTTATGAAAGATGTAGATAAAAAAATGAAAGGAAAAGAAAAAATGCACAAGCTTATAACTGTCAGCTTTTCCAAAATGTAAGCTTTGAAACCATTTTGGGAAAAGTTCTGATAGTTTAAAAAAAAAAAAAAAAAAAGACTCAACTGTGTTCACAAATCTATTGATTGCTATGAAACATTAATACTTATTGAATCTTTTATATTGTCTAGAGGCTGCTCTTTATGGTCAGATAAAGAAAACATCGGATATCTCCAGGATGCTCTCCACATTGCTATAGAAGCTTTTCAACAGCTGACAAGTTGCTTTGTCAGTGCATGGAATATCAGAGAACCATAGAAGTTGTAGACACATTCAGAATACCAAAATACTGAAAGTGAAAAACTTCAGCAATAAAATGGTATGAGCTAAGCACTGCTATCTGGTGAACATATTTAGTCAGTCTCCCAAGAAAGTATGGAAGTGGAAGAGAGAAAACCATAAGGGACACGGATGGTTTAAAAGAGTTCAGCGTTAGCCTGACTCTGCTTGCATGGGAATCATTGCCTTGCAGAGGAACAACGCGTGGTAGATGTTTGGGGGGGTTTATTTGTTTGTCGGTTTTGTTTGTTTCTTTGTTTTGTTTTTGAAAGCAGCACCTTTAATCCTTTCTTATTCATTGCCTTTTTTTCCTAGAGGAAGCTTTTATTGTGGGGTGGCAGGCAAGTAGATATATTTTAATAGATACAAATGCCAACAAAGGTCTGATCTTTCTGTCTCTGTATAGACACTGCCCAATGGCATGCAGCCCATTTCATGGGACACAGCTAGGAACTGACATGTAACATATGGAGCAGTTTGAAATTTAGTCCAACAACTTCTGTAATTTTAAATCCATTCTGACCTAGCAGAGTTATTTCATTTTCATAATTAAGTCCATCAGAACTGTAATAGCAGCTGTATCTGATATTGAAGAAATGCTACTTTAGCAAAAATGAACATGATAAGAACTACCTCATCAAAAATGAAAAATATGCAAAGTTATTAATTTTAGTAAGAAACAGGTGAACAAGGTATCTTATTTGACATGCTTACAGCAAAAAATGAGAAAATTGCAATCCATTCTTATAAATGGTTGGTCCCATAATACAAACACAGTCCAAGCAATCTGGCATGCAACATAAATGAAAACAGCTGTAGCAGGTCAATACGGAACAAACAGTATAGAAAACAAAAGAAGAAAGCATAACTGATGTATTTTAAATAAAATGAAATGTTATTTAATGTTATTTTTGTTTTAAATACTACAGAATGAGATCACTGACTGCCAAGGCTCTTTGACAGTGCGTGAAACAGCTCAACATAGGCTGTAGATGGGAAAACAACATTTCCATGTTTCACAACAAGACCGGTTTCAGGCAGGCAAATGTCACTGCCAGTGAGAAAATGTTTACTGCAAAAAGGCACCAGTGAAGTGGCTGAGGCTACTGGCTAAGATACTCATATTGCAAAGGCTTTCTACTACAGACCTCCTCTCTTCCACGAAGGATTGAAGTGTATGTGGACCCCTTCTCCTTTAAAATGAGGAGAGCTTTATCCATGAGAAAATATGTTTGTACCAATCCAAAAATATAAATGAGCCTTATTGTGTAAATATAAGACAGGATATTTTTCTCAAACCAGAAACATTTTATTCCTGCAGGTAGACAAGCCAGCCACTGCGATGAGGTTGTCAATAGTGCGCATAACTAAAATTCTCCTCACAAAATCCACTTGACATCTTTGCTTAAAAAATAGTTTCAGCCTTTAGCAAACATAATGCAAACACAGAAAAGATAATTTGTTCAAATCTTCTCAAAACCTTGAGGTAATGTTATTTTTTTGAATTCATTGAATGAAAAACTTGTTTTCTTCCCCATCCAACTAAAGATCTGCACTATACACAATTAAGATTTACCTAGCCATGACTAGCTCTCTTGCCTTCTGAAGTTCAACATCTGACCTTCCCACACACTCAGTATTGCTTTCTACAAATTATTTTTATTTTCAAATTAAATAAATCAAGCACTTTTTTTTTTTTTCTCAGACATGAAGCTGCCATTAAAAAGTAAGTTCAGAATACATTCTCCCCATTCATGTCTCACTATAAAAGGCATTGCCTAAACAATGAATAAACCTTCTTGAAGACCACATTTGACAAGGTAAGGCATGAGATCTAGTAATGAAACCCAATGTATATTTCTGCATTATAGGCTGGATAGTAAAATTTAAGCAACAACAAAAAATGCTAGTTCTATTTTTTTCCCTATTCCCAAGGGAGATATTTTGTATTATATATAGCATATTAATTTCTTAAGTAGTGCTATTGTATTATCAGGAAACTGCAACCAGTATAAATCTGCCTTGTAGAAGTGCTGACTGTGAATATCGGGATGGAAGTATCTCTGTAACCTAGAAATAGTTAGAAGTCTTAAAAAGTGCCCTGCCTCAAGAATTTATCTACTTACAATGAATAAATTAAACTCCTGGAACCACAAGGTTAACATTCGCTAAGCTGAGGGTTTTGTTTGTTTGTTTGTTTTTCTATTTTCTGTGTGAATTCATATTCACACAAAATCAGAATCTGAATTCATGTTATGATGACTTACGCTGAAGAAAGCAAAAAAAAAAAAAAGGCTTTAACTGAGGAAGAAATAATGAGAACACTCAATATGTTCTAGAGAAAGATGAAAAAAATATAAAAATTTAAAAAAATAATAAAAATATTTAAAAAAAAAAAAAAAAAAAAAAAAAAAAAAAAAAGGAAGGGGATAAAATTACTGTTCTAGCTTTCAATGTTCCATATCTTTACCAGTGTACACATGGCAACTATAAAACATGGGAATTACTTCATCGTGTCTGAAATGAAGAACTATTTAATTCTGAGCCTGCAATGTGAGTAATTGTGTAATCAGATGAAAACATTTCTACAGAGCTCCTGCTCCCATTAAAAACATCTGCAGTGTCACGTTACCTGTGGCATTCATGACTTCACAGTGTTGTTTGTCTCATGCACGTTTGGTTAAGATGCCAGTTCAAGCTTTTCCTGAGAGATTTTCTACATATGTTTTCCATCTCTACTTACAGGGACTCATTTTATGCACTGGTCAACACCTTTAAAAAATAATCACATGCTATCCCAGACAAGCATACTAGTAGGTAATGTTCCATCAGCAGGCATCACACAGGCAGGGTTTATTTGTCTTTCAGAGAGACTTAGGAGACCACTAATGAGATGCTGAGAGCTATAGCAAAGCATAAAATCTTCAGTGACCCACCTGTTTTGCAGGAACTGTTACTGCTTTACCAAGGCACTAAAATCTTTGACTTGTGAAGGTGGGGTGTGTGCTCTGGTAAGGTGGCATCATGCTGTCACTGGGAGTGTGATTTTACAAGTACCCATCCCTGAAAATGCTGCTCTTTGATCAGACTACAAGATAAAAGTGATTAAAAACACCTCTATATGGGAGTAAAGGATGGCACTTAAAGTCAAGCTGTGATCTGGAATACTTTCCCAGGACAGACCGCACATACCCAAGTAAAGGAGTCAGCAGAGGCTATGCCTGGCCCTGCGTGGGAAGGAATGGAAGGAGCAGCTGAGCACCCTGGTGGGAAGCTGAGAGGCACTCAGGGCTCTCTTCCCACCTGATGGCTGGACTCATACAGCCTTTTATTTCAGAGAACTGCCAGAACTTGATGGAGGCGAGATACTCAAGACACACAAAGCTCTGATCCCCAATTAATCCTTCTACCAGGAACAACCGATTGAGATCCCAGACTGGCAACCATTTTGAACTCAAGGAACAGCAGTACAAAGAGAGCGATCCCAAAGTGCTGTTTCTCACACGGCCACATTAGAAGAGCCTATGGTGCAGTGAAACCACGCTTATCAAACAGCAGGTGGAGGGATGGCAGGTGTCAGCCACTTCTGAAAACAAAAGTCAGAAACATAAATGAAGCCGCCTCTATCTTTACATACATTTCAGTCTAAGGGTAGAGATACCCGAATTAGATCAAAACAGGTCAAGTGAGATACTTGGAGATCTCAACGCAGCGTCTGGCAGCGGGCATTGTGTAGTTGGTTTTCCACTGGGTGGCTCCACTAGGTTTGAGGCACACAAATGTATTCTTTCCTGAAGGTACAGCACAAGAACACAGGCTTTTGAAGCAGGTCTAGCCAACACCAGAGCTCCTAGCAACATCAAATGAAATTTTGTCCAAGGCCACTCTTTTTTTTCTCCTGCATTTTTCCGGCTATTGAATTTGCTTTTCTTCTCCTGTGAGTCTGAACTGTGACTTGGCAACGTGAGATTGGCAAAGTGAAGGCATTTTTCACTCTGATACTGGATGCTGGACAAAATACCAACTGACTGGAGATTCAGTTGTCATAGCATATAAAAGCTACCTTTATCTTATGTAGAAGCAATAGAAGATTACTTTTTTCATACTTTTTTTTTTTTTTTTTTTTTTTTCCTGCCTCATCTGGTTCTGGCTTGCAGCAATTGTTTGAAGATACATGAGTCTGAAGTTTGCCTAAGCATGTTGGAAAGGATGAATTGACTGGAAGGAATAAATTAAATACTGAAAGTGTGAAAAAGTGAGCAGGCTGTTTTTCTGTGACTGTAGAATTGTAGGGGAAAAAATTTACTTGTAGCCTCAATAATACCAAAGAATTATGCAGTTTCTATTCACTAGAATACGAACATATAAATGTAACAAGCTGTGTCCCTGTATTTTTGCAAATACTAAGAACTGGCTTTTTCACAAAGTTGATAGTAAATTCTGAAAAATTCAGCCTAATACCTGATCCCAGCTTAAATGAACCCAAGACCTCCACACCCAGTATGATCAATCCCCAGTTACAGTAATAACCATCATCAGCAGATTTATATTAAAAGCAATAAAACATTTCCAGCTTCAGTGGGATCTTTTTCTCAGTATGACCTAAAGATGATTTAGCCGTGTTAACAACTGCTTCCTGATCATTTTCCCTGGCACCATATTAATTTTAAAATGTCACATTAATTTACTTGATATCATCATTCTGAACTTCAGAATAATTTTACCTAGCTGTAAAGAAACAACTATTGTCAGCTTGGATCTATTTTTTGTGCCATAAATCTCTCCAAGCAGAAAAGCCTGAGCATGAACATCTTTCCTACATTGCCTGCACCACCACCTTTAGAGGCTCAGCCAGGCCAGCACTTGTTACAGTGCCAACTCTTCTGTGTTTTAACTGATGCATTTTTTTATTATTTTTTTCAACATCACATCACAAAAAATATTTTAATTCAGCATTTCAAAACATCTTATAGAAGAAGATCTCTCCCAGTTATGGGAACTCCATGTATGCGCATGTTGCCTTGACATTAGCAGCAGATGGAAGATGTTTTTTCAGTTATTTCTTTTACCTTTCTGGGGTATGAACAGTAGGAAAAGGGATGTGGGGAATGATAGCCCTAGTCTGTACTGTAGACTGTGACTGTTCTGTCCCAAATATTGGTCAGAGCAGTCTCAGTTATTTTCTGCTCTCCTCAATTCCCATGAAATAAATTGCAGGTATACATGTTTCACCCTAATACTACTCTTCAATGTGTTGCATGTCCATACCACAGTTCCATGGAGGCCATCTGCACCCAAAGATGGGAAAAGGCTTCAGAAAGCCATTTTACCCATTAGGGCACATTTGCCCTGTGAATATGGCACAAGGAGGTCCTAATAAAACAAAGAAACAACCCAGCAACTTTATCTGCAGCACTTACATGGTGCGTGTTCCCAAAAGTTTACTCAACAATATCAAGAGTATACTGTGGTGCTGAAATGCATTGATAGCCATGTATAGATCAAAATTTAAAACTATTGGCATTAAGGCATGTGTTGAATTTTAAGAGCTGGATGTTTTAAATTCATTAATAAATATTTGTTAATAAATACATGCAGGTGAACAAAGAATTTCATAACTACAAATTGTCATAAAAATAAAATTTAAAAATCTCCCAGAAACATGTTCAAATAGTTTTTCTTGTCATGTTAGTTACATAGCAGGGAAAGACAGACGAAAAATATTTTTTAAAATGTTTTCTGTTTCTCTTCCTGTTCAAAAATTAAAAATTTTTAAAAATTATAATTTTGCCCCTGTTATTTTCATGTCTCTCCCTTTATTTGGCCACAGACTGTAACTGAATTAATTAGATACACTGATACACTTCCATTTTTTTCATTCTTTTTGATCCCTCCTGAGATCAAAATCTTTCAGAGCTTGAAACTGAAGAAAAAAAAAAAAAATGTTGTAAAATTTTAACTGATTTACTTCTTTCTAAACATCCACAATATTAAGTGATTCATGAAAGAACTCTACAACTCAAAGCAGATGAGTTATAAAGTAGGTATGTGGTTTATTTCGGCGCCGGGCGCATGCAGAATATCTCCAAAAGGCATGCACACCCCAACGCGGCAACTTGCCTTGGTTATATACAGTAAAGTGTTACGTATGCATGAAGTTTCCCAATATACCTATACACATGCATAACCTATTCCTGCTTCGTATTAAAATTAGTTCCAGGAAGTTAATTTCCATAAACTCCTCCTGTCTGCACTTGCACAGTGCCTTCTGGTAGTGGTCGCCGGGGGTCATGGGGATGAAGGCTGATAACTCTTCTTCATCACCACTAGTTGACCTCCTGCCTTTGTGCAGACTCAGCTGCTCCTTGGCTCTTGTCCAAACCACAGAGTCGGTTTCAGCTGGCTTTTGAGACAGGTTCCCTATTTTTTGTCAGGAACCATCCTTTGTGAGGGGCCCCAAGACTCCTTGTTTCAGTTAATTTTGCGGTAGTAAGCAAAGACATTCAGCAATATCTATTTTAAATGTGATTAAGCAAGCCCCCATTCTTCAATTTCTGGCTTCAATAATGATTGTTTTATTTAAAAATCATTAACATGATTAAGCAAGCCCCCATTCTTCCATCCCTGGCTTCATAAGGGTGCATACTTTTGTTTTGAAATTTCAGATTAAAAGAGAAGCATATTTCACCAAAGAGAGAATCTTCGATGGCAAAATCTTTCAAGTGAAAAAATTCAGCGAACGTTGCTCATGTTCTGACATTTTTCTAGCTCTGGCCTGGAAAGTACTGAGGAGTTCATGTTTGCATGGAATTTAGTCTCTCTTCAGCAGTCTGTGCTGGCCACCATAAAAGGCAAAATGCTGAACTAGGTGGACTCTTGCTCCAAACCCAGAGCAAGACTTTGTCTCTTTATCTGGGACTGAAATTTCTTTCCAGTTTATATTCATGAATAATAAACCTAATGGGGCAGACCTCAAACCATTTATGACACCAGGCTCATAATTATAACTGAATTTCTAATGTAAAATGCATGTGGTACCCATAAAAGATATTAAAATTGTTCAGCAAGTGCAGTAAAATTAACTTTCAATGGCTAGCTCGTGATGACACATATCATGTTCATTATTGTATTAAATCCATATAACTACTGTATTTTAAGCAGGCAAATTTGGACAGAGAAAGCTGACGTCTTTTGATCCTGATATTCATTTTATCAGAAAGAGAGTGACAGAATAGACATGTAATAGACTCTACATATAATTGCAGAGGACATTGTGATTTTTGGCCACAATGCCACAGCAGTAGACAAAGGGAAAATTAAGGATATACATTCCTCTCAAAACACTCAGTTACTACATAACTTTTCTATTTCTCACCACAGTGGACTTAAAGACAGATGGTGGACTTCCAAGGGATAAAAAGATTGGACCAAAGTAAGAGGTTCTTGGATTGAAGCAATTGTGAGAAATTGCACAAAATTTTTAAGTGTGGACAACCATGATCTAAGGGAAAGAGATCCCCAAAGCTGTAAGAAGTGGTCAGGAAAACTCTTTTTTTGCCTTTCATACATCCAGACTTACCTACACTCACCTGCTGGTGTGGTCTTTGAGACTCTTTTCCAGCATGGCAGAAACACAGGTATGTACTAGTTGTGTCTTCACTGGTCTGTTCAACTGACTATAGCACAGAGATTGTATTATTAATTCTGAAGTACTTTAATTAATTAAGGTAAAATACCACTAGCACAGTAGCCAGGAGACAGCTCTATAATGTAGGCAAGCTTATTTTATACCAAGCATGCAGTTTTCTTTTCTGCATTTTATCCCATCATCTCTGCCCACCTTGAATAACTACCTATAAGCAACTCTCTTCTTCACTCAATTTTACAGTCTGCTTCCAGACAGAGATATCTTCTATGGCCCTTTGCTTGTGGAAGCTTTTTAAAGTTAATTTAGTCTTTCCACATAAGTCAGTATACATCTAGCCTCTGAATCACTTTTACTGCTCTTTTCTTTCTTTCTTCACACTTTCTTGTCATTTTTCTAGTTGGAGGATGCCAGAATGGAATGCAGTATTTCAGGTGGAGGCACTGGTGCTAGAGGGAAGGGAAAGTATCATCTTCCTCCCTTGCTGTCTGAATGCACTATAGAAATGCAGAGTGAAAAGACAACACTGTCTTCCTGGTCCCTCTCATCCCCTTCCAGTTCCTAAATACACATTTCTTTCATAACTCAGGGGGCATAGAAACCCCTAAGATGCGAGGAGTTGAGATAAAGCAGGAGAAGGCTGGGAAGGCAACCTGAAAGGGCTCAGTAGACGAGGAACTTACAGGCCTCAAGAGCTTAGAGACATCACACTGGCCAGAGACAAGTCACAAAGGATCAATGTTCACAGAGGAAAAGAGGTTAGGAACCAGGCTTTTTAATCTTGCCTACTTGCATACAAGTATGATTTTCCAGTCATGCTTGTCACTAAGGGGAGGTGAGTCCTAACTGGGCAGCCAGGCTGCCCTTTACATTCACCTTGCCAGAGCATAGATAGCAACACAACGCAGAAGACGATCAAACCCCCTATGTTCCCATACCTGCCAAGCCTTTTCTATGATTTTGCTGTTGTTGTTGTTCCTGCCCCCCAAGGAAGCCGGGCAAATGGGGGAAAACTGCAGCACCCCATAGTCATGAAAACATGGGCCTGCACAGCCATGTTTTCTTGCCCTGAGTTTCTTGCCCACAGGTGGGGAGCAAGCAGGCCCAGAGGAACACTTTGGCCCAGATTCCTTGCAGACTGGGGCTCTGTTTGTCAGAGCCAGGAGGGAAAGGGGTTCGGCTCTCCTTTCCTGTCCCCAGCTGCGAATGCCCTAACCTATGCCATCTTCCAGTCACCTAGATATCAGCAGCAGTTGGGAGCTGGAGCCCAGCACTTCAACCCAACCAGGTGCCTCCCTCGCATACCGTAACCATGACAAAATTGCAAGTTGGCCCAAGAAATGGGATTTTGAGCTCTCAGTGTCTGCTGAGAGTGGTTGTGTGTAGGAAGGCAGTCACTGCGGCGCAGAGGGGCACTAATCCAGCAGACGATCTGCTCTGCCCACATCCCAGGTGGACACGACCAATACACCAACATGCCAGCTGAAGCCTGCTCACATAAGCCGTAACGAAAAAAAAATACTGTTCTTAAATACATATAGCATTCTATCAAAGGAATCTAGAAAGTAAACGACCTGCATCATTCCTCAGAAAGGGAAGAATAAAGCAAGACTGAACATTTACCCTGACCCATTTAAGCATGTTGAATTCTCAGTTGTATCCGGCTGAACCTGGAAGAGGCTGCTCAGCCCTCTGCACATCGGAGCATGCAGAGCCAGAGTAGGACAGAGGGATGTGCACACAGTGGCAGAACTTGGATCCCAGTGACTTCTCCTCCCAGGTTTCTTTTCCTAGTGAATACTCGACTCAAGTGGCCAGCTTCACTGACAGCAAGTCTCCATAGATTCATCCTCATTTGAGAAACTACTACCACTACTAGGAGTAGAGATGGGCTTTCTGGAAACTGATGGGGTGAGCTGTATCTCTATAGTTCTAACAACTTCTGGTGTTGCATATATTCAGGTGAGGACACTGTCTGCTATCATCCCTTCCATCTCCACCTAAAGGATGCGGGAGTCCCCAGAACTCATACGAGTGCATTATTACAGATATCCAATTAACTTATGTTTTAAGACAAGAAGGTTACTGGTAGCTGAAATCTTTTTTCTTACAGTACCAGGAAAATTTAATATACGCTTTCAGTGTATTAAAAATTGACATAGTTTGTATTAGGCTGACTTGTGGTTTCTTCAGCTTAAAAATGGGCAGTACATAAGAAAATACAAACATGGTTTTATCTTGTATAGTGATTTATGACTGAATGATTTCCACAGAGGAGCATAGATAATCGTAGGATTTAGCCCACATTTATCATATAGACAGTGAAAACCAGAGTAGGTCAGCAGATCATTAGGGCAGGGTGTTTTTTCTGTCTGGAACTAAGTGCTAATTAAAAAATAATGTGAAGATTAAATTCTGTATTGTTTCAATTTATATAAAAATCAATAACTACCATATAAATCTACCATATAAATCTGCCATATAAATTTAAGTGTACCTAAAAGGAAGACAAACAGAACATAAATGTTTATGTGTGTAGCATGTGAGTATGGAATAAAGCATTCACAAAAGAATTCAAGGTAGCAGTTGGTTGCTTAAGTATTTTTATGACACCATTTTAAGTGATCTGATGATGTTTCTTCAAATGAAGCTGAGTCCTGAGGAAAACAGAAGGTGTCCTTTGGAGGACCTGCTGGATCTCTCCATGTGAGGAAGCAGATGGAACTTGCAGCTTGTTCTTCCTTTTTTTGTGGGAAGATATTTTTGCTGAAAGAAAGGAATTCTGGTCCCTGTGCTATTGCTCATTTGGTGTACAAACTTTAGCACACCATAAACACCATTCCAAGGCCACTTCCTATGGGTATCTTCAGGCACTGTTGAGGCAATGTAGAAATGTTTCACAGAAGAAGCATAAATTTTCCTATCAGTTATTGCCAGTTCTCTCTACAACTCTCTGCACTCCTTTAGGAAGGCATCACATTTTCAGGCTGGGGGAGCTGAAATGCTGGAGTACTGATTTTTCCTGTTAACAGAAGCTTCTCAGCCAACCCAGAGGAATAACAGACACAGGAACAATTTGCTTATGGTAAACTGTCTTCCAGTTTGAGTCTAGTCCAGACCGTGTCTTTTCAAATACTGTGTTTTAACTCAGCACAAAGTTTTGCATAAGCTTTATTAAAAAAAAAAAAAAAAAAAGATGGGATTCTATGGGCTGTGCAATGCAAATTCCCAAATCAATCAATCATAATATCCAAACCTGATCTAAAAATACATTTTTTTAATTATATTTTTTTTCCTTCTTCTCTTTCCAAGCACAGATAAGCACAGATTGCAAACACATCCAGGAAATCCACTCAATATAACTGATATAACTGTATTCACCAGAAAGCAGATTCCTTCTTGGAGTACACATCGGGGAAAAGCTGTTTTATGTAAACGGGAAGAGAACAGAGAAGATTAACAAGTGTTTTTCTTCTTGCAAACATAAGCAGAGCTAGCAGGTGCAATTCAGTACTGGCTAATAGGAAAATCCTTGTTATTTATTATTTGCATTACTGCAGCACTGACAAACATGGAACAAGGAGTTCCCTGCATGAGGAGCTAACACTCTAGACAGGGTGAGAGATGCATCTGAACACTCATGAAGTGTCAGGAGAACAATTTTGGTCAGCACAGTATGATCTGTATTTTTGTTCTTTGCATTATTACATTAAAATTGACATTGTATCTAAATATTTTATCAAAAAAAAAAAAAAAAAACACAAACCAACAGTTATGGGTACATTCAGTAAGTGCTTTTTCTGTGCTTGGTCTCAGAGTTGTTAATATTTTTAGTTAACTATTTTAAAGGCTATTCTTTTAGGAAAATCCTTCTGGAAACTTCTTACTGAATTCCACTGTTGTCTAACAGGCCAACTTTATTTTTTTCCTTTAACTCTTCCAAAGTGGTCTATCTGATTAGAGAAGCATGTCTCTCTTACAAAATGCAGGCTCTCTCTACCTATCCATTTCTCTAAGCTTTATACTACAACAGCCATTTGGATCCAGAACTCACATTCCCTTTAACAAACTAAAAACTCATGCAGTATAGTGCCACTGCTTTTCCATCCACACATCTAGGCAGCAACCTCCCAAACTTCTGGGACTGCTCGTGACTCCGAGACCCCACCTTGCATCCCTATCACTTCTGCTGTTCCCTATTTCGTTTTCCCTGTGACCTTCTTATCCAACACACTCCAGTCTGGTGGGACCCCCATGCCACCAGGGGTAGCAGCCTCGCAGACGGGGGCTGGTTGTTCCACAGATCCTGGGGATCCTGCTGAAGGAAGTCTGAAAGAAGACAAAAAAATAAAATAAAAAAAAATAATAATAAAAAGAAAAAAATGGAGAGGCCACGCAGGAATCTAGCTGGCCAAGAAAGCAGAAGGAAGACAACTCTGATGTATAGGGGGGAAAAAATGGTGTTTCCCATGTGGGTGGGTATTGAGGCTTTTGCCTTAGCACAGTATAACTTATATTTCTGTGTCAAGCTGTCCCTTTGCCGCTCCGATTTATTCCTTTGTTTTAGGGCCTCGAAAGGTCCCGCCAGCTTTTTCTCCGTTTAGTCTTGCAGCTTGTTCGGGACATTTTGTGGGTGTTGCCGCCCTTTTTTATTTCACTTTCCTCCCCACAACCGGTCTCCCCGGCAGGCATCGCCCCTTCCCCACGGGAAAGCCAACCCCTGCCCCTCGACGGCACGGGGCCGCGGGCTCCTCGGGCTCCCTCCTCCTCGGCCGTGGCTCTGTGGCAGGGCTCGGGCGGCTCCTCCCCGCTGCCGAGGCGGGAACCGGGCTCCGGGCACCCTCCCGGGAACCCTCCCGGGCACCTCCAGACTTCTCCGGGCCGCGCCGCTCGGGGAGGCTCCGCTCGGCGGCCAGGTAAACCTCCGGCCGCACCACCACAGCCGGGGGGACCGAGGGGAGCGGGGCTCCGGGCGGGCCCCTCCGTGCCGGCGGGCCCCCGGGTCGGGCCGCCCCTGGGAGGGAGCGGGGCACGGGAGCGGGGACCGGGGGCTGGGGCTGGGCGGGCGGCGGTGCCGGCCGTGTGGGGCGGGCGCGGTGCCGGCTCCCCCCGGCCGGGGCGGCGGTTGGTTTCTCCTGGCAGCGGAGGCAGGGCCAGGCGCGGCGAGGGTGGGCGCGGAGTTGGCGGCGGGGCCGGGGGAGGAGGCGGCGGCGGCGGAGTTGGGTCCGGACGCGGCGGCAGGAGGTGAGGGACGGGGCTCCGGCAGCGGGAGTCGGGGCGAGCCGGGAGCGGGGAGCCCCGCGGCGGGCAGCTCGGCGACGGGGAGCACCGGGACGGGGAGACCGAAGACGGGGAGCGCGGGGACGGGCGGACCCAAGACGGGGAGCCCCGGGGCAGGCAGCCCGGGGACGGGGAGCACCAAGACGGGCAGCCCCGGGGCGGGGAGCCGGGTCTCGCCCTGCCCCCGCCGTGAGCCGTGAGCGGGCAGAGCCGCGCTGCCCGGCGGGGCCGGAGCCGGGGCCGGCCACGTGTCGGGGGCGGCGGGCGAGGCACGGCGGGGGGCGTGCGGCTCCGCGCTGCCCTCTCGCTTTCCTTCCCCCGCCGCAGGTCCGCGGAGCCCCCAGCTTCGCCTCGCTTCTCCTCGCCGGCCGGAGCCGAATGCGCCCGGAGGGGAAGGTCCCGTCGCGGGCCGGGCCGCCGCCGTCCGCCGGTGCCGGATCCGGAGCGATGTCGGGGCGCGAAGCCGAGCGCGGCGGGGCGCTGTGCCTGGGGCTGCTGCTGCACGTCCTGCTGGGCTGCGGCTCGGCTCAGCAGCCCGGCGGCTGCCCGGCCGGCTGCGAGTGCTCGGAGGCGGCCAAGACGGTGAAGTGCGTGAACGGCAACCTGACGGACGTGCCGCCCGACCTGCCGCCCTACGTGCGCAACCTCTTCATCACCGGCAACCCGCTGCGCCGCCTGCCCGCCGGCGCCTTCGCCGCCCAGCGCCTGGCCGGGCTGGGCGCCCTCAACCTCAGCGGCAACCACCTGCGGGTCGTGGAGGCCGGCGCCCTCTCGGCCCTGCCCGCCCTGCGGCAGCTGGACCTCAGCGGCAACCCGCTGGAGTCCCTCAGCCCGCAGGCCTTCGGCGAGGGCGGCAGCCCGCTGGAGGAGCTGGCCCTCCGCGGGGCTCTGCGCGACCAGGGTGCGCTGCTGGGGCTGGCCGCCCTGCTGCAGGCCGGGGCCCTGCGCAACCTCAGCCGCCTGGAGCTGGCCGACAACGGGCTGCTGCTGCTGCCCGCCGGCATGTTCAGTGCGCTGCCCGCCCTGCGGCACCTGGACCTCAGCAACAACTCGCTGGTGGGGCTGCGGAACGTCTCCTTCCAGGGGCTGGTCCAGCTGCAGAGCCTCAACCTCAGCGACAACTCGCTGGGCGTGCTGAGGAACAGCACGCTGGCACAGTGGCGCGGGCTGCCCGCCCTGCGGCGCATCGGCTTTGGCCGCAACGCCTGGGTCTGCGACTGTGCCATCGAGGACCTAGTGGCCTGGCTCAAGGAGAGCGACCAGGTAGAGGGCAAGGAGGCCCTGACCTGCGCCCACCCCGAGAAGATGCAGGGCAAAGCCCTGCTGAAGATCAACGCCTCAGACCTGAACTGCTCCGTGCCCGTAGACCTGCCTTCCCAGCTACAGACTTCCTACGTCTTCTTAGGGATAGTCTTGGCTCTCATCGGGGCCATCTTTCTCCTGGTTTTGTACTTGAACCGAAAAGGAATCAAAAAGTGGATGCACAACATCCGAGACGCCTGTAGGGATCACATGGAGGGATATCACTACAGATACGAGATCAATGCCGACCCCAGGTTAACAAACCTCAGCTCCAACTCGGATGTCTGACAAAGCGCTGCGGAAGCGGGGCACTGCACAGTAGCTATGCATGAAACGTAGACTGATGCTTTACCCTTGTGCTTGCTTCCCTCTCCCCAGAAATCTCAGACGTGCTTGCAACATGAGGGGGATATGCCTCCATGTGATGTTCATTACACTTCTCTCTTTGTTCTGAGATGCTGGGCAGCTGAGCATGGTGTTGGGCTGTAAGAAACAAGCTGCTACTTCTCTTCCTCCTTACCTGTTTTCATTGGTACTTGTGGGAAGCTTTTTCCAAGATCTCAAAAGAAAAAAAGGATTCTCTCTGTGATGCTCCAAAGCCACCAGAGTTTATATTATGTATACATATATATATATATACACATACACAGAAACCATTCAACAAAAGCTGCCTCAACTTTCTGGGAAAAAAGATTATGATCTTCTGTGCCACTTTTGTTCTTGTATATCTGAACTGTGATGACGATGATTCCATTTCATAGACTTACACTGAGTCTCAGAAAAACAAAGAAACTCCTTTTAACAAGTCCTCTGTAACAACGAAGGAAATCAACTAGTGAGCATGCACAAATACTTTATAGTTTTACATGTTAGGAAATTTATGATCTCAGTAAGTCTCTTAGTATTTTATACTAAGTTATTTTTGATTGCAGTTTACCTGAAAAGACATTTTTTTTCTATATAAGCTGCATCTAAACTCCGTCTGAACCATTAAATTCAATAAACAGTCTTACAAGAACTTGTGTTGAAGTTTGCTGTTTAATGAGAAATGTATGGACATCTAAGAATGTTAATAACTTTAGAGTCTCTGGAGTAATAGCCCTATGGTAGTAATCTGAATAAAATTTTGTATGAACATGTAGCTTAGAGACATAAATATTTATGGCAATTTTGTGAAATAGGCTTTAAGAATTACACTGATCAACGGCGAGAGTAGTTCCACTTGGCACAAAAGCCCCAGTCTGCTCTCCCGAAACAACTGCAAAACATCGAGACAGATGCTAGGGTCTATCTAGCTGGGAAGGTACGAGCTAATAGAATTTACATAAGCTCTTCTCTACCAAATTTTAAAACATTCAAATTAAACTGCAGAGTTTGCAAGCTAAAGAAAATTGTACCGGAATGGAGGTGTTTGTTAAAAAAGATATGCTTGCAGGTCCTGAACAAAATTAAGTGCAGCTCAGTCGTGTAAGTCAGTGCAGCACTTAGTAAATTAAGTTCTTGCTGTTTGATTTTAAACTCTTGGTGCAATCCTTTAGTGACTACATTCAGTAATTCAGTGGAACTTTGCATTTATCTTAAAACATCTAACAGGTATGTTTAAGTATTGTGTATTTTCTCATGCTAATTACTTGCTTGGGAATGCATTTTCATGTAAATATATGAAGCATGCAAAGAAAAACTTCAGAAATGCATCATTAACTAACTAGTTCTGAAGGCATATCAAAAGGTTAGCAAGAACCTTCCGATGGCCGTCAGTAATTAATGCACTTTTCCTAATACATTCTTAGATTTTTAATGGAAAAAAAAATACACCAAATGTACAAGTGTAATGTAAATTGGTATCTGTCAGTATATTGGTGGAGCTTTTTCCATGGTCACTGTTAATGGAAGCTCTTAAGCATCTCTAAAATTTTATGAATTAGCAGCAAATTTCCTTCATTTTCAAAAATGACAGTTTTGTCATAGATATATGCCTTCGGTAAGAGCTCATAAATATAAAATAGTCCTTAAGGAATCAGAAGAAATATAATCTATCTGGGGCATCAGTATTATTCAAATGCATTTTTCTCTCCATGTAACTTCAGACATTGTCAAAACAAGTAGCACAAGTTGGTTTAGACTAATTCTCTATTTATTTAAATGGGCTTTATTCAATACCAGCAATTTTTTTAATGTGCTTTTGTACATTTGCCCTCAAAAGTAAAAAAGAACATTAAGTACAATTAATATTTTGATAAACCAGTGTATTCTACAATTAATGTGTGTTCAACAATAGCCTATTTCTCCTGCTGTATTTAAATGTATGAGCAATACCTGAATAACAGCATATGAATTTAAGTTTGTGGATTCTTAAAAACAAACTGCTGGCCTGAATGTTAGCTGCACATGCTTTAAGAATAGTGTAAAAAAGCCCGGTGTGAATAATTATTACTGTGCAACTATGCAAACTGTTCATACTTAGCATACACCCAATAGTTTATGTAACAAGGTAGAGTTTACAATATCTGTGCAGTGTGCTGTGTTGTATTGGTCATTTTGGAGATTATCAATTTCCACTCATCTATACAGTGCCAAGAGGAGAGGAGCGTCATCCTTGCTTAAGATGCTTCTCTGATGTTCTAGATAAAATATGTACAAAGACAATGGGCAGTTGTCTTCTTGGGCAATTTCTTGTTTGTTTTCTTAACAGATGCTTTCAAGTAACTGCAGCGAAAACCTATGATCCATAATGTGTTATAGTAACAGACATGCATTTGTAGAACCTTGTAAGGATGGGCAATGACTTGAATCACAGTCTGTCACCACCGGACTGAGTATTTGTATAGTGAGCAAGTGTGACTCTTGTACCACACCTATTATTCTAAAGATTATTATTATTTTTGTATCATGGAACCTCATTGTAATATACTTTAATTAGAGACCTGGTGATGGAGACTTCAAAATATTTTTTCCATTTGCTTATATGTGCATTTATTAGGATATAACAGTTAGCATGTGTGAATATTGTGATGGATGACACTCTCTTACAGTGTTTGACCAACAGTGAATGCTTTGGTGTTTTGTACAATGCATTTGGTCTTAAATCCCCTTCTACAACCAGTGCTTGAAATTTGTTTTCCTTTCCTATTATGAAATAGTTACAGTGGTGCTCAGAAGACATATAAAAAGTAGCTCCCGAAGTGCTTCAGAGCTTGGTTAAAAACTATTTAATTTAAAATAGCATTAGTTTAAGGGTTCTTCTGAAGCATATTTTATTCTGCTTTGACACCTAAAACTTCAATTGATTACTATTTCCAGAGCAGCTTAATTAGCCAGGCTGTTATATTAATTCATTCTTCAATAAAACACGTGCAGTACTAAATGCCTCTAAAATGTGTTTTGTATATGTAAAACCCCAAAGTTCTGCATGACACAGTTGTCATTGATGTTTCATCGAAATCTGAAAGGAATGGGCATATCTGAAGGGAAGGCAACGCAGCTAAGAAGCAAGAACGATGGATTATCCAAGGGTCAGCTGCTCTCTTAAAAAGAGAGCTAGTTTTAGTTGTAATGAGTTAAATCTTTCTTACAGAAGTAACACAAGGAATTTAAGTTGTTTTAAAGTATCATCCTTAAATATTTTCTATATGCCCTGTTGCCACGTAAGAAACAGAAAATTCCCTAAATGTTTCTTTACCCAAGGTAGCTCAGTGTTAGATCACCTGACATTTTGTACTCTCAGCAAGCCGTAATACTCCCAATAATTTTTACATCCAAAAAGGTACTTTGAAGCTTTGTGCAAGAGCTTTACATCTTTTTACTGTGGGTAATTTACCTTTTAAGAACTAGTGGCAATCACCAGCGACATGGTAGCTTGTGAAGCCGCCTGTTCAGACCCGTACACAGTTGTTGACTGAGATGTCACTGAAGACAGGCATGACAAAATATTCACAAGATGACTGTGCCAAGATCCCAACTCTCATTATTCTACCAGCATTTTCCCTGTGGTATACTGTGTTCTTTGTGCATCTACATAATTTCTTTTTTTGCCTCATTTTCCCAAGAAATCCATTAAAAGGAATATCATGAATCTGTGCAGGTGGAGAAATCAGTCTGACTGCACCTGTATTTATGGTTTTGCATCTTCATTTCCCTTTACATCTTAGCATGAAAAAGAGCCTTTGTCGAGGTGGACAGAGTGATAATCTGATATGCTCTTTTTCTTTAGCAGCTGAATGTTCGAGAAGAACCATTCATTCTCAGCATATGATGAAGGAAAATAGCATTTGGTAAGAAAAACATTTCAGTTTCAAGCTTCCAAATGGCATTTATATTCTTCAAGAGACAGTTGAAGGGAGAAGCTTATAAAGGAAAGAGAGATATCAGCCCTGAAAATCAGAACACTATCGACAGGAAAAATCTGTATCTTTTATGTTATGGTCACGTTTAATAGATATGGCTCTAATTTCTTCCTGTTGCTATAAATAGAGTTTTTGCTAACAGGTGGAGTCACGTCCTATAATATTTGCAATGCAGGTGGTTTTGGGGGTTATAATAGAAGACTGAATTTAATTCAGTTTCTGCTGATCTAATAATGACTAAATGAGGCCCACAGCTCCATGCTCTGTTTTTATAAATGTGCTGCTTGCTAGTTGCAAAGCCCTTGACTTAAATGAAAGCCCACCAAGGCAGAGGGAAAGACAGTCTGTTTTGGGAGTGTGACATTTACTGGATATTTCATACATGCTTAAAGAAGAGAAACAAACCATGTGGGTGGCAAGCGTCCATTGCTGATGAAGAATTAAATGCGTTCCTCTGGTTTCTTGAGTCAATTTAGCAGTAGCAGAAAAGTGGTGCCTTTTACCGACACAACAAACCAAACAGCACTCCTCTCCCAGCTTGGAGGAAAAAAAAAATCACAAGCTTTTCAATGTGAAAATATAGGTCTGCAGTGTAAGAATATCCTTAAAAAGGAATTTTGCTTTCTCAACAGCATTACAATTTTCATGTTGTTCCATCCTTGGAAAACCTTGCTATGCCAGAAGTCATCTGTAGTGTAGGCAAAGCTTGAAATTAGGCCTTGCATTCCCAATCTTATCCTAAATAGAACTAGGGAACTATTAAAATAATTAAAATGGTACTTTAGACACTATTTGTATTTCGGTTAATAATCTAATACTTGCAATTACTTATATTTTTCAAAGTATTCATTAGATATATTTTCCTTTCTGATGACAGACTAACAAAATAACAGAACAGATTCGTGTTTTCCTGTAATTATGCATGAAAGCATCTGAATAAATTAGCAATGTTGTTTCCGTGCATACAGTGATGAAAAGTTTAGAAATCCATCTAGTGTTCTAGAATGTTTTGCTATTCTAGACATTTTAGATATGCAAGAAACTGATGTTTTTCAGATTGAACTTTTACTTCGTAATTAAAAAATGAAACCTCAAAAAAATAAAATGACTATCAGATTGCTTATAAATGTTATATGTTCTCAATGTTGATTTAATTATTGTAAGTCCTCATTGACACTGAGGTCTTTGCTAAGTGTGATTGTTTTCTGTATAGGTCAAAGTGATTATTGTACTGTGAATTTGCATGACATGACAGTGAAAAAACAACTTCCATTTAAGTAGTATGATTACTTTCTCTAGAAAGAAATTTTGTCAGTGAGTTTAATGGGTTATGGTTTAACCATTCTTGTTATTTTTTGGACATAATTTGATAGCTTTTTCTTTTTCGTGTATGCATTACTGATTTTAAAGTTCGTTGCAGATTCTAAATTTAACAGTAATGGATTTTCGAGTTTTTAATTACTAGATCAAATTGTGTGTTTTAAAGTCTTCAAATGTGTATTTACATAGTGAAATATAGAGGCACTCATTGGTGGCACGCATTTTTCTTACTGTGATGGAAGTATTAAAGAAAAGTATTTCTGAAATAGAGAGTTTCAGAGAAGAAAAAAAAAGCATTCTGGTGGCAAACTATTTTGTTTTTACAACTTCTGTTAATGTAAGTACTTGGACTGTGACTGTGGAGATTCAAGGGGGCAGATGTTATTTCATCTTATCATAGATAGCTATTGCAGATGTCTGAAATTTTAGCAGAATGGAGCAATTTCTCGGGGCTGTCCCAGTAGTATACCTGATGACTTAGTTAACCGTGTATTTAAGCTGCATGCTGTTGCTGTTTTTTCACATTCTTAGGGACACTAAACAGGGGAGGATGTTCAGTTTTACCAGGAATGGGCTGATCTGTCCTAGATTTTATCTTCAGGCAGTTGTCTTAATATCTGTCCACAGCCTACTTTAGCTACTCCATTTATTCCAGTATAAATTTTGTGTGTGGCATACCCTGTGGTAGCTTCGCATGAAATCGTGGACATTTATTCAATAAAGAACTCATTTGTCAAATTGACATTATCAAATGTCACATAGACATTTTAACAGAATCCAGGGTATACTTCATGCTGGCAATATAAGAGCATTGAGTAACAGCAGTAAAATATCAAAATAATAAAACATACCATTCCTTTCAAGAGTGCTGTAAGTGATCATGGACTGACACCACGTTGGGGCATTTGAACATTGTAATAAGCTTATTTTGAAGAAGGAAAAAGAAGTACTTACTGTATTGACAGTTGTTTTTTCATCCTCAGGTAGGTGTCTTCACTCATTCTCTTTAACAGCTTAAGAACAAATAGTAGCCAAATCCTGTAGATAAAAAATTGAGTCCATTTAAGCCAGTGGATTTACCCGGTGCTTTTGCTTCCCTGTTTTCAGGAATGGGTGTTTTTGTTAGCCTGGAGGAGATTGAGAGAGCTCTTAAACATCAGAAACAAGAATTCATATATATATATACATGCATGCATATTTTTCATATATAAACATATATATGATGTAAATCGAGGAGACTAAGGGAGAGTAAAGTTTGAGCCACAACAATCTCTTCAGTATTTTCTGTTGTCTATGTTAGGTGCCTAATTTTCCCCACACATTGCAAAGGGGATCAAAGTGTCCATGTGGAGCAAATATGCCTCTGACAAGCACTGGGGATTTACACTAGCACTGGCACTGAAGTTGGCACAGATCGGTGCTAAGTAGCCAAGGTTTTCTAAAGCATTTTCTAGAGTGACTGGGGTTGAGCTTTCAAGGTAGTTTAAGGGGCTTTCTTTTCAAAAGCAGGTAGAACACCTTTTGGAAAATCACGTTGTTTGATTGTTTCTTTTGAGTGAATTGAACTAAACGTGGGAAAAAAACAACAGTGTGAAAATGCATGTGTCGGGTATACACTCGAGAGATGTTATAAATACATGTAAGAGCTTTTCAAATCCCCCAGTCTTTGCTCTTTATTGCTTCTTGGATTAATCTCCATAACACCTCTATGCAGAATATCCTCTTGCTTCTCCAGCTCACTTATTTAATCATCTGTGATCGAAATACCCTTTTTCCATCACCTCTGTATTGTGCCAAGCTTGATTACTTCACCTCAGTAAGCAAAGATACAATTCCTATGAAACAAGTCAAATAAAATAAAGAAAATCAAATATTGAAGGTTTGTCACTAAGTTAGTAGGTGATATCTATTGTTAGACTTGCATATGGGTTTTCTCTTTTCCTGTCTGCCCCTTTCTATTTGGTTTTCCAGCATACCAGAAAACTCCTGTGGAAGCCCAGAGGCAAAAGAAGATTTTAGTTTGAGAAAATAGTCTAGAAAAAAAAATGCAGAAACAGTGCTCAAACTTTTCTGACACCCAGGATAGTAAAATGGCACCAAAAATAGCTCCACTAACACAGTCTTCATTTGTCAGAAACCCTACGTACGCAGAAAGAAACGGAGTGCTGAATTTGCGGTATGGGTGTGTGTGCTGTTTTAAGTGGATCGGGAGACTTCTAGCACAATAGCTTACTGCAGCTCAGCTCCAGTGTCTCCTCCCCGAAACCCCCTACAGTCCCCCATAATCTCCAAGAGGGCTCAGATGAGTTTGGGACAGGCATTCAGCAGATCATGATACTCTGTTTATATTAATAATCACATATGAAGACACTTTTTTCAGTCACATAAAGAAACATATCCTCGTGCTTGTCAATGTTAACACAGAAACAAACTAGCTGGCACAAGCCTGGTTTTATCTGTAAATACCAAAAAATGCTCCAAATCTGAATTTAGAACGAACGGATGTCTTTCAGCAAGCTCAAGTATAAATTCAGCAGGATTTCCAATTTAATCCAGGATACGTTGACACTGAAATTTATTGCAAACAGAAGAATGACTTGTTTTTCCTGGTAGCTATGCAGGCTATGCCTTCCCACAGAGCAGTGCAAGGTGTTTTATTCCATAGGTTTCCAGGGAGACAGTCACAATCCAGTAGGGGTTACTGTTGTTCTTAATAAAGCACTCTAGATTTTGTAGTTTTAGCAATTTTTCTGATGAAACTCACAGAGATAGCAGGTAGCATTTGATAAATGACAATGAGTAACATGAATTGATTTGACCTATTTCAAACACATCACGCTGCGGTGCACCAGCTTAGAGCAGATGATACTGGTGCTTCCACCAGCTAGATTGTTGTTTTAATCAGTAAGAAAAAACTCAAAACTGAGTATTAGTCCCTACAAAACATCCCCATCACTTAGCAGTTGATACAGCATAAAGGATATCCAAAATATGTTTGATACAGGGGCAAAGCACCTGCTTCCTGGCAGCAATTCTAGGTTTGTTCACATACAAATTGTCCAATAGTTCACAGAAAACTATGTTTGCTTTTTGATTCAGAAGGAAAACTGGAGCAAACAACAACTGAAAAACAAAAACAAAAACAAAAACAAACAAACAAAAAAAACAGCAAAAGATAAATTAACAGACAAAAAGTGTCTCATCTTTAAATAATAATAGTTACTGTTTGCATTAGTGATGAGAATTCAAGAAAATTTTATCATAGAAATATAGTTTTCTTCATTATACATTGGACATCATAAACACTGACGTGCTGAGGCAGCTTGCAGTGTCAGGAGCCACATGGATAGTGCAGAGGAGCTGCTGAGGACCCTTCCAATCTTGTTATCTGTTATTCTGCCATGCGGAGGTGAGAAGTAGAAAAGAAAAGATCTTTGACAGAACAAACTGTTTCTTAAGAGAAACATGGCAGAGCCAAAAACCTCGTGTAATATCAGCTGAATGATGTGGCAATGGTAAAGATTCTGCAGCAGAGGTACAGTTTCTTTCAGAAGTTTCAGGTTATTTAGGTTTATTCAGAGTTTTATTGGAGCCGCAGCCAGTTCACATATCAACATTTAATCCAGCACAGCAGCAGATATCGATACCAGGATGTGCTATACATTTTGTTTCCATTATCTTCGTGCTGCACTCTTTGCCTTCCAGCAATACCTTAAGCAGTTGTTTTTCCCTCCTTCTCTCCCGAGGGGAGCTTGTACCCTGTCTGAGGGACAGCGTCTGCACTGCCTTGCCTCGTGTTTCGGAGAGAAGCAAATTAAAGCACCTTGTACTTAAAGCAGAAGGTTGATTAGTTTTGTATATTTCCTAAATCCTGGAGGTGTTATCCTTTCCAAATGATATTTGCAATATCCAAAGTAATATCCCTTGGAATGCCTGCTGCTTGGAGAGTTTTGTCTCCTGTGCAAAAAGCCTTTTGTCTGCAAAGAAAAAGTTGTTTAAGACACTTTATTCTCTTTGATTTAGTCTTAAATGTTCATCTTTCCAAATGAATATAATAGTCTTAAAATTTTCTTTTGCATCATGAAGTAGAACATAAGCTAGGCATAAATTTGGCGAGGCCCACAGGAAAATAGTTTTTTAGAAGCAGTGAAAAAATACGGAGCAAGAATCATACCAACTAAATAAGGTCTTAAATTGCATAGGAGTAAACAAGCCCACTCCGCCGGCATCCTGCTTAAGCTTGCACCACCACAGACATCCCTGCTGCTCCAGCAGCACCCCGGTGGTAGGATCAAGCCAGCACTCAGAACAAACTCCTTCAACAGCAAAACATGAGTTTTGCTTCAGATTTAGGACTTTTCTGAGGGTTTTCTACAGTGCTGAGCCTTGTGATATGCCGGGCCCTATCCAGAGCTCTCAGGTATGAGTGCCATTGTCTCCTGCAGGCTGTGTTCCCCTCTCCTCCCACTGTACAAAACCACTCTCACGACCTGCCAAATCCTTATCTCGGGATGTAGGAGACAGGAACTCTCTAACCCAAAACTGCCAGTCAGCCACTTCTCCCCTCATTTTATTGCTGGTGCCATGGTATTGCTCACAGAGAGCTTCCTCCCACCTGTGACTGCAGCTTCTCACAGCAGACTCACTGCCTGAGCCTGCCTTGTTCTGGGGGAGCAGTGCCCCACCACCCAGCTACAAAGGACATGAACTTCATCCCCTCGACTCCCTGGACACACAACATTTGAAACTCAGGGTTGCTCTAGTGTTCTTCAGCCAGAACTCAGCATGTGCTGGTCTGAGCTTTGCAATCTCTTTAGGAGTATGAGGAGTACAAGGGAAGATGTCCAGACAACTTCAATATCTCAGGAATTGCTCTTACTGCCTTTAAAAGAAAAGGGGAAAACATCCCCATGCCCTTTTGTTCTTCACCTCATAATCACACAAATAAATCAAATTCATTTTATGCATTTTCAGATTATATATCTATGTACAAGTACATATATATATATACATACACACATAGATTTACATGATACATTTTAAAATTTATAACTTCTTTCTGGGTTAAATATGTGCATGAAAACACATGCTCCCTATACACAGGTAGGGATGGATATGCAGTTCTTGGTGGAAATTAATATTTCAGTTTTATCTTATGGTCAGACTTTTAGAAATAATGGTAAACAACAGCTATTTACATTCTGGTCACTGTGGTTTTGTTCGTTTGTTTGTTTTGGGATATTTATTTTATTTATTTATTTTTGAAAAGAAAATAATAAGTCTAATGCCTTAGAACTCATAATTGCAGTAAAATTTTGCAATAAACACTTTTGATAACAGGAATGATAGTGCAGGTTAGCATGGCAATTTTTAGCTTCTATTACGTCTTATGAGTAGCTTTAGAATTCATAACTTGTAAAACAGTCAGACAGAAGCCTATCTTGGGTGAATAGTTTAGCAAAAAATACTCCCTTGCCTCCACTTGGGTTTTATTGCTTCTTCAGCACGGAGATGCTGCCAATATTTTGACACTTTTTTTCTCTTTAAAATCTGTGTAGCTCTGTCTGATTGTATGCCTTCAGAGAAAAAGAGCAAGGGACTGGGATATTCTTGCATTTTTTTTTTTTTTTTTTTTTTTTTTTGTCAAAACAAATGAAAGATAATTACCAGAAAACAATATCATTCAGCAGTAGGAGAGCAGTTACACTCAATACAAGTATTTATGCCTTGTGGACGGGTATCGGCATGGTTAGTGCTTCATTTGGCTATAACATTTTGGTTGTGTACCTGGAAAGATTGGTCTCAAAATACTACAATATAGGATTGTCTTTGAAAAAGGGAGAGAAAAGGCACTACACTTATCCTGATTTCATTTGCAGCTTCATTTTTGCTAATGGATATTGCAAAGTGAGACTTGTTAATACTGCAAAAATTATCATAACTTTTTGACTTGATAATAAAATTCTATAAAGTAGTAGTAGGTAGGTGTTCTAAATGCATTAAGAAAAATATTTTCAGAAGCATGCAGTCATTTTTACTGTGAGCTTTTTGGGGTAGAGGACAGCTTTGTTCTGTATTTCTCTATTGCCTGGCACATTGGGTTGCTGATCTCTGTCAGGAGCATCCAAATGCTGCTGCAAAATAAGTAATAGTAGCACTAATACAGAGCAGTACACCACACTTTCATGTTAACTGCCCAGTAACACTGTTTTAACAAAACCAATGCATTTGGGATAGTGTAACAAACCCCCAATGCCCAGGCCTCGTCCTTCAGTTCTTAGCACGAAGTAAAGAACACTTTCTTGTCACAAAGCACTCAACATTACAATAGCGTTCTGCCAGGAAAGAGATTTTAAATGAGATACTTTGGGAGAGGCCTAAGAATTCCTCAGACAGCTAAATACTGCTTACTAAACTGAGGAAACTCTATGGTTTAATGTAGAGAAACACGAGCTGGCTTTAAAAGCAATGCTATGTGCATGAGAAGTCTCGCTGTGGTGTTACAGAGCTCCTTGTGAGAGAATTTACCCTGCTGGAGATGCTGCCTCTTGCAAGAGCAGCAGCAACAACAAGATGCCCTCCTTCTTGTCCTAACAGTTCTTCAAGAAAATACCAAAAAGCCTAATGAAGGACAAAACTCTCATATAGAAATAATTTTAACAAATCCCTCAGTCTATTGACTGAGATTGCATTTGTGAAAAGAATTCAGGGAAAGAGGATGCCAGGTACTTTCAATTGCACCAGAAATACACTTTCCACTGGAGTCCTCTGAATATCATTGTCCCCTGCCCTGTTAAGCCGTGCTGTCTTTCCTGGAGACAGAATCCCAGAATCCCAAAAGGGCTGAGTTTGGCAGGACTCTCTAGAGGCCACCTGCTCCAACCCCTGCTCCAGCAGGGACACCCAGAGCAGGCTGCCCAGGACCACGTCCAGGTGGCTTTTGAAGGTCCCCAGGAGGGGAGACTCCACAGCCTCTCTGGAAAGAGAGATAGTCCCCTGAGGCAGATGTGCCCAGTCCTTCAATCATCACAGCACCTCTGCTCCGAGCCAGGTCCTCACAGAGGAGGATAACAGTGAAGAGGGTCATGAGCTTACATCTTTTAAATAAATTGATTAAAAATATCTGTGCAAGTAGACCTTGCAGAAACCTCTGTGGGATGCTCTGGACTGTTAAGTCTGAAGGGCTGTAGCTAGTCTGCAGTGAAGTATTTGTATCAAAGTAATGTAAACCCTGTGGTGTTTCTCCTTCATTTATTTTCTTTCACATGCTTCCAAATGTGCTAATTTTATGCAAAGATGTCTGTTAGCTGTAACAAATATTTATCCTCCACAGGAGCTGAACTCTTCTGAGTGCGCAGTGGTTCCTGCAAGCAGGCTTTTGAGCGAGGCAGGTGTACGCCTGCTCTGTCTCTTCCCTTTTTTTCCAGCCAGCCACCTTGCATTTCCCTCCTCAAAGGAGCTGGAGCTCCCAAGGTCTGATTCTGTCTGTGGAGCTGTAATAGGCTCCGGTGGGAGTTGGGCATGAGGTCTTTGAAGATAGGTAATGGCTCAGAAAGGCACATCCAATACCTGAGCAAACTCTTTGTACTCCTGGCCAGTAACTTAGGCTTGCCCTGAACTTCAGAATGACACACACACAAAGCAATGCATTGTTTTTCCAAGTAAATGAGCCTTAACACAGCAGCAGGAGGTAGGGGCTGGCTTTCCCTTTCATAGTCGTGCCTGGTAAATTTTGAATCCACTCCAAAGGAAAACAGATAGATGCGCTTTCTTTGGACACTGTAGCTCAATTATCTTCAAATACTTCATGTACATTCTGCTTATGATCATGTCATATCAGTGATGTTTCTTAATTCATTGGGGGGGGGAAGACTTGGAGAGAACAGGCAACTCAGACAATTTTCTGTTCTGTGACAGCAGATCTTAATTTATCTCATAATTCTTCTGAGTCATCACTAGAATATATGCTTAATGCTATTTAACACTAATACTAAACCCAATTGTTAATACTTTCTTAGAAAAATTGAATTACAGTACTCCTCTAGTGATATAATTTATGTTAAATTTTTAGACATTTATATCACCCAACGGCCTCATTAAGTCCTAAGAGTCATCTTCTTGTACTATGTATAGCTAAATATCCTTAAAAATTCCACCACTGAGATGAATATGATTTGCTCATCAAATTACAACATAAATGCTAATTTGCTTTCCATATATATGTTTTAAATTTATATATATAACATGCATAATTACACACACACAAGCATATTTTTAGGAAAGACTGAAATAATCACAGGACACAACTGTGTCTTAGAGGACATTTAATGCATTTGGGAGATTTTTGTGCCTGTGAGCTCAGGACATAGGCAAACTGTAATTCAAGCAACTATATGCCCCTGCTTGTAAAGTTGTTCTCTGGAAAATTCATCCCTGGGACTCGATTCTTGCCCCAGGCCCGCTCCTATAGACACATCTGCTGTCTTTTGGAGGAATGACCTGAACGCTTAAGTTGGAGGTCTGTGCTGTGGGATCGTGTGGAGTAAAGGCATTTATCCCTTCTGCAGGTTGGCCTCAGTAAGTATTTCTCTTCCTGGTCCTGATACAGAGAGGAAAGCGTTTGGGTTAGTTCAATAGCTGCACTGAGCTGATAGGTCATACACTACGTGGATTTTGCAAATGGAAAGTGTTCAAGTGAGGACTCTTCCAGCAGTCCTGTAACCCATATGCATGTGTACTTTAGTGCTATACATTCAAAGCAGCATCTCACGGCACTGTGAAAGAAAAAGTGTAAAACAAATACCACCTTCAGTTACAAAATGCTGTACAAAACCTTCTTAAGTGGTGAAATATGTGATGGACAGTTCAGGTTTCATTAGCATATCCTAACTGAATTGTTCACTGCTAATATTTCCAAAGCACTTAATAAATGAAACTGTAAAAGCTGTATTGTTATTTATATACATATGAAACTTACATGTATTTTTGTATATTTTTTTTGATAAACCAAAACTTATCATTAAAGGAAATATAATTATGAAATGTGATAAATTTCTCTTCCCTTTTTCTTTAAGAGCTGCCTATAGTCTAGTGCCCTAAGCCTGTTTGCACAAGTCAGAGTTCAATGTTCAGTGAAGTAATGCAACCACAATATGTAGTTCCAGAGCTCCTTTTAAGCTCTTACATAATTAGCTTACATGATTTAGTTAGTGAATTAGCTTCCATTAATACCTTTCCTCTACAGTTACAGAGATCATCTTCAAATGCAGGGTGGCCTGGAGTTCCCTGAAAGTAATTCTAAGAGATGGGAGCTGTCTTCATTAATGGCTGGGGATGTTAAATCTGAAGCTTAATGAAGATTACTAAAGTTTGAACAGTGATATCAAATTACTGTTTATTACCTGTCATATTCAGAACAGTGAGACCAGACACTTAAGCTTTCACCTCTCCCCACCATTCCTGGTCTGTGATCACAGTTGTATCCAGGATGTATTTAAAACAGTTCTCTTTTTATGCCTTATTGACTGACACATGTTGGAAATATCATGACCAAAATCTGTGCCAGCCCTCTCCAATGTCAGTGTTGCTTTGATAATAGAGAGATATCAGCACAGAGACTAAGGCAACAGAAGTGGGAAGGAATGGGATCTGGAGGCTGTGCTGCCCAATTAGGTCTCACACAATGCAGAGAGCTGTCTGCTGGGATTGCATGGAGCCAAGCAAGGGTGGCCTTCGGTTTTCCAGGGGGAACTGTTAGGAGATGAGTCCTCTGCCACAAGTGCCTCCACTTCCACTCAGAGCTCTCATTTCACTCACTCACTGTTATTTTGCTTGAGAAAGAGCTGTGTTACTCTTCCCAGTATAGCCAGGTATAGAATATTAAACAGTAAAAAACAAACAAACAAACAAAAAAAACTAAAGAAGTATTCTTCCTATTTCTGACCGATGCATAATATGACTGGACATTTGGTGTAAAACCACTTTGAATTTTGTATATGTACAAAGAAAGAGTGAATGGCAGATCTTCAGGGAGAAAAAAGGATTAATTAGCTCATATATATATATATTTGTTTTGTTTTGTTTTAATATAATAACTACAGCAAGAAGACCCTTAGAATGGAAATGAGAGTTCTCTGTAATGACTTCTCATGGTGATCAGCAGCAAGATTAAAAAAAAAAAAAAAAAAAAAAGTGGTGACAGAAAGATCACTTCATTTGCAAATATAATAGTCTCTAAGGGAGGTGTTCATACAGCCAAAGACATTACTCTCCTTGCCACTCATTACCTCATGGTTTGTAAAGGGGCCGTTATGATCATGAAAACAGCAAACGAGGAAGCAGGTAACTAACCTACAGCACTTTGAAAGTTACACATTGAGACCTGGCCTCCTGAGGAAACAGCATAATATCCTCAGATGTGATATAAAACATTTATAACCTCCCTTTTAAAAGGCTCCCAGAGAGGAAGTTTCAGGTTTTCTATTTTTTTCCCCAATGCTTCACTGTGAGAAGTACACCAGAAGAAAGGGAAAACCAAAGTTAGCAGTAATTATCTTGCTTTAGCATTTTTTTGCTTGCTAACACGTTTTTTGGCCATTTCTATCGACTAAAATATTTCAAAGCAATACAATACATAGAGACAGTAATTCTCATTTAAAACCTGGATGGGAGATATACTGCTGAAAATATTTTTAAAACTTTATCACATGCAGCTGTCTCTGAGTTTCAAACTGAGTAGTCCAGCCACCAGACAGACCAAGCCTCATGTTTCAAGGGTAGAGCCTAGAGACATAAAAACAAGCAGCTAGAACATCTAATATGCCTTTGTAGCCGTGAAATGATCTCTTTTCATTTATTTGCCTGTAACATCTGTATTTTAACAGTTAAATAACATGCATGGTGCATGAATTTCCTCACTTAATACTGAAATTTGTGGCATGTGATGGAACATCCACTTTATTTAATTTTGCTTGGAAAAGTTAATCAAATTTAGTACAGTAATGTAAAAGTAAAATGAAACCTAATCGAAAAAAAAATAAAAATAAATTATTTTCATTTACTTCCACGTCTTAATCTGATATCCTGAGGAGAGAATTTTATATCCCAGACCAATTTATGCTGACTTACCATCTGAAAACACGTTTAAAAGGAATAGTTTTAAAAGAGAAATCCCATTTTAATTACATCTTAATCCACCCACAGAGATGCTGCATTTTATTGATTTGATTAGTCAATGTCAATTCCTCTTGTGTACTCACAAATGAAAATTTCTCCAGAGCAAACTGAGTATTAATAGGCAATTTCAGTTATGCAGATAGGTAGATATATATCTTGAAGAAAACACACACAAACAAAATTCTTCCTCTCCCTCCAGGCTGCAATCATTCTTTCTAAGAACATGTTATCCTTACTCTGAAATACATTTGTGCATCCTACCTCCACAAAGAGGAAAAGGGTCAAAACAAGGAGACGTTTTCACCACCAGTTGTCTCAGTTTCATACCAGAAATCATTTTTAATGAGCACGTTCCCTTGTTTCAGGGCAATCCCCACAATATCACATTGCTCTGAGCAAGAACACCTGGGAGCCCTCAGTAAGGTGGTGTGTAGAGAACAGACCAAAAATAGGCCTGCAGAAGATTCCATGATAAATTGTTACCTAGCATGAGTCACCTCTGAAACAAGAACTGATGCTCTTTGTTCTTCTGTTGGCATCATTTGTATGAGATCAGTAAACTTAGCCATAAAAATTTATGGCCAGTTTGAATATTTACAAAATAAGTGATTTCATGCATTTCCTGATGCAGATGATGAGGGAAACTCAGAGTAAATCTTGCTCCAAGTACAAAAACCTGCCGAGTTTTATTTAGTGTGACCTGTCACTGCCCCCCAACATGTTTCTAACAAGGGAGCAGCATTGCCTTGCACGACGAAATGCTTTGGGGTGAAAAACAACACAGAGGATATTTCTTATACTCATAAACACAAATTATAATACATGGTATTGCTGACAATTTAGGTCAGAGAAATCTCAACTAAGGGTTAGATACATTTAATTCTTCTTTCCTTATAACATAGGCTGAAGACACCTTTTTCTTCTGAGTGTTTTTAGACCCATAAATCCATCTTTAATTCCCCCCCAAAAGCTCGCAGCTTTTATCACAGGGTTGGTTCATACAGTGGAAATACCCAATCCCTGCCTGTCCTACAGCTGATATTGACTGCTGCTGGTGCAATGGATTAAGATCTCCTGTACAATATTGCTCTCACTCTTGTGGTAGCTCATGGAGCAAGTTTGCCCTGTAGCCTTTTACGTCCTCTGACACTTTTCTATACTCTTTGCAGGAGTGAGGTGAGCCGGCTGCTGCAGCATGAGGCCCATATATTGTGCTTCTGAGGGTGTATTATGCGTATTTTATTATCATCTCTTAGAGCCAAACCAACAAAACAGTCTTCAGATAAAGGTAAACCACTCCTTCTGGTGGCATAGCTCATTTCTCAGCAGTGACAGAAATGCCCAGTAAAAGATTTGCTGTGCAGTCACTAAGCAGGATGCAGTACACAAAACTATTAAGCCACCTTAATAATAGGCAGGGCTTCTGCTCCACCTCGTACTAAATAAATCTACAGGCAGATCTTGCAGAGAAGCAAACAAGCATGATTTTATCCTGTCCATGCTTCTGACTGGAGAAATAGAGTTTGGAGATGTCTCCTCTCCAGAGTCTCCAAACTTGGATGTAATACTGCAGTCCCTTTCAGTAAAAAGTGGCACAGTGGTAGAGAAACTTCAGACCACTTTACCACTTTCTTCAATCACTGCACCACGTTTTGTCGGGTGATGAGTTCCCTTCTGCAGGTTATTTTGGATGTATTTCACTATTAGTCTGTTTTATACAAGGTAAGACATTAACTTCCTTGGAAAGACCGAGAACAGTAGCAAAGCTAGACTTGTTTTACACTAGGGAGAAGTAAATCTCAAAATCTCAAATTCCTAATTAGAAGTTTATTACTACCTGATAATGGCTTAGTCTCCTCACTCAGATTGAGGATTACAGTCTAGCTACCCTTTTCCTGTGGTTTCATGAACAGCCTGATGATTCAAAGACTAACCATTTCAAATGAGATACTAAAGCAAAAATAAAGCAGCTGTAGGGTAAAAATTCCAATATAACTAATACAAGTCAGAAAAAAGCAAGAGTAAAAGAATTACTTTGCTAGGAAAACAATAATATAGATTTAAAAACTCGATCCTTCTAAGCTTGAAGATATTATATCCTCTATTATTTTTTTTTACAATCTTTAAGTCATTCATGTATTAAATTTTGGAGCAGAGATATTAAAGGAGTGTAGGCTCAATGGAATTCCTTAGGTTGCTCTGGGAATTTGAGAAAGGACATCTGAACACCTCTGGGAGTCTAATACTCTGAAATGAATATAACTGCTGAATTATTCATCAAAAGAGCATGCACTCATAAATAGAAAGCAATAGCTGAGGAAGTGACCAGAAGACTATTTTCTAGGAAGACTGGAGAGAGTTGCTCAGAATTTCATTGTTCAAATTATCTGAGCTAGATATAGCTGCTTTGGTCTGATTCAGTAGCCTCAGGAAAACATGCTCAGCACCAAGTTCTTTCCTGCACTCATGTGGGCTATATCCTCCGTTCCTCATGCTCAGACATGAGTGATGCATAACCAGTGTCCCTCCATCTCATTTTTGGCCAAATAGTAGCATTTTGAGCAAGCAGCCTGCTGCACAATGCCAGGAGGAATTGTATGAGAAAGGACATAGCCGATGGACCTTGCCGAGCATGGCAGTGCTCCCCATCAGTTCTTCCAAACCCCTTGCTTGCACACGAGCCACCAGCTGACCCATGGTGGCTTGCCAGAGCACCTACAGAAGGCAGCAAGAGCCAGAAACCACTGAGAATGGTTGATGAATAGGATGCTGACCAAAGGAAAGCATCAACTTCCAGTCTTGAATGCAGTTTCTTGCTTCTTTTTGCCCTCCTCCAAGAGCTCTGCAACCCTAACTGAGAGCTGCTACCTGCAGAGCCAGGGCCCGGGCTTCTGTGTTAAAATAAATGTCAAACCCCAAAAGAGTTGCCTCTTTCTGCAGGTATTGAGAAATACATAAAATCAGTACTGTGATTCTGAAAAATATTTCAACATTGCCTGTGTTTCAAAGACAGGAGTAGGAGCACTGGAGTTTTTCCTGATGCATAAGAAAAGGGAAGAAATGTGAGATAATGGTGTCCTGATCTGCCCCCAGAAGGTAGGGCAGCAGTTATTTTTACCTGCCTTGAGGCTGTAAGGTGGGATATGGTCTTGTTGTTTCTAACATCTGAGGAAACAGAGGGAAGAGAGCAGAGCAGACATGTCTAAGAAAGTACAGTATACATACAAGGAACTGCAAGCCTTGCTGGTGATGTGCATAACTGATCTCTTACAGCAAGTAAATGATGGGAAAAAGGTGTCCGGAGGCACCGTAGCTTATATTACTCTCTTTCTAGAAGGTAATTGCCTATAATACCAGAAGAAGAAATATGTCACAGGAAATAAATTTTAAAAACTGTTTAGTTGTCTGATTAATTATTTTAATAATGCACAACCTCGGGTAGATTATTCTGAGAATCTGGCACAACTGCCTATAAATTGCCCATCAGCAGTCAAAAAATGGAGAGGCAATTTCTACTCACTTTCAATCAGGTTTTTCACAGCAATTGTGCCTGCTTTTCTATGCAGGCAGTGCACCCAGAAGGGATGTGGGAGCTAATATTTATTCAGCGACTTTTGGCATCTTTGTTATCCACTGGCTATTCTAGACTTCCCATCATATCAGCTGGGATGGGCACCTTCAGAGGGCAGCTATGATCATCTGAACAATTTCCCTCTGTGGCTACATTTCCACAGATAAGGCTTTTGTCCAGTGAACAGTGCTTGCTCCCAGGCCAAACCAGGGTACAGAGTGGCCGGAGCCCATCCTGCCTGGGGTGGCTCCTGCTGGAGCAGACTGCCCATACACACACTGCCCCATAATCTCACCAGGCCTCCTCTGGCTGCTCCTTCTGCAGCTGGCACATACTTATGTTCAGTGGAAAGTGCCTTAAATATTGTGATGCCAAGCCTCTGGTCCAGATGCAAGGCCCAGCCATCCCTGTATCAACCAGGAACGGAGGCAGACAGACTGACCAACAATTTCTCTCCATACATAATGTTATAACAGGAGAAGTGCTGAGGAAGCAGGTGCTATTCATGTCTCAGGACCCTGTCTGAGAACAGCACCTCAATCCCCAGCTTTGTTAAATGCAGCAGTACCACAAATGTGGTATCTCCTCATCATGTGGTTGTCCTTTGGGCCCGCACTCCAGTGACTTCCATGTGCAACTGGAAGGTCTGGCTGCACGATGACAGTGGTCTGCCTGGGTGTGAAAAGGGGGTCAGACAGTGTTCAGTGCCTGCTGGGGTGATGTTAGAAGACCATGAATAAAGAGAGACAAACTTGTTGTGGTTTATACCCAAATACTCTGTTCTGGAGTGGGGTGAAAAGTTCTTCCAACTGTTTATAAATGTTTCCTTTAAGAGAGGGCTAAGTGGTTTGCTTCAGAAAAACAACCCCCCCCCCCCACCCGAAAAAAATAAATGATAATAATAATAAAACACCTCTAGATTATATGTGAATGAAGAAGCTAAGTGATTTAACAGTTCAGCATTTCTCACGTGCTTCTCAATCTTCAGCACCTTTTGAAGCCATGAGGTTGTTCCATGGAGTGACTGACAGAGGGCAGGTTTGGGGAGCAGAAACCCTTGCCTCAGTATGGCAAGGAATCATGAAGTGCAAGCCTTGCATCCTTCAAAGAGGAGAGGCAGCATATGGAGGGGTAAAGGAAGGGGAAAATCTCTCCATGTATTGTGATTCCTGCATTTCCTTGTAGGACAATTCATGCAGAGTAAGTATCCAAAATACAGAAACATAATTCTTGATTCTCCATGCTGTGCTAAGTGCTTCTGGTACTAAAATTATGAATTGCACTGTCCCAGATTAGCAGACATTTGAATTGTGTCCTAGCATGCTCTGGCTCTGAGTCCCAGTCTATGGTAGAGAGTGTTGAGAGTTTCAGAGAGACTTGGGAAGGGATGCAAGGTCCCTGGGGCACTGAAAGAAGGGATGCCAGGTTCCTGGGGTGTCCCAATGACACTGCTGATGGAGAGCTCAGTGCCCTCCTGAGGCTTCCCCATCAGATTTATGCACAGCCCGTACTGCATGCGCACCCCTGAGCTACACGCTGTAAACCTCCAGTCGCTGCAGCAGAGCAAGGGATTTGCCCAGCACTGGGACCAAGCACTGTGCTTGCCATTGCCTGCCAGCAAGGAAGGTTTGTGGTGTGTGATCCTCAATGAACAGTCACATTTTTCTCCATCTCTGAGTCAGGGACATCAGCTCTAAAAAGGGGAGATTCTCTCTTTCCTGGTTTTCTCACTGGGTGTGTTTTCTGCTCAGTACATAAGTTGGTTTTGAGCACCACTTCGAAGCACTTCACTGTCTCACTACAGGTAGCCTAAGGTTTCCTCCTGGAGCCAAACAAGTAGACAGTTACTTAACTCTCCTTCCAGAAAAAAGGGTTTTTGGCTCCTTGTCTATATACTTAATTTAGGCAAAGGTAGATCTCCTGACTGCCTCAAACCACTTTCTTCTTTCTAACAGTAAGAGAGATTTTTCCTATCTCTGGTATTTCTATGTGCAGAAATATGCACGTGTTTCCAGTATTCCCACTCTTCCAAATACATAGTAAGAAGAAAAATCACCCTCTTCAAGAAATTACCTACTTTGCAACAGAAAGCACACATTTTAACACTAAGCTATGTAACACCTACTTCCGTTTTACAACTTTGATTCATAAAAAGATCCACCAGCATATGTGTCTGGCCATTTTTCTTTCTAGAAACAAAAATACATATTGATTTCTTTGCAAAATCAAATACCAGAATAAAGAGAAATTGTCAAAAAATAGCCTTCTAATTCAGTTTAGCATACATATACAAAATATCTATAGTTCCAGTTCTACATTTTTTTTCCTTTGATAAAAAAGATGGATTATCTGATCCATCTGTTATTTTATTTATTTTTCAATGAAATATAAGTAAAAGCTGTCTTCAATGAAATGAGGTAAAGCCCATCAATAATTTACTTTCAACAGCTATAATATTTAAAGGTAATCATCCACTGTGGCATTTATTAGCCCTGACAAAGTGAATATAGCATCAGATATCACTGAAAGGCCTGGAGGATTAAGGCACCAACCCTACAAATTCTGACATGCTTGCCAGTCAAACTAGTCTCCAGGATATAGTTAAACCAGGTCATAACCCTTTGCTTGAAGTAAATGCATATAAGTCTATTCATGCTTTGGATCATTGTCTTTCTGGCTGCAGGGAAAATGTGAGAGTTGGCTCAGTACTGGAGGAAGAGTTTTATATAAATGCAATATGGTCTTTTTTCTTGAAACATTGGTTAACATATAACTGATAGCCTGTATGCTTACTGTAATTATATACTCTGTAGGGTATTATAAAAAATAGAAATGGAAAAAAAAAAATTAGACTGGCGTGCTTTTTCAGTGAGGTCAGGAATTTCATCAAGAAGGTAACTTGCAATTCCTTTAAATCCATCAGTGATATACAGGGAAGAAAACTTTTGTTAAAAACTTTTGAATATTTGAATTAGATTTGCTTATATAAAAAACATTTTTTCATTACTTTTTTTTTTTTTTTTTTTTTTTTTTTTTTTTCTATATCCTGGTTTAAGGATAGCCATAAAAACAGGTTGTGCTGATCTAGAATCATGGTGCATTTTATTCATTCATACCTATGATAACCAGAATTTTCTGTGCATCCAAGAAATAATAATAATTATAACAATAAAAAAAAAATCCTTGTCTCATTTAACACCTTTTCATATTGGGATAACCAACGATATATTATGATTAGAAGCAATGCTGCTAAGGGAGGAGAAAAATGAAAGACTGAGTATTAAATCTGATCCATGCATCCAAGTCGATGTTGCTCCCTCATGCAGCAAATACAATTTTATTGGCATCACCCGTCCCCCTTCTGTGGTCTGCCATATTGAACCACACAGTGGCTGACAAGAGCAAATGAGTCACATTTAACATACTTTGTCTTGAGCAGCAAACAGGACAATAATCGGGCTGGGCAGAGTTTGGAGAACAGCCCCGTCTCTGACCGTGCTCAATGACTCCTTTAAGAAAGTTGTCTTTGCCTTGGTGCCCATCTGCTTTTCAAGGGGGGCGACCAGCAGCACCATCACTGGCACAGCTGGACCTATCTGTACTGAACACGTGAGCTGACAAAAAGCAGCCCAAAAGTGAGTTGTGGCACATTTCCTACCCGTCCTTGCTGCTGTTGCAGGAACTACCCTGCTGTGCCCTGCGGAGGCATTTGGCTGCCCCCACAAGCAAACAGCTTTATCTCCCTCCTGCAGCACCCGGCGTCCTGTTTGCTCCCTGGGGGATGCCTCGTTCGTGCAGCTCCTGCCGGCAGCATGACAAGCAAGCCTGTCGCATGCCTTATTGCCACATCAATGGTACAAGCTGCTGGAGAAGAGCCAGAGAAACTTCTCCTGTGCAAAAAAATAAAATAAATAAATAAAATAAAATAAAATAAAATAAAATAAAATAAAATAAAATAAA
>CM021767.1:82914547-83000794 GCA_011076525.1 Nettapus auritus | reverse complement strand
AAATAAAATAAAATAAAATAAAATAAAATAAAATAAAATAAAATAAAATAAACTTCTTCTGAGCAAAATGGAAAAAAAAAAAACCTGTCGTGATCTTCACTGCAGCCATGCAAGCCATGGCCCACAATGCATTAAACAGGCAGAGCAGGTCTGAATGCCTCTAACTCGGGTGCAAAGCCAGATGGACTTCTCTTGCTTAGGCTATGCTTAGCTTAAACTCATGTTTTCATGATTAAACTGTGCACAATTATTTCCATCAATCTCTTTCTACCATACAAGTGGCATCTTTGTAAGATTTTCTTCTTTCTGAGTTTCACACTCTTCCTAGAGTAAAGAATCTGATTTCCCTTTGTACTCTGGATCTAATTTGTCATTTATCTTGGAGCTATAACATCTCAAAAAGGTCCTTTCCAACCCAAACCATTCTATGATTCTGTGATATGCAACAAACATTTCTCACTTCCCCGCAAACTGTGTTTTCCATGAGCTCTGCCAGAGCTGAAAGAAAATACAGAGAGTATCTGAAATTCTAGAAGGAGAGAAAGGAGAATAATGGAACATTTGATTTTATTCATTTTATGTAGAAAATCAATAATGTCAGATTATGACAGAAGGACCAGTATTATGAACTAATAAAACCCAGCCAGTTATTACATGACAGTTGCTGAAGGCAATTAATGTGCTGGGTGCCTTCTCATCATAATATAAATTAATAAGCCTATTAAACTCATATAAAGAAACTTTTGCACTCTGTAACTGATTCAGGTTTTCTTGTGTTGCCATGAAGACCAGAAATGGTCTTTAATTCCTTAAAATTCATTGGAAAAAATGCTGAGAATGAATACAACACCCAAAGATTAACCTGGGAAGGTAAAGTAGCATTTAGCACTATCCCAAACCAGCAGGTTTGTGTATTGCAGCAATTCAGCAGTCCTGTTCCCAGAAGCTGTCTGCCGGGTGGATTCTCAGCTGTCAATACCATAGCATTGCAGTGCTGCACAGCACTGTGAGTGTCGCAGCCTTTCCATCAGTGGGGGAACAAATCTGGGTGTTTATAGGGAGAAAGGGAGCCAGGAGAAGTAGTCTGTAGACATGTAGTGCCTTTGAAATCTGTACCATTTTGGTCAAATACAGATGAAATTAGCTGAAACGTGAAAAATTATAAAGCACCTGAAAAACAGATCACATAATCCCAACTTCCTCTTGAAAGCAAGATATAAAGGTAGAATGGACATACTCAGCTTTTTTGCCTCCACTGTACACTTAGAAAAATGAACTCTCACTAACCTACCAAAACCAGAAAAAAATAGCTAGGATGGCTGGTAGAAGCTGGCAGGAGGGAAAAATAAATATTTTTTCTTTTTTTTTCTTTTTTTTTTTTTAAAAAAAAAAAGATGAATAATTAACAAACTGTCACTCTTTGCCACCAGTAGTTTAAGCCAAATTTTTGATGTCAGACAGAGAGAAATAGAGCTTTTAGTACAGAAAAGGTATTCCTTCAATAAAGACAAAGTTTGAAAGGCTGGGATGCTACTACTCTATGCTAGAAGACAACACTTCTATAGAAAAACAGAGAGTCAAATTTATCCTTGGGGCATGTCTCGAATAATTCCACTGACCCCAGCAGAAATATATACCTCAACCAGGGATGTTTTTTTGTTTTGGTAGAAGAACAGACTACAGAGAGATTTGCTGTCTCTGCCTTTGGCTTCCCATGCTAGGAGCCTTGTTTAAGGTACCAGCTTGAGACTTCATATAATTGCTCTCAATTTTCAAGTTCTTTGCTGAGACCTGACCTCTGTGTGCTAAGATTTTTGGTGAGATGACCATTTTGCCTGTAGTAGATAGACAATTACTAAGTAGACTTAACAGCTGTTTTCAAACACGTTTCCAAATTTGTAACTTGGTTCACATGTCAAGCCATTATCAGATTGCTGTGCTGAGCATTATCAGTACAGCATGCTTTAAATATCTAGACTGAGACAGCTACAGAAAATGATCAGCAAATGGCATGAAGCAGATGTACAGTAGCTATAGAAACCACAGTTTACACAAAACAAATAAGCACGGACCATTACCTACAATTTGGTTCACGTTCCTTCAAGTGCGTCATAACATCTGTTGTAAGGAACCTTGTAGGGACTGCTGAGAAAATATGTTGAACACAAATACTGCTGAACAAAGAATAAAGCCATTTCTGACTTAATGGTGCTAAGAAGGTATTTAAATGTACTAATAAAGAAACTAATGAGGGATGCTGTTGGTGCCAAAGAAAAACGCTAGAGAAAATTAGCTACAGCAACCTGCCTATGGAGCAACACCCATTACATCACATTGGCACAGGCGATAGCAAGACAGTGCTGTAATTGCTTTAAGCATCAATTAAAAAACAAACAAACAAACAAAAAAAAACTGTTAAGAAGTTTGCACTACTTTTTATTGCTTAATGGCATACAACTTCCCCCCTTGATGATTTTGGTCTTCTCCTGAGAATCTGCCTCTCACTTCAGAAATAGATTTGAAATAAGAGGATTTGCAAATAGGATTAGATTTCAGCCAACAGCACTGACCACAACCTTCTTCGCCTTTCTATGGGCCTCCAAGGGTCTACTAAGAAAATACCTGTCATGTTTCAAGCAAGAAAATTTCAAAAGAAAATATATGAAAGTTATGTAAAAGAAAACATCAGAGGTAATGAAATACTATGTCTCTGTGCTAAGGTATAGGCAAAATTCCCTCCTGTAGCTCACCCAAAGGATCTCTTTGCCCAGAGACCCAGTGTGCTGATGCCCTGGAGAACAGTCTGATGTCAAAAAGGTGCTTTTAGACTTTAAGCCAAGATGCTGAGTTTGAAAGTGCATGAGAAAGTAAAGAAAAAAGTAATTTGGGGGTCAGTGTTGTGGATGGTCATGAGGCTTGGTCCATAGATAAGGCTGCAGAGCTTTCTCAAGAATGAGTTGGGTGAATGGGGCAGGAATATTCACTGGTCAGAAACACTCAACCCCTGGTCTGGAAATGCTCTAATTAATCCCTGAAAAAGTTTGTTGCACCTGTATTTGGTAAACAAGTTTTGCTTATTCTGTGTCTTTAAGTGCAGTCAACCTGCTGCTAGCATCTGTGTCCAGTTTTGAAGAGGATCTTTTGTAGAGGACTGTAAAGGAAAGCTAGGAGAGATGAGCAGCCATATACACTCTGAATCTTGCCCTCATGCATCAACCAGCAAAACAAGAAACGAGTATCAGGGGATTAACTAGTTTTTCATATCAAAATATATCAGATAGACAACTCCACTGCATTGTCTGTTTCAAGCCCCATACTAAGCCTTCTCTTGAAGTCAATCATCACATCTCAAGTGTTTATTCAAAGGCCAATATCATATTCCAGACTACACCATATTATTTTGTAATATTGTCAGGTTTATGATGGATAATACTAATTTTCATTGCATTGTCTAGGAGTTCAGTCTGGTAATACCCTGTTAAAATGTCTTATAACAACATCCAGAGGCTGCATTGCACTGGGTGATAGACAAATAAATAGAAAAGAGACAATGCTTGTCCTCAAGACATTGCAGTTTTAGTAGACAAGAAAAAAGGACTGCAGAAAGGAAGGGCTGTTGAGCATATTTTACAGATAAAAAACTGACATACAGGGAGATTAAGACTTCAAAACACAGAATCTTCAAGTACGCTTAAATAAGTGTTCGTGCTCTGTCAAGCTCCAGAAGTCTGCCCTCAGTCTGTCAAGAGCCCATGATACTAAACCAAGAATTAGAATTTTTAAGGATTTGTGAGTGGGAGATTTTTCCAAAGGCTGCAAAAAAAAGTTTAGGATTTCCCAGATCATTTCACAAGTATACAGGCGACAGAGATATAAGAGATGACTCTGTATAATGCTCTGAGAGTATGCAAGATGCTAATAAAAGAACTGATCATCTTCAGGGAGCATGGGGCCTCATTTTCCTAGAATGAGCTCCCACAGTAGTCATTACCAACATGTCTTTTTGCCCATTGGGGTATTATCCACTTGCAGTCCCAAATTCAGCATATAAAGATTTGATTGCTATGAGGAAAGCCAAAGTATGTCAGGTTAGAAGCCTGGCATGTGAGGCGGTTTTTGTTTTCCCTAGGAACTACTGAATACCATTTCTCAAATAAGTCACTCAGTACCTTGAATAATATTTTCTCCCTGTATTATTCATTTTTTATTACTTTCACAACTTATGGAAGGAAATTTTTTCCCCAAATTTTAAATAAAATATATTCAATTCAGTTCTTTTCATTATTCATTGAGCTCTAGTTTGTACTTTCTTTTTCATAAACACAGTTTATCAAAAACAAAAGGGTTTGAAAAGGCGGGGAGCAATGATATAATAAACACAGAATGGAATTAAGGAAAACAATCCTGTGAGTTCAAGGTAGGACTTAGAAGGGGACGAACATGAGTTTTTCTGTGAACAAATATTCAGTTGAATTTTCCATAGAAGGAATTTCCTGATCTGTCTCTCTAAGAAAGCATGAAGCTCCTCCTCTGATAATCTTTATGAGTTTTGATTTTTGTTTGTTTGTTTTAAGAAGCCTTTCTGACAGAATCAAGTAGCTGCTTGAAAATCTTGTCTGTAACTTTTCAACAAAAGTGAGTTTTTAGCCTGCAAGGCAATGGAGGAAAAATGGAGATCATCAAATGAGTTGTCTGCAGAAATCATAATATTTCAAAGGAACCCAGCATGTGACCAGCAGATCAAATAAGCATTGCCAGCAGGTCGAGGGAGGTGATTTCCCTCTACTCTGCTCACACAAGACCCCACCTGGAGTTCAGCTCTGGGGCCCCCAGCACAAGAAGGGCATGGACCTATTAGAATGAGTCCAGAGGAGGGCCACAAAGATGATCAAGGGGCTGGAGCAACTCTCCCACAAAAAGAGGGGCTGAGGGAGTTGGTGCTGTTCAGCCTGGAGAAGGCTTTGGGGAGACCTTTAGGCCTTTCAGTACCTAAAGAGGGCCTATGGGAAAGCTGGGGAGGGACTCTCTGTCAGGGGGTGTACGGATAGGACAAGGGGTAATGGCTTTAAACTAAAAGAGGGTAGATTGAGATTAGATATTTGGAAGAAGTTATTTACTCAGGGGTGGTGAGGCACTGGCACAGGTTTCCCAGAGAAGCTGTGGCTACCCCATCCCTAGAGGTGCTCAAGGCCAGGCTGGATGGGGCTCTGGGCAACCTGGTCTGGTTGGAGGTGTCCCTGCCCATGGCAGGGGGTTGGAAATGGTTGGGCTTTAAGTCCCCTCCAACCCAAACTGTGATTCCATAATTCTATGATTCTATCATTCTGATTCTATGATTCCATGTGCTAGCCCTGTTTACATCAAAGGCAGTTTAAAACAACATTGTGAGTTCTGGGGACCAGCTCACAGTTTATACAAGCAGCCCTGACCTGTATGTTTGCACATATGCAACATGATCCTCAAAATGTTCTGCTGATTTCCCCAGTGTCAGGACATGCTTGTGCTGTCTGTCTCCTCTCACCTCAGCCACCTCTCCTCATACCTGCATGGGGACTCAGGCATGCTGCCAAATGTGGCTCTGGGTGCTCTTTGCTTGAGCACCTGCAGGAGGGACTGCACCTAACAGAAGCCAGCTAAATTAAAATTAAATGTAGACAGGGGGCAAATGCTTTGTGTGGTGGAGAAGGATGACTGTATTCCCAGGGCTGCCCTTGCAGAGGTAAAGATAAACATTATTCCATGAGAGGGAGATACACATCCCTTACCAACAGAAGAAAAAACACAACACACTGAGCTGTGCAGGCTTTCCTTTTAAAATTATTTGGTATTGGTTTTGCACCAGCTTGTATTCTTCTATGGTGAGCCGATGGGAAAGGTTGCTTGTGCATTGTGAAGGACTGTGAGGTATCTGGATGCAGTCTGTCACTAGGCTTTAACTAGGTGATCTGGTCCATGAAAGTGCTTGTAACATGTCACAGCAATCGTAATGCAGAACATTTTTTCTTCTTCCTTTGATAGGTACAGGAGTTAGAAATGGGCTAGTTAAGCTAATAATAGGAAGAGGAAGGAGAAGGAAAGTTAATAATTCATCCCATGTTTTCCACTCTGCAAGTAACAAGGTGTCATTTTCAAGATACCTTGTCTGTGGTTATATGAGCGCATATACTGAATCACTGACCTGCTGGGAACTTAACAAGCAAAATCCAAGTTTAAACTGAGGCTCTAAGCCCAATTTTCACATTTTCCCGAGGATGGACTGTCATCTCTTAGTCTATATAATGCTTTCACATCACAGGTGTTGAATTAGGCCTAACGCATCTTCCCTGCTTGAGATCTGTTTAATTGGCGTTGATTAAAAAGTTCCACATGAAAATCTGTGGTAGCCAAGATAAAGGTAGAGGGAAATTATGTTAAAAATGAACACAATATTGTTTAAACTATATTTTACTTTAATTATTATGGAATAGTGAAAATGTACCAAGAGAGAAAACCAGGATCACTGGCTACCCAGTCCTGTACAGGTGCTTCCCAAATAGGAATTGTTGTCCAACACCCCTGTTCAAGAAGGAACACCTAGAGTAGGTATCACTGGGCCATGTCTGGTTGGGTTTTGAATACCTCCAAGGAAGGAGACTACACAATTTTTCTGGGCAACTTGTGCCAGTATTTGGTCACCTTTATGGTAAAAAAAAAAGTTTTTTTTTTTTTTTTTCTACATTTAAATGAAATGTCCTGTTTCAATTTGTGCCCATTGCCTTCTGTTTTGTCACTGGGCACCATTGAAGAGACAGGCACCATCATTTTTATGCCTTTCAGTAGGTATTTACACACATCATTAAGATTTCCCTGTGTCTTCCCTTATTCAGGCTGAACAGTCCCAGCTCTCTCAGCCTCTCTTTGCTTATCACATGCTCCAGTCCCTTCATCATCTTCATGGCAATTCACTGGACTCTTTTGAGTGTGTCCATGTCTCTCTTGTACCAGGGAGCCAAAACCTGATCACAGCACTCCACATCTATCTCACTGTGTTCTGTAGAGGAGAAAGATCACCTCCCTTGACCCTTTGGAAATGATCCTCCTAAGGCAACCTGGGAGGCTGATGGCCATCCTTGCTGCAAAGGTACATTGCTGGTGCACGGTCAATTGGTTGTCCACCTGGTCTTCCACGTCTTTCTCTGCCAAGTTGCCTTCCAAGCCAGTTGACCCCAGCCCATACTGGTACACTGGGTTATTCCTACCTTGGGGCCAGGATTTTGCAATTCCCCTTGCACTTTATTGAGCTTCTGAGTGAGAGCTGAAAGCCTAAGTACTTTGGTGGATATGGTGTCAGCTTCTTGCCTTTTCCCAAACAGGCTGACAGGAAAAACCATCCCAGTCATTTGAAGTTACTCCTTGGATGCTGGAGTCCCAGGCCCATGGTCCTACTCTGCTTCATTCATAGGAAATTGTTTTAAGGCTCCTGATGGGGCTGTTTCAGTTCATGTAACCTATTGCTATAGGTCTTCTTGATCCCCGAACAAATGAGTCACTTGGTTTTGATTAATTCCTCTACAGCTGTATCCTTTTAACTTTCTTTTCCTTCTCAGAAGAGCAGAGAGCATGGTAGATCACACCCTTTAGACTCAATATGACTTTGCAGAAAATTCTTGGCAGGGCAGGTGATTGTTTCAACATTTCTGGTTAGTGTCTACGGAGAAATGAGAGCAGTGCTGAGTGTATATTCACATGAAGGTAGAGCCTCTTAAAATTCTTCAGTACCTGTCCTTTATTCCTTATTTTAGCCCTTAGCTCAGCCAACAGAACTAGGTGCAATCAAATAACTTCTTTTAAATCATATAAAGAAGAACAGATAAGCATTTAAAAAGTCATAATTCCTCAGGATGTGCAATATAGAAAGGACCTGTATAATAAATAAATAAATAAATAATCTGTTTTTCTCCTCAGAGAGTAATGTTTTCTGTAGGAAAACATGTAGCATGCCAGCTGTGTTAGAGATTGTACCCATTTTCACAAGCATGCAATATTTTTGCCCTGCTAGCTACTTAAAATGAGTTTGACAGAAGAAAGAAATGGTCATTGGGCAGAGAGAGAACAATTCTAGTTAAAAAAATTGCCTGTCAAAAATCAAATATATATATATTTTTTTAAATCTTCACTTCCATGACAATAGTTCTTTAAAAAATACAGCCATGTAAAAACACAGAAATGAATATGAAATACCTAAATCAAATTAGTTGGCTCTACATAGTCCTTTATGCCATTTAGTCTATGTAGGAGACTGGATATTTAGCTTATTTATACACTGCGGTAATTATTTTTTATCAGCTCAAACCAAGTTACATTTATATCAGTTATCTAGGTTTTCTAGGTTCTGCTTGATTATCCCCTCCCCTAAGAACTTCAGGGCACATGGGCTTAATTACTTCCAAAGTGGACTTCACAGTGGTGTTCATCGTCTGTACTTTAATATCTTTAACAATCATTTTTCAGAGATATTGCCAAAAGTTGGTCTGCCAAAGCTATTTTCCTGATGTAAAGTTGTTCTTCATGTAGCCTACTGCAGACTTCCGTATCTTTGACTTCACTGTCACTATTTGCATTCTTAATACCTTACATATTGTTAGAGCAACTACTAGTAACTCAGTCCAGTTGTAACAGTGTTACTTTACAGTTGATTTAAATGAGTGTTCAAAGACTGTACAAAGACATTGTTTCCACCTCCTATTATTTCCACCTCTGTTTTTTAGAATAAAAGCTACCAGCATTGCAGGTCCCAATCTTACCACTTGCTCCATGTTCAGTTATCTTCACAGGTCCTGGTGATGACACAAATGCACATCAGATACTCAGGAAAAAATACAATAATAAATAAAAGATTAATACATTTCATGTAACCCCATATTTAGCTCAGATTTTTGAGCCTTTGGAAGGAAAGCTTGATAACTTTTTTCAGACTATAAATGGTGGAAGAATGAAGCTTCTGAAATCCATTTTTATATTTCTAGGAATTTTTGTAATATCTAATGGTGTACGAGATATGTAATTACTATAAAGAAATCAATATTTAAAAAGTACTTGTCAATGGAAAGAAGCAGAGTTAACTTTCTAGAGGTACAGAAACTTAGTTTATCTTCTTGGACTCATTCTGTGCACTCTGTTCTGCTTCTCACTGACTTTCATATTTCCCATGGAAGATTTATGTTTTAAACACATTTACAGGCCAGAAAAGTTAAGGCAGTGTGTTCTGTAACACATACCTTATGGTTTTCGGTCATACCGATGTGTTTTCGGTCTGGTTTCCCAGGGGAATACAGTTTATGCGAACTTGCTGTCTCGGCCCATCCATCCATCATGTGCTCACTACAGCCCAGTGTGGCAGAAAGGTAAGATATCAATGACAAAGAATTTCCTACAAATGTCATGAAAGTCCGTGGCAGGGTAGATGAGAGAGAGCTAAATTAATGCCCTGCAAAGAGGGAAAGGCTGCTGAGTGAGTCTAAGCACTATTGCCAGCAACCTGGTGAGAACAAATCCATCATGCATTCTGGCTGCCTGGTCAGTCAGCATATGCGTGATGTCAACCCACACACAGAGAAAGAAACACCACTGAGACGTAAGAGTACAGTGGGTATGGGAGGATGGACCAACCAAGGTACTCTTTGGCTATTCTGTGTCCAAAGGAAGAAGGAAACCAGAGATAATGTGGGGGAAGCCAGGCAAGGACCTGAAGGACTGCAGGGTTGTTGTGGCATGGGTAAAGGGAAAGCGCAGGTTTAGTGTGGTGAAGAAACGAAGCACTGCAGTAAAGAAATACATATGAAAGCATCTGCATTAGTTCTGCTGGTTCCGAGGCAGTTTGTTCACTTGGAATAATAATGGGAATTACTCTTGTGTTTGCTGTTTAAATATGACATTCTTGAGTATGTCAGGGTGGTGGAGGCAGAATCCAAAGCTATGGGATCTATTAGCATGAATTTTGCTGAAGGACTCGAAATACTCAGCTTGGAACAAATATTAGATTCAAGCCTCCTGGGGGGAAGTAGAGCCACATTTGAAAATGCATTTTATATGTGCTATTTATTTATTTATTTATTATACTGTAGTTTCCCAAACATGTTTCCTTCCTCCAGTCATTGTTGGAAAAACAAACAAAAAAAATTACATTTTGTGTTTTGAATAAAAAGAAATGAGAGTAAGATCTGTAGATAGTTTATCATTCTGGAACCCCAGTGACTCAAAAGATTTAATGCTCCTATTAGCTACAGCAAATGAAGAGTGCTTGATTATATTAAGCCCAGTAGCTTGTGTTCTGCTAAAGTGTATCTTCCATCCAGTCATAATTTGAAGTTATCTGAAAATTAAGAATCCACTACCAATCCTGGTAATTTGTTTCCCATTGATTACAAGCAATGAAGGTTCTTAATTTTTCATTTGTATTTAACAAGCCTGAGCTTGCAGCCATTCATTCCTTTTATGCCTTTGTCTGTTAAGATTAAGAGCCTTTTGGGGTCCATACTTTCTCTCCTCAAAGTACACTGTAGTCTTGCCACTTCCAAATTTTCTTCTGATAAACTGAACAGATTGAGCTTGTAACTATAACCCTTGCTCTTAAATCATTTCATGGCCCTCTTCTGACCAGCCTCCAACTTCTCAACACCCTGCAAGCAAAGCATGAACAGCAAAGATGGGACTTATCCCACCAGACTGCAAAGCTCTGAGAGGTTCCCTTTGCAATCACTTTCTGCTAGCAGATAAGTCATCTTCTCTCAGCTCACGTACCTATTTCTGGATGAGAAAAATCTCTTCTAAGCTAGTGCTGATGAATCCCAGACTGTTTTTTCTGATGCTGGGCTCACCAACGCTATGTACTGAGGTAAAATTACATCCTACCAGGGTGTGCCATTTCTTTGCTTTCATATCCAAAGAGCATCTTAAGTGCTTTCTGCTTCAGCACCACTCTGGAATTTCATGTTGAATTGTTTGCTCACTGTGACCCCTAAATCCTATTTAGAGTTTTGTATTCAGGACTCAGTACCTGACCTATGTTTTTTCTTAGGTCACGTTATTGAGTTAGTTACTGCCGTCTGAAGGGTTTTCAAAAGATTCAGCTGTGTTGCAGTATTGAACATGGTAACAGGTATAAATGCCACTCACAGAATGGGATGGAAAACAAACAGAATTCTACAACAAAATTTGGGTCCAAAAGTAGCTAAAGACTGGTTATTTCCAAATATGAAATAGTAAGAATTTCTTCAATATACCATGTTTTGTCCTTTCATTTGTGTCACAGCTTCCAGCTGCTTCACTGCTTGGATGAAGACTGGAGTTAATGTATTCCCATCAGTGTCTCTGTCCAGCTTTGAAGCAAAGAATTAATATTTCACCTTGACTCTGTATACTAATATTTTTAAATGTTTTCTGCAGCTGTTGTGGGAGCTGCCAAAACATGAACAAACAAGCAGAGGGGACAAGGTGTAGAAATTATCTGCCTACATGCCCTACTACACCTGTAACTTATATACTCATTTACCTATATTCTTGCAATAGTTCCTCATATTTACTTGAGAATCCTGGCTTAAAACCATTAAATATATATACCCACTGTTTCTACCAATATTCTTATTAAAATACACTCCCTCTGTCTTTATTATATCTCAGGACTCAGAAGAAGGCCAAGATCTTGATTCTTTAGTCTTCTGTGCTTATTCTCAAATTGTCAGCTCATATAACTGAGCTGTGATACAACCCTTCACCTGATTTAGATACAATTGTCAAGGAATCCCAAAGGCTACACTTCTTAAGAAATTAAGTAGATATCTTTGCTCAAGTTTACATGTTTTTCTTTACTGTAGTGTGTAGAGAAGTCTGTAAAACCAAGGCATCAAAACAATATTTAAAAATATAGTTATGCATATCACAAATGTAGGGGTGTGTTCCTGCATCTCATTGATCCTGTTAGTCCCAAAAGCTTGTCTCTGTTTGTCTGTAACTTCTAAGACAAATTTTATTATGTATTATATTCACATAAGGTAAAACCAGACATAGATGGTGAACACAAGCAGGCGCCCACTTAGGTCAGGTCACTGATTCTGTCTTTGACTTCAGCTTACTTAGTATATGTAGCTTATTGCAGAGAAAACCTCAGGGAGAATGAAAATACACAAGGTCTGGAAAGGTGAGAGTCTGTCCTTTCTGGTGTTTGAAAAATATTCAAACTCATCAGCTCTGAGATAAGGCTAATAAGATGAAGTATTTTATTTTTAAGCACCTGGTACCACTTGTGTAACAGAAAGTCAGCCTTTTCAGTATGAAACACCTGATAAAACAATACCTAGGATCTCAAATGGTGCATAATGTCAAAGTTGGCCTGGTTAGATTTTTTCCTGTTGGCATGGTAAGAAAATAGAAGACTCCAAATTTTTTATTCCTTTTTGAATTGCTCTGAAACCAATTGTCTTTCTGTAAGAGAAAACCAGGGGCATTTATTGTGATCACAGATTAACAGGCCAACTAATCCTTATGATTGCTAATTTTTTATAATATGTATGTTTAGTATATACACTGTAGTTTAAATGAATCTTGTGCAATGTACTCTTCTTGCCTGTGCAATTTTTATTCTATTTAATACCTTTAAGTACTGTAAAACAACATGTTTCTCTCTCTCTCTCCTTGAAATGTTATTTGGTATCTGAAAACCAGGAATACTGCTTTACTTCAAAGAGACATCTCCTTGTTTGTTGCCATCTTGCTTGCTAGCACTTCTCTAGGCACTCATCTCCACTCCTGCTCCATACCACGTTTTGCCCAGTGCTCGAGGTCCCTTTGGGCCTTAGCACCAGTAACGCTGAGGTCCTGCTTGCTGCAGTAGTGTATGTGCACAGAGGCTTAACAACTGATCAGTGTGCAAAATTTGCATCTGATCAGCACAGCCCAGTCAGCACTAATTGCAGCATTAACGGGAACAAGTTCCTGGGCAGGTTCTGATGAAAACATACAGCTGTAGAGAAAAGGCACGTCTCTTCCTTGTCACCTTCATCTTCAACACCTGCAGCTCTGGAGGCGGTCCGTATGGAGGACTATCAACCCAGACCTCATCATTGATCTTCATGGCTGGGCAGTGGGTAGATTTTTTCCCATTCCTTCTATCTCTTCTGTTTTTTGTTTTCTATTTTTTCCCAGAACTGAATTTTGTACCTTTAAAATCAACATACCCCATCAGCTGCCGACGGTACTAATTAATCACTGTGCATGTGGATCTACCTCTGCATCCATTGTGCATTAATCTCTCCCAGTATCCTGTTTTTGCTAGAAGATATCAGCAAACGGGAGGAAAAGCATATAACAAGATAAACCTATAGCAAAATTTCTCCAGAATACCTCCCTAGGCTCAATAATTTGTTGTTTAGGAACTTCCCTGAGCCAGATATTCTCAAGTACTATTATTACAAGTAGGAGACCTTGCTGGATTTTTCTGCTACAAATTTGTGATTGCTTTTTAGGCCCAAGCAACCCTTCAGCATGTCATAGGCAACCTTTCAGCACATCCCTTTTGCAAGTTCATTTCCATGTGCACTGTGTGGAAGGCTCCCTTCTGAGCCATTTGAACCTACCTGGAGTTTTCTGTCTCTCCCTGGTGTCCCCTGTTCTTGTACTAGAAGGGACCATAAGCAACAGTTTCCAAACTCCTCCATGCCACTCCTTGCCCAACAGGACCTCTTGGCTGTTTCTTTTCCAGGCAGCAAAACCCTAGTCATGCAAGGCTGGAGGTGCACAGGTCATGGAAGCAGAGGGAAAGGAGTTGGGTAGTTCTGCTTCAGTCACTCCAAACGGGATTTGGAGTGAAGAGGTGGGAATTTCAACACACAGAACAAGGTCCAGTATTTTAGGTTAGGGTTTGAAATGTGCATTCTACTCCAGCACAGTTGCAGGACCATACAAAACCTCATGCTGAATGTTGCACAACTATGTACAGGACAGCATCTAGAAGTATACGAACTTTCATGTGAATGTACATAATGGTATTTAAATGCTGATCATCTCCTTTCCCATCTTACTGAGAAATCCAGTTTCATAGTCCTTTCAGAGTTGGTTTTTTTTTTTTTTTTTTTTTTCCAAGAATAAAAGGCAAGACCCCAGAAGCTGGATTTGACTAGCAAGGACCTCCATATGCTGCCTACAGCAAAGAGGATCAATCAGCTAAAAATGCAGAGAGCACAAACAGTATTCTTCCAAACGATTGAAACCGCTCATGTCTGACTTGCAAGACAGGCACAGTATCAAGAGCACCAGCATGAGCACATGTAAATTCTTAACAAGTATCTTTAAAGGGGACAATGTACACAGAAGTATGTCATTATGATGAGGGGACCCTTGCCTAGATGGGAAAGAAAGACTGCACGTGTCAGAAGACTGTCACTTGCACACAGCTCCAAATTGAAAGTGTTTTTGTATTCTTACCTGTAGCCATATAAAGAACTCTAGACAAGCCAAACTCTCCAACAAGAGAGACATCCCTTCCAGCCCTTCCCTTTGAAAAATAATAAAAATAAAATAAAATAAAATAAAATGTAAAATGTATTTTTTTGTTATGGCATAGTGGCTGAGAAATAAAAGGGGATTAAGTTACATTATAACATCTCATAATTGCATCTTGAGTGCTCTAAGTGTGAGACTTGTACCATGGATGAGTTAAAGTGCATGTTTTGATTCTGATTTGGCTTTTGTTGGTTTAAGCTTGCCTTATAGCAAGCCTTAAATCTACATTTTCTGGTTTAATTAATGAAAGAAATAATATAGCACCTTCTACATCATAGCATGGAAGTGAGCTTTGTGAACAGCAGTTATTAGTAGTTTTGTTAAGTTTGTACCACATCCCAAGAACAAAAATAGTACATGCTGTGTACTGAGATCTGCAAGCTGGCAGAAGAACAGAAATAGGCAAAGAAACTCTTCCTGTCATTTAATCTTGTCAAAGCAACATGGATTAAAGCCTTGCCCAAAAAATGTCAACACACACTCAGCACTCCATGTTTTCTAAGAACCAGGTCCCTACATTTTTGTCAAGGTGACAGGTATTTTAATCAAGGTGATTTATACACTGGAGAGCAGCTGCATATAAACACTCTCTCTCTGAGTCTCAGTTGTGTAGTAAACAGATCCCAGGGGTGTACATGTATTGAATAATTAGTGTACTAAGCATATCCTATAAGCAACAAGCAAATGGAAAACGTTCTGTCACGATATGCTGCACTGATTTTCCTGTGAGGTGGACTAATGTTTCAATGTCCACTTGCCTCTTACATTGTCTCAGATATTCAGTTGGCCCCATTTCTCAATCTAAGCCATCTATCCAGTCTGTAAGAGAAGACATCTCATTCTAAACAGCTTAACTGACATGCAAACCAGGCTGCAAGCCAACCTCTTCCTTGGTCACTGACCTCATGTTTTCTTGTGGACTTCCCAATGCAGACAGACAACTAGAGGGCAAATGTCAAAACTGAAAGTGTTATCTCCCTGTGACAGTCATTGCTAACAGAACAGGTTTCTACTTGGAATGAGCATCCAATGGGATGGGTGAACATAGTGTTCACGGTCTTTCTGCTGCAGGGGAAAAAGACCCAAGGTTCTGTGTTTTCAGATAATGAGGGTTATAGCACTTTGAGAAGCGCTGTGTGGAAAAGAGAAAAGCCATAAAAGAAACGTGAGAGCTAGCAGTTTACATGAGCAATTGCTTAAGTCACTGAGATGCTCTTTGTATGCATTTCTAATGCACTCATTACCATAATAGCACCAAAACAATTTATTTTCTTCCTTTCTTTTTACTGTTATAGTAATAATTTATTTTATAAAGAAGCTATACCAGCCAATTTCATAGAAGATATTATCCCTGCTTACAAATGTTACCTGTTTGGGCAAGCAAAGTTTGTAATTTAGAAAAGATTGATCTTCAGAGGATCACAGCTCCAACAACTTCACTACTTATAGAAAACACAAACCAGCTATCTTCTGCAATGAGAAACTATCCTGTGGCAGATAACACAATGTGTTAACTGAAATTCCCAAATAAACATTCTCTAAGGTGTCTACCAGGTTGAACATTTGGAACTAGTAGCTGCACATCCAGACCACCTCTTCTCTGCAGGAAGAAACTTGTGCAGGAAAAGGATTTTCCTTCCACGTTGTGATATATACCCAGTGAAAAAAATAAGAATATACTTTGCCTTTACATCATGCCTGTGCCAGGGGAAGGATTCGAGGTGGTCTTGCACACTCTTCCTACACCTACCTAAGGAAATCATGTCTAGATTAAAATATCATAAGCAGTTCACACTCAGAGAGACAGAGTGGAAGACACTTTGAGTGTGACTCCTTATGAGTCTCTCCTCTATTCATTCTATTCCATATTTTAATTAATAAATTAAAGAAGAGCTGTAACATGGTTAATGACCAGCTATAGAGTGGCAAAAGCTGTGGAAGATCTGAAAATGAAAATGATCTAGCAATGTAGTTGTCCAATATCAACAAGATTAATTCAGCCTATCTTCACCTCAAATGCAATGTGAAGGCACTATTCCTGGCAAGCTATTACAGAACAAATCAACAGGGATAACAATCAGCTAGACAGCTGTGTGTCAGTGAAAGAGCTGGGTGTACAGTGGCTACAAATGGGCAGGGATGCAGCAGTCTAGCAGAAGGAAGACAATTCTCATTTGGGGAAGACTTATAGAAATGGTACATCTAATAAAACAGGGAAGGAGTTTCTTCCATTACACAGAATGCTGGCAAAGAGTTGCCTGGAGCACCATGTCCAGGCCTGGATTCTGCACTTAAGCTAAGTCAAAGAAAATATAAGGAAATTTGAGCAATAGGAGGTTGTCCTGGTTTTAGTTAGGATAGAGTTAATTTTCCTCCTAGTAGCAAGTAGGGTGCTACGTTTTGGATTTAGGATGAGACTAATGTTGATAACACACTGATATTTTAATTATTGCAGAGCAGTGCTTACACTAAGACAAGGACTTTTCAGCTTCTCGCTCTGTCCTGCCAGCAGGCAGGCTGGGGGTGCAGCAGGAGCTGGGAGGGGACAGACCCAGGACAGCTGTCAGGTGTTTAGCTGCTGGCCGAGTTAAACCACAACAGAGGTTTAGAAAAGGAGACCTACAGAGGGAAATAAATAAATAAATAAAGTACTAAGGATGTTCTGTTTGGAAAGTGAGAAGATTGGGACAGAGATGGAAATCTTCTGTCATCATAAATGTTGATATAAGTTGATCTTGCTAACGTTATGCTATTTAGGTGTGGCAATAGGGAATGCTTCTTAGTGATGATAGTGGAGAGAAGGCGGTATGATGACACTGAGAGATTATGAAATCTCTGTCAGTGTAGGAGGTAGGTTATGTCAATAATAGAAACTCATCAATACTAGAACTGGGCACTAGGCCTTCTCCCCTGATGACTGCCTGGGTTGTTCTGTGTCCATCAGCACTCCCCAAATGGTTCCCAGGTGTGGGCTGGCAGCTCACATGGGCCAGGGACCATCCCCAACAGCCATTTTCAATGGGAGCATTCATGGTGACAAGGCAGGAGAGCTTCAAAGTGTACACCTTTTGGTTTCAGGATCAGAGAACTGCCCCAGGAACATTTAACTGGTGTCAGTGCTGTAGTCCAGCAGTAAAAGCCTGTGGGAAAGTAACCCCACCTCCTTAGGAAATGCTGTAAGGCCTTAACTAACCATGTGTTCTTGCAATCCTGCGTTCAGTGACCTTTGCTGGAACATATAGAAAAATTTGGGTTACAGTACAGTCTTAATTGAGTCCATTCTCCAGCATAGAGAGGCAGTGAAGCAGACCTTAAAAGAAACAAACATAAAAAAGGGGTTAAAAACTTTTTTTTTTTTTTTCCCCTGGGTGGTTTGTCTTGTAGATAACTCAATAGAAATAGAAAAAGCAGTCTAATATAAATCAAGTCCAACATCTCAGCTGGAGATAAACAACTTTTATCAACTAGAAGATGCAGAACTCAATTTATTGTTATATGGCATCGCAGGAACAGGCATTAGCAAGCAGTGCAAGTATATTGCCCTTCCATCATTCAAAAATTCAGAGGGGGCTAGAGGCTCCATGCTGCAGTCTCCCCGCACCAGCTGTGGGCCTAACTTTATCACGCTTTGCAAACAAAGAAAATGTCTATAACACAGTCACTGCTCAAACTGTGCCGTGACTGATAGCAGCTTAGCTGCAGTAACAAGGAGCTCATCATGGCTACAGATCCTCCCGAATGAGTTAGATTGCACAGTATGCATAAGCACAATGTTGCCCAAGCTGGAACCCTGCTGTTGAGCAAGGTGGTTAAGCATCCTAGCTCAAGTAGGCCTCTGCTGCAACTCCAGCATGGACATGGCCAAAGAAATGTCTCAGATGGCAGCTGGAAAACAGTCTCTGTGATTCCTACAGGGCTTTGTTCATGAAGGCTCAGCATCAAGAGACATCTTTCATGTGTATACTGAGAAATATTTCAGCACCAAGGTTTCACTGGAACATACTCCTCACCACCACCACCACCCTTCCCTCACACAGCAAAGTCCTTCTTTGTTTCTTCCTTCCTATCTTGTCATCCTTTCTGAGGGGAAACAGTGGAAAGAATGACACTCTGTTGTCAGGAAGGTATCAGTGGGTTAACCAGAAAGCAGAGGATAGGGTTATTTACCCCTCTACTAACACTGAGAAAAAAAAAAAAAAAAAAAAAAAAAAAAAAAAAAAAAAAAGGTAAAAAGAAAAAATAAAAAAAGTATCTTCAGCTTGCACTGAGAAAAGAAGCAGAATTTTTGGTGGCAAGGACACATCAAAATGAAGAAATCTTGTGGAAAGTGAATATTTTTCTGCTTTGTGAACTTCCCTTCCCTGCTCCTTGCCATAGTTAGTTTCGGTTCAGGTGCATTTTATTAAGATATCTACTTTATTTGATAGAAAAAGAATGTGTAAAGGCACTAGCTTTACCAGAGAAAAAAGTCAGAAGAACCCCACATTCCTGGAATCTAGCAGTGGTGGGAGAATAATATAGATGGTTCAGTAATGTGCATTTTCTGAATCCAGGATAAAGTTTAAAAATAAAGAGGAGAGAATCTCAGTTCCTTGGAGCAAAGCAGCTTTAAAATAAATCTAGATATTCAAACAAGCTTCTGAGGAGGAAGATGGCTTTGAGGAATGTTTAAAGGACCTTGCCTGCTGACAAGCTTCAGTCTATTTCCTTGTAATCCCACACCATTTATTCTAAGTCCCTTGAGAAAGCAGAGCTGGTGGGTGCATGCTTTTTTTTCCTATTCTTCCTGGACAGTCTACTGCATGGCTTGTAATGCTTGTAATAGGTGTTTTGCTAGCAAATAAAGAAATAAATTGACCCCCTCGAGCCCTGTAATATAGGAGGAACACACAGTATGCTGCAAGTCTGTGTCACCTCTGAGTCATCAAATCCAGACCCCTGCTATCTCCAGCAATCATGCTGCATAAACCTATTCATAAATCTATCTTGTTCTATATTTAAAATGATGTGGATGCTTGCCCAGTTTCTAAGCCAGTTTAGTTATATCCAGAAGGATGCAAACTTTCTCCAAAATCCCGTCTTAGATTTGTCCACAGAGAGCTGCGCCCATTTGGTTTTGTGGCAGAGACCCTTGATCTGAGCTTCTCACGCTGTACTGCACAACCCCCCAGCTCTGCTTTGCACAAAAGCAGCCTCTCTAGTCCCTTCCAAACTTTGCACTGTCAGACTGAACAAGCAAGCTCTTTCCAGTCTCCCCCAAGACAACAGAAAGTCTCTGACCCTCCGAGTGACCCGCCTCTGCACCTACAGCTGCTGGAGTTCGTGGCTTTTGTTGTTTCTTTTCCAAATGAGGTTACCAGAGTTGCAATTGGTTTCCCACAGGGACTGTAATGGCTGCTTGTACAGTGGGGTTATATATATATATATATACTTGTTTATCTGCAGTAGCAATATTTAATCTGGTAGGTTTTAGCTTTATATTTGCCTTTTTTTTTTTTTTTTTTTTTTTTTTTTTGAACAGTACCTAATGGAGTGTGATTGATCATCACACATTTCTTCTTCTTCTCTCCTTTCCTTATGATAAATCTCTGGTTTGTAATGGCAAGTAATGCTATCAGTCCCTATTAAATTCTCTCCCTCTCTGTAATCCCAGTCTAAAAGTTCTGTTATTTGATATTCTTGTTTGCAGTGATGGTAGTTCTAGGATTTTCATTAACACCAGTTTTCGTTAACACAAAATTTCCTTTTCCTAATGGATTCATTGATAAAAACACCAAATACTGAAACTTAATCACGTGTGTTGTGCTTCTAAATCCAAGATATAATATCTAATTTTCATGTTTAAAAACATATATCCTAGCTAGTTGAAGTACAATTCATCTTACCTTAAACTGTCTTATTCTATTTTTCACTTGCCCATGTACCTGATTATTTTAATAAATATCTTGCCTCTGATACATGCAGGGTTTGTGGATGACAGCAGCAAGTAAAACTTCATTTTGAAAAACAAACAAACAAACAAACAAAAAAAAAAAACAGGCAAGTTCAGTAACTTCACAAATCTTTCTACCCTAGATTGATTGGAGGATGATATTTTTAGCTTGCTGTATTGAGCTGTTCAGTAGCAACAGAGTTACTGTTTTATTGGGGTTTTATTTATAAATGTAAGACTGAGCATAGGCTTTACAATAAGCAAGCTGCTATCTAAATAAAAAATGAGTCGGAGCTTGCTTAAAGTCTGAGCTGTGCCTTTATGCCTGAGGTTAGGCACCTAGACCCACATTTAGATCCCTAAATAAGTGTGGCCCAAAGCACTGTATAACTTCATCCGCTGCTGATTTCACTGTGAGTCCAAGTTATTAGGTTTCCTGTCCTTCCCCTTAGCAGAAGATTTCATTTCTGTGAGAGCTGAAGACTGCTGGTGTTGCCATGCTCTGTGGCTCCATACAAAGCATCTTCTCTCTCTTTTCATTCTTATTTGGAGATGGGTTAAGCAAGAGGGAGGCAGCGCGTCGATACAGAGACTTCGTGCTGCTTTGAGGCCGGATGATTCATGGCCACCAAACAGAAAAAGACTGGAGACAGCACATTGCCCTCAAAATTAAAACTCCGTTGGCAGACCCCAAGCCGGTGCAGAATGAGAAACAACAAAATGCTTGCTCATGGCTCTCCCTTCTTTAAGGTCACAGAGGTTTGCCTGGTTTGTTTGGATTAGTTCTGGTTTAGTGTTTAACAGCTGTAGTGTGCTAGGCTTTGAGGGCTCCATGTTATGAAACACTTCCCTGCTCCATGCCCATAAAAACCTCTGATTGAACCTTTTTCAAACAAGACTGTAAACATGGAGAATTCATCCTGTAAGATTCACCTCCAGCCAAACCAGAAGCTGGCCTTGGACTCCTGAGCTAATGAGTAGCTTCTGTGAGTTTCTTGTGCTAATTGTCTCCGTCTGTTTTGAGCCGCATTTTAATATTGAACTCAGCCAGAGCTGAGTGGGTGGTGGGAACAGCAACACATTCCTTCTCCTTCTTGTTCCAAGGTGCCCCAGATCTGCTGACCAAAAATTTCACTGTGAGGTGCTTTAGGCATCTCTCTAAAGGAGAAGAACTGAAGTTTAGGAGCATGTAAAAAGTAAAATCCGCAGTAGAAGTCACTGGGTGGAATTTAAGCTTAATCTCAGCTATTGTGTGCATCACTAAAGGTGGGTCCAGAGCCAAGAGGAGTCAGAAAGAAAAGCAGTGTAAATGACAGGAAAGGAGAGAGACTATAATGGATGCACAGTGAAATCCTGGGACATTAATGCTCTTCATTATGAAGAGATGAGTGCTTGCCAAATGACAAGTCCCCTCAGCCATGTTCCAAGCCCACCTTTAGCCTCGCCTGCCCTTGCTAGATGAAGCTCGTAGTGCTGCTCCACCAGCCAGAAAGCCAGTAGGAATTCCCCTTTATGCGCTGGAATAAAATCAGTCCCACAGCTTCTGAGATAAGTCACACAAACAGCACATCTGATGCAAAGTGGTGACACTGCAAATGGTGTGCACGTCGTGACAGCCCACGCAAGCAGCCAGGACTGCACTCAGACACTCATTAATTCAGCTGAACTGTGAGAACTGGAAAAGCCCAAAGACCCACGGGAGCTTTGTGTGAGAGCCATATGGAAGACAGAAGGAAGCAAAAGGCAAGAAAACCTGACGTGCCATTTTACTTTATCATTGTCCTGCACAGGCTGTGCTGAGCACATCACATTTAAGTCTCAGCGCTGAAAAAGAGCAAGGGGAGGAAGAGTTAGGGGAAACTTGTGTTTCTCATTAAAAAAAATTTAAATAAATAAATAAATAAATAAATCACAGCAATTAGAAGCTGACAAAAATCTTGTCTGCAGTGTGATCTGAAGGATTTTTCAGCATCTACAATGTCCAAATGGTGACGATCTATTATCAGCCATACTTTATGTTCTCAGGACATGCTGCTCAGAGCCTAATTTTCACTAGCAAATCTAGAGGTGACTCTGCAAGCTGCTTTCAGTGGTGACTGTCTTGGGAGGAATAAAATGCTCTGCAGAGAAGGATTCTTTTATCCTTCTCCCGTTCTCACTGGAATATCCTTTTCCTTTTTCAATTACAAAATAAATAGCGTTATGAATCTTTTAACTAAAACTGGCTTTAGAAAAGAGGGGAATACACAAACATACATATATTTTGTCTTGGTTCAGTGTTTTCAATCCAGCATATTAGGTTGCATTATAGCTGACTAGTAGACTGAAGCTCAGTATATTGAGCAGAAATATACTTTGTCTATATGTCAAAGGCATGAGACTGCAAACTTAATTACAAAACACTGTATGCTTATATGAGCAGTAAAAGACGAAGAAAACAACAGCATGCTGGAAAGCCCAAAATTTCTCAAGCAAAATCATGATGTAGATACCCATGAGGACTTTTCATTTTGCATATCTTGTGTACCAAATCTTGTTAGGCTTTATTCTGTCTGAATTGATAAGTGCTTTTGTACGAAGAAACACAAACACTAAGTGGATTAGAGCATCAGGATTTTATCATATGATTCTATGGTGTTATGACAAACCTAAGATTTTTTTTTCTTTTCATCTTTTCACCAGTCAAACTGCAAGTTGCAATGCCATTTTTTTGTTGTTGCTGTAATGCCCCAGCTCTGAGGTGAGAGGACACAGCTCAGTTGCAAGTCACTCCAAGGAGCATTAGCTCCTTTTTTTTCAAATCAGAGCGAATGCACTACTACTCTCCCTAAAAAAATGTAGTACGTGAATCTTATACACTGTTGTTTCTCTCCCCTCCCTTCTTACTGCCTGTGAGACTGGGCAAGGACATGAGTTTATTTGTGCACCTGTGAAGCACTAGCACAGGAGATCTTTTTCTCAGCTACTATAACAGACACAAGTGTTATGCTGAAAAGCCATGCTAAGAGCTCTGGCTTCTCCACTGGCTTCCCCATTTGATGCTTTGCATAAAGCATATGCCTCAAACAAGCATGCCATTTATGTGTGTTATAGTACACAGACCTATAAAAACCACACAGCTTACTGGACTGGGCTTGGGGATTTACTGTAGTAGCAGGTGACTAGGGAGGAAGAATCCATCCTAAAATTAATACTCAAAGAAGAGTGTGAAGTCAAAGTCACATAGCCATGTGTCACCTTGCAGGAGAGGTTTGGACATAAGAGTAATTAGGATGTACCAGGAGCTTATCATAAATATTGACATAGTATTGCAGCAATACTAAGGGATCCTGTGATGCACAAAGTGTGCCAAACTGCTAGTAGTCCCCAAAGAGCTCGCCTTCAAATAGCATATACCAGGGCAACACAACCCCCAGAGCAGGGATACAGCACCTCTCTCTCTGAGGTGAAAGTTAACACATTGGGCAGGATAAGTCTACATATTACAATCTGATGTGCATGTTAAAAGCTAATTGGACTCACCATGCCAGTGCCTTGCCCAGTGCCCGCTGGAAAGCCAGGCTTCAGATGCAGAGCAGCAAGCCCAGAACAACATCACCTGGTGAAGCTGTGATGCAGATTCTTGCAAGAGAAGGAACAGAGAAATGAAATGTCTCTGAACCATGCTGGAGATTTCTCTCTTCTTAACATCTCTCTCCTCCTCTGTCCCTAGGTAAACTTAATGTTTCCTCCCAGGTAAGGCATTTTGTTATGAAGATGTTGAGTCTAAATAGCCATTTTTTTCTGGGGTTTTTACTATTTTATATTTTTTTAATACAAAGATTATCAAAAGCATGCCTTTGGAATTCATCAGCATGTTGAAGAGAACCCAGTCTAAGAAGGGTTATACTATAGAAAGACATGGGTATACAGGAACTAGTTTTCCCCTATGGTTTCTGGCACACCATAGCAAGCACCTCTCAAACTAAGATAAAAAGATGTAGAGATTTTGATGGAAATTTTGATAGGATATAAAGCTGCTGTATCTCAGCCATAAGTCTGGGGTTTTTAGTCTTTTATATATATATATATATCTGCACATACACCCTGTTTATCTCAGACTACTTTAATGCTTCGTATTTGCCTGTTTCATGTGCAGAATGATGAAAAACACCTTGTTTTGAATATTCCATCAGTGATATGCAAGTGTAATACACTGCTACGGTGCTGCCCTAAGATAATGAGCTGTCAGCTGGGCACCTCTGTGCCACTGTCATACCTGGATTCTCACCAGCAACAAAATCACTTGAGCTGAAACAACTGTGCTTGGTAGTAAATTTCACTGTGTTTTTGTATAATTTCAATAACAATACAACCAGTTTTTTGTAATCTTCTTACACCACTACAAAGGTTTTACTGGTTTGGCAAAAGTATTCTAGAGACTCGGAGAAAATAACACTAACCACTTTAAATAGTAGTTGGTTTCTAATGTCACAGAGATATCTTTGCATAACAGACACACCTTTTCCAATAAAATTTGTTAATCTATTTTATTTTCTCTGTGCTGGGAATACTTTTTCCATCATTTTGTCACCACAGTGAGCAGAAGTGTTGCTATCTAGCTTTTCCACTTCAGCTATGCCAGCACTTCACCATGAGATGAGCTACCCAGGTGGAGACTCCATGGTGCAGTGGATACTATATCAGGGGGTGGCTGTTTGGTTACAGCCACATTCTTAAGGAAGTCATGAGAGAGTGCTCATTTCTTTATGTGACTTATCTCAGGTATTCCCAAGTCATGTAGGCACTCTTCTTAGACCATGGGTGGGAGGGATATATCTCATTTAAGTCTCAAAAAGTTAGTTATCAACCTCTCAGCTAGTTATTCTGCTTGCTTGTATAGGCAACAGGGAGAAGCAGGCACATCCAGATAGAAATTTGTCTCATCAGGAGGTAGGTAGCTGAAGTAGGTCAGAGAGATTGCACGTGTGGGTTGCTCTCCAGTGAATGCAGTGAAAGCCTAGAGCAATCTGTGGGGAATTAGACAATCAAATCTTAAATACCTCTACTGTAATAGAAATAAACTCACACAATATATCTCTGCCAATGATAAATAGTTGCTACAAGGAAACCTATGCTCATGGTCATAGTTTCATGACTTGGCTTGTAAAACATGCCCTGCTCCAGGGCCTTCTGTCTCCCCAGACACTCCTCAGAGTGTTATGGTGTGTAAGTAGGTCAGCACTCCTGTTAATGTTATACCACTCCACTGATAAAACTTTTGTTTCTGCAAAAACAATGTCCAAGTGCTTCTTCTCCAGCATCTGTTTGGCCGTGATAGCATGAGCATGGCTTACAGTATAATATTTGTCCTTTTTAAATAGATCCATTAATTTATTCCCAGTGCAGCAAACCTTTGTACAGATTCACTGCTGGAAGAAAATAATAGTTGTGTAGAGGACAAACACTTCTAAAAGGGCAGCTTGCTTTCTTCCACACATTGCATGCAATACCTTTTCTCCTTTTCTGTTTTATGACATTAGAATGGATATTATGTTGTATAAAGTAAATGCAAACTGTGAAGATTGATGGGAATCTTTGGTGTTGTTTTCATAGTATTTTTCCAGGGTAGACTATGTTTTTGTGTCAGCTAAATTAATTAAAGCAGAAGCATGATACAAACAACTTGGAGTCTTGAGGAATCAACATATAAGAGAAAAATCATGTTACACTGTTTTCTATATCTAAGGGCTCTATATGTTTGTATATAGGGATACTAATTATGTTTTTGTCTTTATTTCCCACTGTATCTGAAAACAATGGCAAATATTGGTTTTGTAGCCAAGTAGGAGAACTTGGTTGCTGCAGAAATGGTGCTGTACTTGACATTTCTTAAAAAAGGTATTTTAATAAAGCAGCATCTAGCCCATCCGTTAACAAAAACTTGACATAGAAACTGTTAGTCTTCTGCTCTATTTTCACCTTGCTCTACATTAAAAGATCAGCTAAGCTTTCTTCTTTGCAGAATAAAATCATTCTGAGAACAGGCATGTTACATGATCACAACTTGAAACATTTTTCAAAGATCTTGAGTGGAGTTAAAAGAGTCATCTATAGAAATGAGAAAATTTATAGAAATGAGAAAATTTATAGAAAAAGAGTCATTTATATTCTTTTATAGAAATATGTGGAAAAAATACTGATTTATTTGTATTACTGAGCTCAGTGCAAGATGTTATATTATTTTAATCTAACGCATTTTCATATATGTCTAATCTGTGGATTACAGGTGTTTTATGCCTCAATTTCTCTGTTTAAACATGGTATGCTCTGTGAATATAACACAAAGAACATGGTCATGGACAGTAAATTCTTGTATAGTACTTGGAACATAGCAGCTGGTATATAATTGGTTACTAGTATATTAAAACAATATTAAATATATTCTCAAATGTTCCTTAGATCAGTACTGACCACAACACTGTAGATTTCTAAACCAATTTTAAGGAAAAGTATTTCTAGTCAACTGAAAAGAAATCAGAGTTATAGTAGTTATGTTTATTGTTCACCTCTGGGCCACTGAAGGAAAAGTAAATCTTGTATCTAAAACATAAATTAGATTAATGAAAAAAATAAATCAGAAAAAAATATTCCATTCATCAACTATCTTCATGTGTATATCATCAGGGTAACAGGATACCTGTAACAGCAAAACAGAGCACATTTCTAGATGGATAAATGATTACAGGAATAAAGGACCTTATTAAAAGGTATTTTTCCCTTGATCATCACTCATAGCTCAGTTAACCTTTTTATTTGTCTGAGTTGTACTGAAAGCTCTTCAACATGGGAAACAAATTTCTTTTATGTTTTAGAAAGTCCCATTATACTGATTTATGTAACACCATGGAGTGCAGTTTTTCACTGTGGTCTTTGGCTTGATCTTCGCCAATATAATATTTTAAGTCGCTTTGAAAACTGAAATCTTCAAGAACAATGTTTTTTCCAGAGCATAATGTCAAGGGAGCACAGCTTGCTTTCTTCAGTTCAACAGGTCCAGCTGGCCACTTTGTCTTATGTTACGTGAATGGTGGGCATATCACAGGCGTAAGGAACGTACACAGCAGCTACCACCAATTCCTTACTTAATTCCTGTCACTACGCATTTCTATGTTTTGCACAACCAATGGCCCTCTTCCCTCAGGCTGCTGTCTTTTAAACTCAGATTTGCAAAGTCTATGGTGGTCTGGTAAAATTTGGCAGCATTGGCTAACGTGGCTGCATGAGCATCTTTAACTGAGAGTCTGAAGCTATATGTGACTTAAAGAAAAAGGTTTTAAATTTTAACTATCTAATCTGGAATTTTCTGAGAATTTGGATATAGATCCAAACCTAGTAGATAACACTTCACAGTATGTGAGACACAAGTTAAGTGGCACATTGATGAGACAGGATACAGTTTGGGTTTCAGTGATACTTTTGTATCTCCAAGGACATATTATGATAGCATATACATGAAGGGGACCAGATGTTCACCTAACCCTTATAGACCGAGAACAGAAATGCAGTTGGTTTAATTATTATTCTGTAATAAGGATGAAGATGAATTTAGACCTAAATATTTTTCCCATACATTGCTGTTTTAAAAATGGAAGAGTCTGAGGTTACTGAAATAATTTATAGTGCAAAAGGAAGTATGTCTTTTGTATTGTTTTATTTATTGTGTTCCCCAGGTATATAAAAAGAGCTAGATCTGAACGATTATCATGATGTATATATCACAACCAGTTTTGAAATTCATGAGTGCAGTAGTTTTCATGCCTGTGAAATTCAGACTAGGTACCAAAGTGCCCAGACTTCCTACAGACCTGGAGAGTCAATGCCCACTTACTTCATCCAACTTTTGGATGTACACATCTGGTAAAGGTACCTCCACAGGGCAGGACTAGGATTATGTGTCAGGACTGGGATTATGCCAGAGCAGAGGAATTGTAAATAGCCCCTGAACAGGCATACAGTTACAGGCAAGGTGTATCTTTCACCTCTCCGTTTCACTCTGTGTCTGTATTCCAAACTCCTTACTGTCAGAGCAGAAGCCTGGGACCTCTGGCCAGGCAGGAATACCATTAAACAACTTGTCCTCACTGTGGTCCAATCTACCACCCAGCTCTCTCTCGTGGCATTTTCTTGTGGATCTGATGAGCTGAGACTCTCCTCCCCTCTCCCTACACTGAGATAAGCCAAAGGCTGGATCCCACACCAGCAAATGTGTATTTCTCGGGAGTTTGAATACTTCGCTGATGACTGTCAGTGGCTATTGAGTTTGAATGTTAAAACCAGAGAGAAGACTGATACAAGATTTTCTTGGCAGTGTAATACTCAGATCTAGAGACAGATACCTCTACAGCTCTCCACACACAAAACCATCTATAATGTTGTTCTAAAAACACCCACAGTTCACAGTACCCACCTTCTATGGAGACACCAATTCCAATAATGTCTTTGTATAATTTTCTTCTATTTTTTTTTCTCTATAGCAGAAAATTTTTTCAGATCTCTTCTGAACATAGTTTTTAAATTATCCAGACCTTCCTACACCTTCCCAGCCTGATCTTAAACTTAAAATGACCGACTGTGTTTTTCTGATGACAAATACTACAGTAATGAGCCAGGGCATGAGTATTTTTCAAGCTGAAAAACAGAAAAGAATCATTAGATCTGTGATAAATCAATGATTTGAACAAAAACACTATCATGAATGAGAGAAAGAAATGGAAGACAGTACATCAGTCTTAGTGACTGACAGCAGAAATGGGATATAGGTACAAACTGTGTATTTTTTTATTATTTTTTTATCTTATGAGAATGCAGTGTGCTTAGGCAATGTGTCATTATCTTCAGTGATATATTTAAGCAAACCATCATGCAGAAGAGGCATCCATCAGCAAGCAGTAGACAGGAAATAGCAACTAGTAAATATATTCTCAATGTTTCAGACCAAACATGATAGAAAATTTATGTGACTGGCAGAACACGCCACTCACATGGATATTTTTTCATATTTGAAGCAGCTGTTGCTCAGCTTGTCCATCACACTTACCTGTGAATATTCACAAAAGCAAGCATATGTGTGAACAAATATTTGGGGTTCAGCTGTTCTTCATACAAATACTCTTCCTCTTGCATGAGCAACAGTAATATTAATTATTTTATATTCAACATCTGCACTTGTGTTTAAACTGCTACAGTTCTCTGCTCGGGGCAAAAACAGATTCAGGATGATACAGGTGACCAGACATTATGGTGAAATCATCTCAGCTGGGAATGGACCATACTTGGCAAAGAGATTGTCTCACATACCTCTCTCCTTTAGGGAAGGAAGCATGGGGAACGTTTCCCGAGAATGAAAATTGAATTATATTTTTCTATCAGTCATAAAACTTGCAATATAAAGTTAGATTAATAAAAAGAAGGACAGATCAGAAGATGAAGGATAAATCAATAATTCACCCACGTCTATTATGCTGCTGTCAAGTTCTTGCACCAAGACATGGTTATATTGGATTTTCAAAGGCAAATAAGATTCTTATTCTCCACAGCCAAGGCTAGCATTCCCTCTGGCTTGGCTATTGGCCTTGACTCGACAATGAACTCTCCATCCCATAAAGGAGACCTCTATCACTTCACGTCAGGGAGTAGCTTCCTCACTTACCAATGACAGCACTAGCACTAAAAGCTTTAGCAGAAATCCAGCACTGATTCTTGCTGGGGCACTTGAAGCTGATACTGCTCCTGCTGTTCTCCCTTTCCTCCAGCAAACAGTTCTGTTCCATTACAGCTGGAGGACAGGGTGTATGTCTTCAGTTCAGCCATGTGAGCTTACAGCCTGATAGCTCAGCACATACTACTTCTTTAGATGTTTCTGCCAATGAACGGGACCAAAGTGGGACAGCTGGGGCACGAATGTGCGTGCCCTTCTGCTCCTGCTGCAGGAACAACATTCTGCAGCCTGGGGGCACAGCAGGTGACAGCTGCTCTAACAGCTTATCTCCTCCATGGCTTACTTCTGCAGGGCAGATCTGACAGCCCTTGCTCTCATCTTCATGTTTTTTTTTTTTTTTTTTTTTTTTTGATTCCCTAGGGTGTGGGATCATGTAATTTCTTTTTCTTTTTCTTTTTAAAAAATGCTTTGCAATCACACATGCACACACTCACACATACACATACACAAACAAAACTTGAAAACCTGAATTCTAAAAGCTTATAAAAGAGAAGACAAATGTAAAATTTATTTTCAAAATAAATCCCATGCTTCTTAATCCCATGCATCTTAATTCAACTCCATTATTTGTCAGGAATACTGTGACTGGCTATACACTACACACAATGATTCAACCTACCCTTTATAAGAAGATCTGATGTATTCTGTCAAGAATATGAATTTCCAGAAACAGTCCATCAAAATATTCACTTGACTGGAAAAACAAAACATAATCAGAGGGCGAAATTCCGTAGGCCAAAATCTAATAAAAGATGCATCCACTATGAACTAGAGTAAGCACCAGGTGACTGGACACAGTAATGGAGCAGAAGATGGTTAAAAGTTCCCAGTTTGTTATGGTCAGTCTCATGATGAATTTAAGCAGCCATCTGCAATACATTACAGATATATTAGTGCAACAATCAGAGCATGTAATATTAATACCACTGAAAGATCAGAACTTCCAGGGAATGCAACAAACAGTGCTGGTCATTTCTGCCCCAGAAAGAGGACCTCAGCCTGGGAAAGGCACAAAAAGCAGCTATTTCAGTAATAAGGGGCTGGGCAGAGTCTTCATATGAGAAAATCCTTAAATGGATCATCTTGTTTGCTCTAGAAAAATGAGTGCTAAGAAGACATGCGACTGTTGCATGTAAAGCATGGGTGTAAACATACTGCCATATCATACCTGTTCTGCTAAGGTCTTTTTACAGCCCCTTTAACAGCCCTACTCTCTGGCTGATGCTGTGTGCCAGACTTACAGTAAACCACAAGTTGTCTCTTAACTTTCCAGTGCACTGAGAAGATTAAGATATTGCTGAAGAGCTAAACAAGATGATGGGAAATTTGGATCTGACACAATTGCTGAATTAGGATCTTCCAATAGGTGTCAATGTAATCACCTCAGAGAGTTTCATCTATGGAAAAAAATAAAAAAAAAAATAAATAAAAAATTGTGCAGGTGTGCAATTGTTGTGATTTGTATTAATGTAATGTGACAATATAGTGATAATGAATTGTGATAACGAATGCACTAGAAACCAAATTATGTCATCTGTAACACTTCAGTACCTTCAGTGGACAAGCCCAAGACACAACAAAATAGTGCTTGTTCTTGATTTTGGGCTGGAATAAAAAGTATTTTTTTAGCTACCGAAGGGATTTAAAACTCATTTCAGATCCTCAGTCTTACAGATTCCTCACAAACAGTGTGTTGGAAAAAATCTGCTTCTTTCATAGCCATTTCTTTATGAAGGATTTGATTCCAGTTTAGAAGTTATCCTATATATCTATACATAGGAGTCACTTGGAATCCATGCCTTGCAATGCACATCTATTATTTTAATGGCCTACTTTTCAAATGCAATCCTGAAGCTTAAAAAGAGCCGAATTTTCTGGTAATAGGATTAGTTTTCCAAATGGTACTGTGATAGATAGAAATTTCTTGATGGAGTTAACAATACTTCATTGAGCACAGCCAATGAAATTTACATTTCCACATATAGCAAGATTTTGCTAAAGAACCATAGCGTAAGGAGGGGGGAGCTTGCTGTACTGAACTTGTAACTGAGATACAGTAAGCCAATTAAATTATGCTCCAGAACTGACCAAACGAAGCACTGACATTGATATATTAATCAACAGTTGATTAATACCACAATATTAATACTTTGGAGTGATACATTAATATATTCCCCAACCTTAAGAAAAATAGTCTGCCAGGATATATTAGTTCACTGAATGGTGTACTTAAAGTGGCTGTTTGTTAAGATGACAAAATACAACAGAATCACATAGCTTATACAACAGGGTCATGTTTTGTAGTAATGTTTTTCCAAGCAATTCTGTTTTCTTAATTCTGAACCCATCTCAGAACCAGAAAGTCCAGGCTATGCTTCTGACTCCACAACTGTCCTTGATAGGAAACTGTGCCATTCTACTGCTCTTGGTATTTCTTTGTGAGTGGCCACCTTTTTCACATCCTTAAAGAAAGGCTGCCAGTCTTATTCCGTGAATACAGCCCTCTTGATCTCCACATACGCAATTGTTGTATATTCTGAGACATTAGCAAGAAAGAGGTGATTTGTTGCAGAGTGGCAAAACAGTTTAAAGAGAAATGGCAAATCCATAAAACCAGGTTGGACTATTGCTGGATATGTTTTGTATTGTTTTCATCAAGGCAAAAAACTGTTCAATAAGCCTCCTGCTTCAGTAGGGACTTGTAGGGCTGTGTACTAAGAAAAGCAGTAAAAACCATTTGAAAATCTTGCTTTGGCACTGAATCTTTTAAAACTGCCTTTCTTGTCAGTGAGGTAATACTGTACCATCCAGTTGCATTATTCCTTTGCTTTAAAAAGAAAGTAGGAAGTCAAATGTAATCCCAAGACTGTAGGTGACTTTTTCAACTGGTACCTGCACAAAATTCTTTCCAAGCCTCTTACCAAATGTGCACAGGCAAGCAGAGTCTCAGGAAGGAACATTTGTAAGAGTTCATTTGTTAATTCATAAAAGTATTCTCCAGATTAAAAAAAATAAAATAAAATCATTTTGTGGAATACATTTTACAATCCTTTAAAATGTATTTCCACATTTTTTTTAGAAACCTGTGAATTCAGTATTGCCATGCAATATATTGCAAGTCTCTGTTGGGTAGTTCCAAACACTGAGCGTCAGTGAAATTAAAACTAGGTTCTGCTGTATCTGTTTTTAAAGAGGATACACATTTGCCACCGCTTAAAATTATTTCCCACTTATGTCTGACAGTATATTTACCATCATATTTCCCCTCTGGATCACAAAGGAACACTGTAATTCAGGGCTGGATCTGCAGCTGAGCTAGCCACTCGATGGTAAATATTGGCAAGTGCTGACATTTGAAGTGCCACTGCTAAAGCAGTTCCTTGACCAGTGCAGGTGAAACCCAGCACCTTGTACTCAGTGCTACAGTTCAGTAACCTTTCCATTATTTTAATACCTCTGTGTCAGGGCTGCTTTGGCAGTAATTTATTCTGGCTGGATCTCACCAGCACACCTGCTATAACCATCCCTGAGTGTATCCTACAGCACATTCCTTGCTGTCACTGAGGCATTTCTCCTTTGCTTGGCCAAGCAAAATGCTTCTCCCCTTCTTCACCCACCAGCCATTTTAGCAGTCCCCACTATGTCCCTGTTTGAGTTGTTCACCGCCTCCTGAGGATCTTCTCACAGAGCAGTTGAGGATTAAACACCATTGTGTGTGTGACCTTGCTTAAGATTGCTGCCCTCTGTGGTGGTTTTACCGTGCTGGGCAGCTGAACACCACAACCGCTCTCTCACTCTCCCTCCTCAGATGAGGAGGGGAAGAAGTAAAGGAAAGAACAACTCAGGGGTTGAGATAAGGATAATTTAATTAAAGTGGAAAATATATATATATTAAGGAAATATTATTAATTAACAATTCAACTAAAGGGAAAAAGGGAAAGGGGAAAGGGAGGGGGAAAGGGAACAGCAAAACAAAACAAGTAAAGGCTATGTGGAAGTGCAGAGGAAATAAATTATTCTCTACTTCCCACAAATGAGCGATGCCTGACCACATCCTTGAAGCAGGGCCTCAACACACGTAGCCGGTGTTCATGAGGAGGACAGACGTTTTCTCAACAAAACCCCACCCCTCCCCTCTTCCTCCTTTTTCCACCTTTTATTGCTGAGTGTGGCATCATATGGTACGCAATATGTCTTTGGTTGGTTTAGGTCAGCTGCCCTGGTGATGTTTCTTTCTCACTTTTTTTTGCCCACCCCCCAGGAGGGTTGGAGAAAGTCCTGATGCTGTGCCAGCACTTCTCAGCAGCAGACACAGCACTAGTGTGATAACACTGCTGTTCTAGCTACAGGTGCAGAGCGTGGCACTGTATGGGCTGCTGCAGGGAAAGTTAACATCCCAGCCAGACCCAGTACATCCTCCAGGTGTTCCCTTCTGAAAACTGACTTCTGATACTCTTGTGAAGGTTAATTAATGTTTGTACAGTGCATTGTCCTGAACTAAAAAAAATGCAAGTATTAAACAGGGAGCAATTCTGACCTGCTGAGGCACAAAGTAAATGTTGGTTAGGTCTTTGCCTGATATGAAATGTTATCTCTCTCTTTTACCTAGTGAACAGAACAGAAGTGGTCTCCTAAAACTCCTTCTCCCAGGAGAACTGAAAACAAGCAACAACCCAAATGTCTCAGCTGGGCTACCAGCACTGAGGCCAGAAAGGGTCTCTGAATAAGGAACAGTCAGCAACTGAAAGTGCATCCCTTCACGGATAGGGGATGTGGAGCAGGTTCTTCTCACGTCTGAATCCAGGTAAGGTGGTGGCATGCTGGGCTCACATCCAGGGCTCTCTCTGCACCTGAAATTTCCTGTCCGGAGCAAGAAGCTGGCTGTGAAAGACCAGGGACTGAGCTGGAGCTTGCCTGGCACGTACCCGACAGCTTGAGGAGAGCTACCAGATCACATGTCCCCTGCAATCCTTCCAGCTTTTCCCCAGCAGGAAAACCATGTGCTTACATTACAGCCACCTCACAATACCTCAATTTATGTGCTGCCTACCTGTTTTTGCAGGTACCCGACTTCAATTCCCTACTAATCCAGCAGGCACCTCACATCTGCAAAGGCAACACTGCCATTGTCCTATTTCCCCAAGCACCCCTGGAGCTGCCACCAGAACTACTTCAGCCTTATCTAACATCTGCTAATTGCAGAGGGGAGAGAAGCCCCTCACCAGCTCCCTCTGTTTAAGGGGAGATTGGTTTCAGCATCCAAACCCAGGGGTGCTTGGGGGACTATGAAGCTTTGTTACAGATCACTACAGCGCTGAAGCCTGCTGTAAGGGAATTATGCTCCCAAAAGGATCTGGAGTTGAGTCTCGCCTCTTCTTTCAAAATTTTTTATTTATTACCTTGAGTCCACTGCTCTTGGCTGTCCTTTCTCTACCTTATAATGAGCAGCCTTGTTCTCCTCCCAAATTTCATACAAACCGTGGGCACCTGAAGTGGGTTGTGGTTTCCAGAAGACAGCAGGGCAGCCCAAGAGTCAGGGCTGAAGTAACCCCGTGGACCCAGCAGCCCCACAGACCTACCAACCAGCATTCAGAAACAGCTGGAAAAGTCAAATCATGCTGTTGCTGCCGTACTCCATCATAAGAGTCTGTTGTAATTAAATCAGAACACTTGCAGTTTCTGGACTGGCAACACAGATAACCTGTATCACACCCATACCCACTTGGATAACACATTCCCAGAGCCATGCAATGCTCAGGGAGGTGAGCAAGCTTAGTTGACCTTGTGCTAAAACATCTCAGCCATGCCATTTTGTTCAACTTGCTAGCACTTTTCTAGGCTGCAGTGGGAATCATTGGACAAGTCCACCACAGCCACCAAGCATCAAAGGATTTTTCCTCAGGAAGGCAGCCTTGGCAGTGGCAGCTGTGTTTGCTCAAATGCTTGGAGAAAGCTGGCACTAGTTTTGGACATGAGCCCAGAGAGAATCATTTTAATGAGTTGTAACTTGCAGTATTTTTGATCCGTGGATGAAAGAACATCCTTTACGGGGAGTAATTGTTAACTTTTTTTTTTTTTTTTTTTTTTTTTTTTTTTTTTTTTCTAAGAGAGGTGTTTGTTACACTAGAATCTGTCAAAAACCAGGACCTTCTAACCTCTGCAGCTCTGCAGCTTCATTACCAAAGGGAGATTTGCTGAAGTGCCTCCTCATGAACTGAGGCATGTCAGCCTACAGTCCTGCCTAGAATTACACTCAATCATCTCTGCCCTTCTTTCAGTTTTAAACTTGGTTGTTGGCCTCCATTCCTTCTCCTTCCTTCTCCCTCTCAAATTTTCTAAACTGTCAGTTCAAACAAATTTAAGCAAACCTTATACTTTGAAGGAAAATAAACTGGCTCCAAATCATCTTTGAGGTCACTGTGCAGACAGTTAAATACAGAGCTGTCTGACACAATGCCAGGGCTTTGCATGATCCCTCTTCATGAACTCTATCATGCGGTCTCAGAGTGTGCCAAGATGGTGTTTTGTGAATGTTTGTGCAACTGATACTCACAGCTGGAGGTTGTCAACTCAGAGCAGCACAGGTTCACAACCTGGTCTTGACTGTGATCTCACAGCAGGTCCCAAAGGGCCTGACCCCACGAGCAGTGTGAGCTGCCCCTTTCTGTTCCTCTTCCCTCACCCACTGTGTAGCATAGGACACAGGCTGGCCCCAAGCTGTAAACTCCCTAATTCATGATCCAAGGCAAAACCACATGTTCTGAAGGAGCACACTAGGCCTTTCTTTTTCTTCACTGATATTGACAGAAGCAGAATCAGAGAATCAGAGAATCAGAGAGTGATTGAGATTGAAATGAACCTCCAATGGTCATCTTGTCCAAGCCCCCCTGCTCAAGGACCACCTAGAGCAGGTTGCCCAGGAAAAAACCACATCCAGACAGAAAAACAAACAAACAAACAAACATCAAAACATCTATGGCTAAAGCCTTGCTAGACCAAGCAAGGAAGGAAAATGACCACAGATCTTGTGTAGGCACAGGGAAGAGGCTGGGATAATAGAAAGAAGTGGAGGGTCCTTCACTGATCTTCATAAGAAGGCAGATTCTCAACGGATTAGAGAGGGCTGCTGCAGAGCACCTGGCTTTGCACACCTGGCAGGTAAAAGGGAAAAAGGAAAAATAATTTCTCTAAGCACCTGGACAGTACATGGCCTTTTGTTCACCACGTGGAAGAATGCCATGAACAAGATGGAGAGGAGGGGAGATCTTAGGTAACCACATCTGATCCAGTAGTTTCTACACCATTGATCTCAGAGCAGGTATTCCTACGTGGAACAGAGAAATCGCCTGTGCTACCTGTGTCAGCTGATCCTACATGAAAACTTGGAGGGATTCTGTTATGTGGTCAGTTTACATTCTTGCTAAATGTTTCTCTGAACATACAAACATCCAAGACAGATGGGCTGAGGTCAGCTGTATGAAGTTCAACAAGGCCAAGTGCCGGGTCCTGCACCTGGGGCACAACAACCCCAAGCAGAGCTACAGGCTGGAAGATGAGGGATTAGAAAGCTGCCTGGCAGTGAAGGACCTGGGAGCATTGGTTGATAGCTGAATATGAGCCAGCAGTGTGCTCAGGTGGCAAAGAAAGCCAACAGCATCCTGGCTTGCATAAGAAACAGTGTGGCCAGCAGGTCCAGGGAAGTGATTGTCCCCCTGTACTCAGCTCTGGTGAGGCCGCACCTCGAGTACTGTGTTCAGTTTTGGGCCCCTCACTACAAGAAGGACATGGAGGCACTTGAGCTAGTCCAGAGAAGGGCAACGAGGCTGGTGAGGGTTCTGGAGAACAAGTCTTAAGAGGAGCGGCTGAGGGAGCTGGGACTGTTCAGCCTGAAAAAGAGAAGGATCAGGGGTGACCTTATCGCACTCTACAGGTACCTGAAAGGAGGCTGTAGCGAGGTGGCGGTTGGTCTGTTCTCCCACGTGCCTGGTGACAGGACGAGGGGGAATGGGCTAAAGTTGCGCCAGAGGAGGTTTAGGTTGGATATTAGGAAAAAATGTGTTTACCGAAAGGGTTGTTAGTCACTGGAATAGGCTGCCCAGGGAAGTGGTTGAGTCACCATCCCTGGAGGTCTTTAAAAGACATAGATTATGGATGTAGATGGAAGGATCTAGATGTAGAGCTTAGGGGTATGGTTTAGTGGAGGACTTGTTAGCGTTAGGTCAGAGGCTGGACTAGATGATCTTGGAGGTCTCTTCCAACCTAGACTATTCTGGGATTCTGTGATTCTGAGTTTTTATGGTAACTGGCCAGCACACCAAAGCTGTGCAGTAGTGTCAGCATCCACAAGATAAATGCAGAGCTGCAGACAGTGTAAAGAGCTTCTCAAAGCGAGATCATTGGAGCTGTATCAAAAATCCTACCTTTTAATTAATAAGATGGGGCAAAATTTTGAAATCTTTAGTTTTCAAACCCAGGGTCCTCCTAAGTAAAATTTCCTTCCAGTCTAAGCGTACTTTGCTGAGGCAAGACATCTAGCACCGTGCCTGTCTATCTGCCTTTGGGTACACATGAAGTCTCTCCAAGCATCAGAAATGCAGACATGCTGGTACAGGCCTGAATGAATTCTTAAAGTATGAAATAACATCATTACATTATCTCCTCTCATTTCCAAGCTCCTCAGATATCACTATCTGCTGAAGATTGTATTGTGCTTTGTGCTTGCTATTCCTGCCCCCTTTTTTTTTTTTTTTTTTTTTTTTTTTCACAGTATGATCTCCAAAAAATCTATTTCATGTACATTTTTTTTTCCAATTGCTACACAGTGTGGATCATATTTAATACACATCTATCCTTTTATTTCTCCACCTTCATCTGTGCTCCCAGGAGAGCTTCATGTATTTGACAGCCAGCCAGTGGAGAAATGTTTGACAAAGCAGCCATACACAGCATATATACCACCTCAGAAAATAATAGGATGGCCTTACTTGTGCCTCTACCTTTAAACAAGAATTTGCCTTGAATAAGTAAGTGTACATTTAGCTGCACTGCCAAGAATATGTAAAACAACAGCAATGCATGCAGTCTTTCCGTACTTTACTGAGGGAACATACATTTTTGATTCTAGGAATCTATTTCTGATTCTCGATTGGGTCTTGATCAGGTTTATTCATTTTCTAGTTTCTGTTGTTCAGATACAAACAATGAAAAGCATGTAACGCAGATGACACATGACAGTTCTCTTCAAATTACACTTTTGTGTTTATCCTTTCCTCTACAGCACCTTTTCCTAGGATTTACCATTTTCCCCTGGATCAGACACCTGCACTGGACATTTTGGAGCTATTAGTAATTTGACACACATTCTGGTATAGTACAGAGGAACTTATTAATCCAGAGACTTTTCTAAAGGCAAACAACTATTTGTTTATCCTACATACACACACACAAGAAAATATATCGACAAGAATGACTGTCCCAGTAGATCCACAAAGTGCATGGATAAAGAGACACTAGAAAACAAAGGAAAAAAACAAACAAACAAACAAACAAACAAACAAACAAAAAGAATAAGTTCTTGGTCTATAACATACTTTCATTTTTAAATGTTGAAGTTATTGCCTATGTTTTGACTGTTCTATCTGATAGAATCGGATCTGGCAGAAGTTTTTGCCTTTGATTTAAAGCACAGGTAGACCCTGATCAGTTACTATGAAAACTAAGAACCAGTGTTTTGCCTACTTTATGAGGCTCTAGATAAAAGATTTTGGCCTTTGAATAAAAACATTCCTTGGGTATACTGAAGTTTATATTTGACTTTGCATGCAAAAACCTGAACCTGATGAAATTCTTCATATGCAAAACATGTTAACAGTCTTGCATGAGCTAAAATGAATCTACATGTACATAAAGGCTCCCATTTGGAAAAAAAAAAAAAAAAAAAGAGGGCTGTAGAAATCCTGCTTTTAAGGGTAATTTTATTCTCATTTGTTAAAAGTCACTGAGAGTAGCAGAGGGCAAGTTCATCTGGGAATCACCTTGCCAGTGATCTCTCCTATAAAGATGAGAACCAGTGTAATTTACATTAAATTTAATTCCTTATTGAATGGCTAGACATATTCTGTGGACTTTGCTGCAGGAATCTGATGGACACCTAATACAGAGTTGACCTCAATTTATTTATTTTCCTTTTTAGTGAAGTATGGCCTGCATTCAGCTGTGCTACTTGTACAGTGCTCTACTTGAGGCTCTTTCCTGCACATTACTGTGTAACGTAATCCATAGCTAGACATGCATAAGTAATCTCCTAGCAATCACTGATGATACAAACATTTTGTTTCAGATAGAAAGGGCTTGCCTTTATCACCCAAGACATTTCTGGTAACAAATGGTGGTACTGATGTCCTGTCCCCCCTTTTCTAGGCTTTTATAATTTATGGCACGTTGACCTTCTCAGGGAATTGTTAAAAGCTGGTAAGTAGCTCCTCCTGTTCTCTTACCCCCCAAAAAGTGGCCATTCTCCTCTCTTTCTCATTGTCATGGAATGGGAAATTTATTTTATTCTGTCTGGATTTATGTCTCCTCCCTTCCTCCCCTCACACTAATCTCTCTCAACATGCCCAACTTTAGCATCCATAATGTCAACAGGGAATAACGCCAACAGTGAATCCACAAAATCAGAAAGGAAAAAAAAAAAATAAAAAAAAAAAAAAAAAAGCCACCATCTTCCAATGGGGAAAGCAGAATGCATTTTAGGACAATTTTGTCTCTGTTAAAATAAATAAATCTTTCATCACAGAAATGAAAGTACACCTTGAAGGAGGGCAGCAAAGGAAAGTCAAACACAAATGTTGACTTCAGCTGTAAAGCACCCAGTTCCATGAACTGAGCAGGCAGGGAATGAGCAGCATCACTGAATTTAAAGTTAGAAATTTAAAGGCACTAAAAATATCTGTCTAAACAAAAGAGTTCAATGATACTGTTTTACAATACTTATATGCACATCTTCTACTTTCAGGTCCAGGGTAATGACAGAATTAAATACATAGCATGGGAGGGTGAAGAAAGGAAAGATGGCTCCCTCCAAGAAGAGCAATCCCAGAGTAGCTCTCCAAACACATGGAAAGTAGCTCAAGAGCTTGAACAGAGAGGAACTTTTAGAGAGAAAAATGCATTTCCTTGTATTAAGATTTCCTTTGGTTGCTAGGGAGATTATTGTTAAATACTTTACCAGTGGGAATTATTGAAAGGTGTTTTTTTTTTGTTTTTTTTTTTTTTTTTTTTTTTTTTTTTTTTTTTTTTTTTCCCTACACAAAATTCAAAGCCAGAAAATCATTGGCAAGGTCTTAAAGTAAAATGGGATTATGGCACATAAGCATTAGGCAAACATCTCCTTTAAAATGACTTCTGAAGAAAAATTAAACTTCTTGATTTTTTTTCTTCCCGCAATTCCCCTGTTCTAATGATGGCAAGGGTTGCATTTTATCGGAGAGGGGAGGATTTATAAAGGATTATTTTGAATTTTCCAGAAGTAAACCTTTATCAGACTCTTCAGGGACTCCACCGCTACTGGCACAAAAATTTCTGTTGTTATCCTGCATACTGAACTCCCTGGACAAAATCCTACAGAAGTAAGGTTATCCTCAAAATCAGAGGTTAAATCTGTGCCAGCAGTTTTATCATTTCAGAATTACTTTGTGCCTCAGCTGGAAGGATGGGTTCTTTCTATTTTTGTTTGTTTGTTTGCTTATTTGTTTGATTGATTTAGAAAAGCATCCAGGAGAGAAACAAGGTGTTAACTCCAACAATAAAAGTGTCTCCTACCCCTAAAGAATTGACCTTGCTGTTTCTGCTCTACAAATGAGCACAGTAGAGTCACTCCTCCTCTACAGCACGTCAGTAAACTCCTGGCAGACAGCAAAGATCTCTGTGCCCTTTATGGCAGTAATGCCACACTTTGGTTAGCCCCTCAGGTTGTTAGAAAAATGATTTATTTTTTTTTATTTTTTTTTTTTCTGTGACTTTTGGCCTCTGCTTTGTTTTTCATTCCGCTTTGCATTTTTGCCCATTACCACAAGAAACCCCACTGACTGAAAAATTGGGTCAAGAGGGTGTAGACTATTTCAATGTCTGTTAACAAGCCAGGATAGATATATATATATAAGAAATGTGCTTGTGCTCACAGGTGGTGTAGATTGCAAAAAGTTTAAATGTTTAGCTTTTTTACAGTGTAATATAATGCAAGAGCTATTTTTATAGACAGAAATTAAAAGCCAAATTCTGTTTTTCACTGTTATTGGTTAAAAAAATGAACAAACAAAAAAACTTTGCAATGTAATTGAAGTTAGTGGTATAACTTCATGTTTATTCACTAAGAAAACAGACCACAACTGATTGCAATATTTCAAGCTCTGTCTGTTGATTCCTCCATCAATTTTTTTAAACTTTGTCTAAATATTTAGATGACGTGTGATATATTTACCTCACTAAAGTTAGTTGCAGTTTCCAGCAGGGCCAGGACTTCACGCTTCTATTTGGGTCTCATTGAGGTCCTCATCTCATCCTCCCTCTAAAGTGACCTCCCACCCTTCTCCATTGAGTGATCTCAAGCAAAATTTCTAGCTTATGTTTTTTTCTCTATTCTATGGCCACATTTTCCACTATATATAATCACAGAACATTATCAAGTGATATAGAATGATGATTTAAAGCTCCTCACCTTGGAAGACTTTTTTCTTCTGAGAAGAAATCATTTTTCTTCATCATAGCATCCAACAATGTAGAATGTGTCCTTTGAACCATTGCTGGGAATGCGCCTTAGGCACCAAGCGCAAAGAGATGAGCAAGCAGCAAAAATCACAGCATCATTTCCAAACCTTCGGTAAGAAATGATTCATGCCCATCTAAAGCTCACTTGTTTCCACCTGTCTCTCTGAAGGGATTTTTTTTCTTCTTTGTTATGTGTGATATAAAGGCTTGAATCAATATAAAGACTCAACAGCTGAGCTACTTTAAAACTGCTTTTTTCTGTTCACGTCTCTTGACACAATACTGGCACACAGCAATGAGAACAGCACAACATCTATCCTACATGACACAAATTACACCCTTACTGTCAAAGAAGCTCCCATGGGGTATACATTATGCTTGTACTTACTTAGGCTCAGCCCTGAGTTTTCACACAAGCCAGGGGGCCCAGGTTGTTCACGCAGTCTCCATGCTGGCCTGCACTTCATAATGAACCTGTTCTTATCCAGCAGCACACAGCCATGGCTGGGGCCTGACATGGCTCAAGCCCAACCCATGTATGCCACACGGACAATTTTGAGCTGGCTTTGCTTCAGCCCACCCAGCAAGCCTGAGCTCACTCAAAGCCACCAAGAGCTTGGCCCAGAGTTGTCACTGGAAGCCCCCCTGCCAACTTCCATGAGTGTTGTGTTGCAAAGCTGCTCACCCGCTTCTGGTCAGATGTTTGGAAGATCTTCTGCCTACAGCTCTGAGGTGAGTGAAAGATTACTCAACAACTGGTATGATTTTGAACAGGAAAGAAAAAATACTTTCCAAGTGCAGAAGTGAGATCTGGATGAGAATCGTCTTTAATAAGGCCACTAAATAGAGAAAATAATAATAATAATAAATAAATAAATAAATAAATAAACAAACAACAACAAAAAAAGTAAAATAGCTCAGGAACAAATATCCATTTATCCATCTTGACGTCAGAAGGTCTTTTTTTGTGACTGCTTTTGTGAGGTCTTTGGAGTCCAAGCCACTGAAGAACCAATGGTAGCTTATGGTTCCCTGCATTCTCCCCAGTCTACGGAAGGAAACCCCAGCACCAAGAGTTGCTGCCTCACAACCTGAGGATCCTGAGCCTTTCTGAACTGATAATCAGCCTCTGAAGGGCCAGGACTCTTTAAACCTGTTTTGCCAGGCTCCGTGAAAGAAGCCCCGTAGAATAGTCTTGTTGTGATCAGGAGCTGAGCCCCACTGAGGAAACATCTGCATTCCTGCTGAATCAACCCGCATCACACACATTCCTGCAGTCATGGAAATCTGGATACAACAGACTCAGTAGGTGTCTCATCTCCCCCAGGTGTAGGAGCAGTGCTTGCCTCTGAAAAAGTCTGGTACCCAGTTCTGACAGGTACAATTTCTAAAGAAACTGAATTTCTAAATCCTAGGATCCCAAGTTTTGTTGCAACTACTATTTATTGTGTCTCACTGTAAGATGTTGGTGTATTCCTGTGCCTCCCTCCTTCCCTTCCCTCCTTGCACTCATGCGGGACCACCTTGGCTTCATCCTTCTCTCCAAGTGCCAGCCCTGGGAGACATTCCCAGGTCTTCCCACTCTAGCCCCAAAAGAGGTCAGCTCATAGTGTTGACCACCACTCCCACTTTCGCTAAGCTATGCACAGTTCTCTCCCAAAGCAGGACCTTTAACAGAGTCTTGCAAAGCCAGTGGCTAGCTGTCATCTTGGATTTAAGGAGAGCTGTCTGTGAGTGTGCATACAATAAAACTAGTCATTGTCCTGCCTGCCAGGGACCAGGCACTAGGACAAACCTGACTCAAACCTTTCTGCTAGTCTAACCCCAGGATCTTCATTCCTCTGGCCTCTGTTCTTTGCTAACAGACGTCCAGTCAAAGTTGCAAGAACCTAGGTGCTTGCCAGCATGAACCTCAGTTAGAAGGATCTCCAGGTGTTCCCAGACTAACCTGGCTGGTAGAAAGTACAGTATTAAAGATATGGCCTCTCTCATTGGTCTCTCTGTGGCATGGTATCACACGAAATGGGTCTTCTGAAAATGTGGCCAGAGCAAAATTCATACTCTCAAATACCTGCTCTATTTTCCAAGGAGGGACCTGAATAAGGAGAAGTTTCTCAATTCGCTCATCGCTCACTACAGACTAAAAATAGATACAGAAGGGTCATACTGTTAACAGGTTGTATCATGCAGCAGGGGCTGATCAGCACCTTTCCCTGCCTTCATGCCTGCCTTGGTGTTTCTGTCTCCCACTTGTTTCTCCAGCAGCCTAATTTACAGTCTGGGTTAGGACAGAACAGCAAGGCTGGGCAAGGAGGGGCTCTACCCTGGAAGACCACTGAATCCTACAATCTCAGAATATTCTGAGTTGGAAGGGACCCACGAGGATCATCAAGTCCAACTCCTGCTTCCATACAGGACCACCCAAAAGTCAGACCATGTGTCTGAGAGTGTTGTGCAAACACTTCATGAACTCCAGCAGGCTCAGTTTTGTGACCACTGCCCTGGGGAGCCTGTCCCAGTGTCTGACCACCTTCTCAGTGAAGAATATTTTCCTGATATCCAAAAATATCAGAAAACACCTTGCCCATGAGGCTGGAGGATTCCCATGGGGAGGCAAGAGCACTGGTACTCTGTGGCAGGAAATTCCTTCACTAACACCTGTCCCCAGAAGAGCCTCCTTCCACTCATCCCTGCCACGCAATTAGCTCTTATGCTGGGCAGTACAGCTCAGTGGAGATGCAACCTGCTACCTTTGCATGCCCTGCAGCACTGCTGTGAGAAATATCGTGCTGGGCACAGCAAGAGTGCTTGGCCTTTAAGTGCTGCCAATCTGGCAGTAGCACTATGCCATGCTGCTCACCAGCTCACTGGTGGGTAGCTTAACTCCTGGGTAGGCTGTAAAGATGACACAGTACACTCACACAAGGACACAGAGTAGTGCAACAGGGAAGCATGTCTACAAAAATATAAAACAAGGAAATGCACTGCCAAGATTAAAGACATAAAAGATGTAACAACATTCCTTAGTTGCTTCAGTATCTCAGCTGTGTTGAGAGGCTTGCTAAGTGGTTTTACAGCTCATCCTGTGCAGGCACATCTCAGTTGGGATGGGCAGCAGATCCAGAGCAGGTGCTCTGGGAAAGTTGCATATTCCCATCTATACACTGGAGCAAACCCCTCAAAGTCTTTGCCTTCCTGCAGTCATGTGGATCATTTCTTCCTTTAAAATACCCTCAAGCCCTGTACTGGGCATATATGTACTACAGTAGTGCAAAAGTCAACAGACACCAGTGAACAACTCAGTGTGTGCTTGCAGCCCAGAAAGCCAACTGTATCCAGGGCTGCATCAAAACCAGCATGACTGAGCAGGCAGGCTGGGCCAAATGCCTTTTCCCCTTATTCCTTAAAGTCTTTAGCTAGTTTTGCTTTTCCTTCCAGGATAGGTCTTTTTTCAGTGCCTGTGCAACAAGGGGGATTGGGCATTCTCCAGCACCAGAACAGCAGACCCCTGCTATGAGCATTACTCCACAGCCAGGGCTCAGAGCATGAACCATGTGGACAGCCAGAAAACTTTCTAAGTGTGGATGCACAAGGTGGGCAGGAGCAGAGAGATGATGCAGGATGCTTAGCAGTGTGGGTCCTTGTACTCTCATGCAGACACCCCCTTATCACTGAAAAGGGGTGGCCTCCATGGTCAGAGCATCTCTGCTGAGGGCTGCTCTGCACTATGTATGCTCATCCTGGGACGAAGCAATCTTTCATCTGTGACCTGCCATCAGTGCCTGATCCATGCAGGAGGACAGGGAGAGCCGCAGAGACGGGGACTAGCTTTTGGTCCTGCTGCAGGCCTCAGTACTGACCCATTAACTTCATACAGCTGGAACAGCCCACAGGAGCAAGGGAGCTGTGTGACACAGCACAGCTTCAAGGAGAAGATCCCATTTTCTCTATCCATAGCATTACCAGGTTGAGGATCAGAGGATTTCAGTCCCTCCATCAGTCAAACAGGTAATGTTTACAGCTCTCCCTTATGCCTACATTTTCTGTGCTCTGTTGCAGCAAAGTCACCAAAGAGGTCCCCAGATGTTGCTGTGCCTTATTCTGAAGGGCTGCTTATTCCTGACATCATTTGCATTGATGGTGCTAACACACAAAGACGTGAGCAACTGGAAACCTTTGTGTCAGCTCAACTTCTCCATGCATTTCAGAAAAATCCAGGTCGGTGTAGGAAGTCCCACCCTTGCAGCAGGAGTGACAGCCCAGCAAAGCAGTGCCTCTCCCTGCAGATCAATAGGTAGAAAGCTGTAGGCTTAAGTTTTTAAAGGGTAATTTAGGGATCCAAAGGGCAACGGGTAGCAAAATCTACTGTAGCCATGCAGGCTTCAGAATTAATGAAACAAATAGCAAAGCAGAAAGGGGTCCAAGTGACTGGTACTTACATGGGAATGTGACAAGATCTTGAAACCCACTGTAGAAGGGTTCTCCAGTACTATTTGTTAGTGATCTGCCAATAGACAAGACTTTGCACACCATAATAGTGGCTTCCATCTGCAGTGGAGAAGGATGGGAAGGAAACAAAGCCTGCTTGATACCTGAAATTAGATCACCAAAAGATGCCAGAGAGAAGGACTGGGCTTGCCAGCAGAAAATGGAGCAACTCCATGCTCCTGAGCGTGGAGCACGAGCTGAACCTGACTGCAGGAAGGCAGGTGTCGAGGACAGAGTGCTACTTTCAACACTTCACTTTTTGCTCTTGAAGGCATAAAATGGTAAGGCTTAATTACATGGCAGCTGTGAAGGCTTAAAAAGTATCTGTGAAACTCAGAAGAAGAAACATTAAACAACTTCCCTGTAGATTTGCTTGCACCAGCTCCCATATGGTGGGAGGACTATTTGAGGAGATCTTCCAGCTCTCTCCCATGATGCACAGATTATTCCATAATGTAGCATCTGAATGTTGCATAGAGGAGGTTAGAGAAAGGATTTTCTTCTGGTTCCTGTGTTTAAATTCCATTTTTTTTCCTGACATTTGCTCTTCTATCTTAATATAAGGGTTTACCGAATTATGCCAGATGACTAATCAAAAATTATGTTATAGAAAATAAATATCCCTAACAGCATATAGAACGGTTAAGAAAACAAATTCTACAAAAGTCTTTGAGCATTTGAAAAGTTGTTTTAACAAGAAAGTCATAAACAGGGTTTGTGTGCAAAATTAATAAGCTATTGTAGATTGCAAATTCCACCGGAAATGGAATGGGGAAATGGAATGAGGAAAACAGGGCCTAGGATACAGCTCTCACTCTCTTTGTTTCACTGGGGAGGTTTAGTACACTATGATTATTTTGAAATCCATACCCAAACAAAACTAGAAGCAAAACAAAATCAATACCCCTAACAAAAGTCTTCTCTCTGTGGTGACAAAAGTTGTATAAGAGACTAGAATAATATAACTCTTAAATGGGAGAATTGAAAATGTCAGGCTGTTACCATTAGAAGGAATAAGTAATCATTGTGAATTTAAAGGGTTTTATTCTTTTCTGAAATTGTCTGCAAGTGGAAAAAAAAAAAAGAGAACCATGCAACTCAAACCCATAAACCTTAGAAACAGTTCCAGAACCAGTCCTAAGCCTGCTGATAAGTGGTGACCACAGCCACTCTTTAGCCACTAGATATGAAATCCAGAAAAAAAAAAAAAAAAAAAAAAAAAAGTTAGGCTATGAGCTCTCCTATAGTTTAAGTTTGGAGACCACTCCCAGGAAATACCCCCATAGCTGTGTTTAGAAATCCCAATGTACATTGTTTTCCACATCCAGCCAGTAGGCAGCTCTCCCCAGCACATGGTGGGCTTTGAGCACAGCCCCTTTGCTGCCTTCTACCCTCTTTTCACCATCCACAGGAATTTTCCTGACCCAGTGACAGCCCTGCAAGAGGAAGCTGCACTTTTGTATCCTCGCATAAGGGAGCAAAATCCAGGCATGAAATTCAGGTATGCAGGACAAACCATGCCATTTACATTCTCTGATCACCCCTATGTAAAAAGGGGTTCGTGTGCAGGACTCCAGACTGGGTTAAATTAATTTCACCTCTGAAGTTATGTGCGCTGTTTCTCTGCTGTTGCTCAGTCCCATTTTTTGGATTGTTTTAGTGTTGTTCAAGTGAAAACAATAGTTCTCTTTAGTGAAAGGACGTTGTCAGAGGAGGGAACAATGTAGAATAACAGCTGGAAACAGTGAAGAGCAACAGCACTGCATCTTGGCTCGCACATTGGATCAAGTGAGGTAAATTCATTGTGCCATTTGTGTTGCTCTTTTTAGTTGCATCCATTTCCAAACAACAGCTGGTGCACAGCAAGTTTTCGCTATTGAATCACTTTTTCTTCTCCTGGTCATTAATAATTGTCCTAAAAAGGAAGCTGGCCCCTAGATGTCCCTGGTTGCTCCTCACAGGCATTGCGGTTGGCACAGCGATGCTGCCTTCCAGCGCTGTCTGCGAGGGGAGCCGGGGTCCTTGCACCTGCTCACACTGCTGCTGCCCTGCCAGAGCTTAAAAAAAGAGGTGAAACATCATGATTTTAAATTCTGGTCCAAATCACTTGGCATCTTCTTGGCTTTCCTGTGGGAAGGTGGGCAAGCTCAGGGGGCTTCTTTCTGTACACTGTTCTGCACCACCCTGAATGTCTTCTCTGGGACGTTGTGCAGGAGAGTTTCATCAGCTTCAAGAGTTTTTAGTGGGTCTGCAGACATCAGAGTCTGATGCTAAGTCCTGACAGGTCAAACCATTAACAAAGCTTGAACAAAAGCATTGAGTGCAACATGAAACCCCCAGCACACCTGAACCTACTCATCATCATGCGACCATTCTCCAGCATCCACGTATGCCATCCCCCAGCTCCGTGGGAAGTGGATCCATCAGCAATGACCCCATGGTGGTGCTCTTCATCCTGGCAGTGCAGGGAGGCTAGTGTGGGCTGGGAGACTTGCAGAGATAGCGTTCCCTCTGGACAACCACCCCAATACAGTGACATATTTTAGTAATATCTCTGAAACCCAGCAGGGAGTGAATGGAGTGCCACAACAAACGCATCTAATTGCATTTTGTGTGCTGAAGGGCATTTGAGCCCCCTTCACAGTGCTGTCAGGTGTGATGCAGTGTCTGAGGGAAAGCAGTCACCCCTCTGGATCAGCCACAGAAGTCAGACAGCCAAGCATGGGCAGCTCAGATGGCACTAGGCTTGAGTGCTCAGGCACCTAAATCATTCCTTGAGGGTCTGAAGACATGCCCTTCATTTGTCATATTGTTTGAGCGGTATGCTCCATGACAGAAATAGATACAGAGGACACGTAGAACAGAAGTTAAAAACTACTTAACACCAAAGAACCATTCTCACCTGAACACTACATGGTCTCTCTACTGGGAAGAAAGTCACCTACTTTGCTGTCATTGTTAATACTCCTCGTTAGGACTGTTAGTGCTTTCTAGCTCTACAGGCTCTTCCCCTGACTCTTGAGGCACTTTCAGGTTGGTTAATCCTGTCCCCCCTGCAGAACAGAAAGCTATAATCATGCTTGGCAATGCAACAGCTGCTATCCCATGGAAATTCTGGGGCAGACCCACAGAATCAAATCCAGCTTCTACACCTCTCATGCAGGCTTGAGACAGGCACCTTCCTGTATGCCAGCAAGTTCTTGAAAAGAAGAGTGCCAACAGTAACAATTTCTCTCATCCTCCCCCTTTTTTAAAGACAGATACAGAAAGTCTCAGTGAGGAAAAGCATAAACTCCCGTGTGAATTTTTACAGGGCTTTCATATCGGTTCTTTTCCCCAAGCTGAGTTGCAACTTCACCAGGTCTTGCTTCACCAAAACCTTTCCAACTTGTCATCGCCCACCTTCCAGAGCAGAGTTTTACGACATTAAGACATGCTTAGAGTCAAATGTGGCTCAGCCACCGGAAACACTACTGCAGCAAATAGCTTGGGTCTCCTGGTGGGATAGAAAGGTGGAATATATAGCGTCTTCCTCTGGTTTCTGTCTGTTTTCTGTAGCAACATTGCAACATTGCTATTTTTAAAATTATTTTTGGAGTGACAAAGCCTCATCCAAATGTCAGTTATCTAAAAAAATAAATAAATGAACTGTGTTTGTATGCAGAGGTGCTGCACACATGCTCCCTCCTGAATGGCTTTTCATTACATGTATACAGGAGCATTTAGGAACAGCACTTGTAATGGAGGTTGCTTAAGTCCAGCAAGTGCAGTGTGGCAGCTGCAGCCACTGAAAGCAAAGTGAGACAAACATTAAAAGCTGCTCAGAGACATGGTGCAAGCACTGGGAGGTCAGTAAAGCCCTTTCACTTTATAGCAACCCCATGGTGGTGCAACGTATTGGGGTCTTTGGTGTATCAGCAAACACACCTTCCAGGTGCCATTCAGCTCAGTGATGAGGCTCAGAAAATGCAAGCTTTCTGCTGGTGCCATGGAGGTCTCCTAGTGAGGGACATGTTGGAGCCACTCAAGCAGCTAGTTTGTGTGTGGTGTCTGAGAAACCCAAGAAGTTGGAATAGTTGCTGCTTGCACTACTGCTCACTGTCATCTTCCCTGAGGGAGGAAGCCCTTGGCATGAGCAGCTGAACAAGTTGGTAACTGTTTCTAAATGGCTGCCATTTACTCTCTGAGAAGTAAAAATGAAGGTCAAATGGTGCATGTCAAAATGCTGAGTTGTTAATGGAGGCACTGTGGAAAAAAATGCATGATCTGTCCGCCTGCCTCTGCTTAGGGCAGTTTGGGAATAGTGGTGGTTAGGGCAGCTCCAGCATCCTTGCTTCAATCCACTGCAGCATGGGAGCTGGCACCCTCAACGAGGATTTTTCAGAGGCTCTGGCATGCATGTGGAAAGCATGATTCCTCAAGAAATTCCATATAAAAGGGGCTCTGATGTGCCACTGGTCACCCTGCCCCTCCTGCCCTAGCAAACTGCTCTGAAGTCATTCATCATTGCTTACAGACGCTGAGAAACCGAAGTCCTACACATTCATTTCATCTCTTTCCTCATTAGAGCCCTCTCCTGCATTCTCCTTCATCCTTGGGTGACCTTCTAGATTTTGCCACTCGTTCCACTTATTTTTGGACAATACATAAGAATATGTGTTCAGCAAGATACTCTTGTCACAAATAGGGAATGCTCCATCCAGACCACCCCTTCTCTCTAGACCTGTTAATCCTTTACTGAGGTATGCAACCCTATCAGCATGACCTGCAGCACTGGGTGGAAAAAAAAAATCCAGTTTGGAGACTTTTGTCACCTAGGCTTTTGGTTGGATTCCTGGAGATTTCATGCAATGGACTTGTTGCCTTCACAGTTCACTCACTTCTTGTGATTCAGCATTAAATGTCCGCATGCCTTGGCTCTTTTCTACAAAATGTGAAGCAGGGATTATACAGACTGGCAACTTCATGATTTTTAACTGCTTCTTTTGATAGATAATGTTAGGTCCCAGCAGATTCATATTTCCCTTTTCACTTTGAAATGTAATTAAGTTATTGAACGCAGAAAAAACCTTCCAAGAAATCCCTCCAAGTGGATGGAAAATTAAACTTCTGGTTCTTCAGACATGTTCAACAGATGGTCGTAAAAACGCACTACTCTTTTCCTGTTTGAAGCATGTTTTTTAATTCATTATTTTTTTTATAAATCAAACAGGGAGCAGAGGAAACTGCAGATTTTCTGCTCTTGTGCTATTAAAAAGAATTGTGCCAAAGTAAGTCCTAATTCGTTTGCCAATTCTACAGCACTCACAAAGTGTTGTGACTTTTTCTCCAAGCTAAGCAATTCAAGTGATTATGAGATCCCTCTAGAGATCCCTTGCAGAGCAGTTTAAACAGTGATCCAAGACTAGCTCTTTGCACAGAACCATTACATCTGCTGGCTCCTTCTTTAATGTTACAGTAGAACAAAGAAGCTCCATAACGGCACACCTGCATGCCCCAAATAGGTTTTTACATCACTTTTATGACCACTGTGTATACATACACATGTATATAGCAATATATATGCACGTTCATAAGTAAAAGCAGCCACTCTATGCAAAACTTGCTTGCAGTTCCTCTCTCTCTGTTAGCCTTCGCAGTCAGCATTACTAGAAGATGATGACAGTAAAACTCACCTGAAATGTGGAGAGCAATGGAGCTCTTGCATTGTGAGCCCCATCACTGCCATTCTCAGGGTCCTGTTTGCTGACCCAGAAGCTGCTCCAACAGCAGTGGCTGGGGCACCCGAAAAGCAGCGTGCTCTTCCTGCTCTTCTCATCGGCCTCATGAATTTCTTCCTTATTTGCATTCAGGCTGACCTGAAGTATTTAGGCATCCCATGGATGTCAATGATTTTGGTCTCTCGTGACATTAGATTGACCTTCCAAAGCCAGAAGTCCTCTACTTGCCTACAGTAAAAAGACCACTTGACCCAATAAGATGGCTTTATGCTGAGCCCCAGAGACAGGGCTCTTACAGCACAGTTCACTTCCAGTGGTGTGTGCCTCAGCACAACCATAAGAAGAGAGTCATGTGTAAGCACAGAAAAACCTTGTAAATGTCTGTAAGCATAGGAAAGAGACTGGGCACAAAACAGATGATCTCTAGCATGCAAAACTTGCCTTCAGTTCCCTATTTTGTCTCTGGTATCCAGACCATTTCCCAGTTCGAGTGTCACCAGGACCCCCTGGCTAATGGGAACACAGCAGGCACGTGGTTATTAAGGGGAGATGCTGACATCCCACTGGTAAGTTTCAGGCAATTCTCTACATATGTTTCTACTGAGCTGGAACTACAAACCAGGTGAGTGCCAAGGGTGTACGAACACGTGCAGTGATTACAGTACTTGCATCGCTTCACTTACGCTGTGCTGTCAGTAGTGCTTTCGGACTTTTGGAGGGAGCAGAAGAGTGGGAACAGGGGCTGCTCCTCATGCCAGTGCCCAGGAGCAGGAGGAATAGCCCAGCTGCAATTACAGAGTTTCTGTGCAAGCTGCCAGTGCCCTGTCCATCTTGCAGCTGTCCTTTGGAGGCTGGTGAATACAAGGGGAAGAAAGCTCCTTGTTCTGCCTCTGTGTAATGTGAAACTGCAGATTGAAATCATTGTGTGAGTTTGATGAGAAAATGATGAAAGAAGCCTTGATTCCCTTCTATTGGAAGCTTCTGCAATGCAGTGGAGGTTATCCGGATATTTTACTGAGCCAGTCCCTTAGAGGAAAGGCTGAACACTCATGAATGGTAGAAGAGAAAGGGGAGTTTTTTAATTACAATATCCACATATTCCTTTCAGTCCTTCTTACAAAGGACCCCAAAAGATTAACTCTGTTACTGCAACACACACCACAGTGAAAGTTTCCTAGGTAGCGTGATATTGGGGTGGTATTTAAAACACAAACACGGCCAGGAGAAGGTTGCAGCTGGAAATTTCCAAATAAATGTTTCCCTCAGCCCCTCCCCAGCCCTTTCTTTCTTGTCTGAATGCCTCACAAGCAGCCCACGTTCCTGTTTGCCTAATGCATAAGGGTGATGTCCTCTGAGGGCTTCAGCTATTTCATCACCTTATACCTGTGGTTAACCAGGAACATTCCCAAGTCCTCAGGAGGCACTTTGCTCTCAACATTATACCTCCCCTCGACTGCCTATACATGGAGAGAGATCCATAACTAATATAGCTGGTGTCACAAAACTCCAGCAGCACAGCATTCGCTACAAAATGTAGCACTAATTACGAAGAGCATCTATCTGCTCAAATTGCTGTTGAAATGTTAACTTTGGGAAAAGGTATTTTTATGCATAAGCTTTTCTGCAAAAGAAATATTACTGGAAGGGAAACAGCCTGTCTCTCAGTTATGAGAATGAGTTCTGCTTTACCCTTGTTATAGCTGCTTCAAGAAGAAAAAAAAAAAAAAAAAAAAAAAAAAAAAAAAAAAAAAAAAAAAAAAGTATATATCTTCATACTGATTTCCCCATGAAGTTAACAAAAAATAAATAAATACGTGGTCATGGTGACATTGAGAGAAAGAAAACTTCCAGATCCTGTAATTTTACAGAGACAGTGTTGTTGGTTTTAGCAAGCAGAGAATTTTCTGAGATCACTTTTAGGTACATGTGTAATGTACCTAAATGTAATGTGAAAAAAGATCCTTATTTGCATTGCAGCAAGTGTTTTTAATGGGGGTCTCTCTATTTCATACAGTTTAACACAGAGGAAGCTTCTTCAGGATACAGAGAAGTGTTTCCCAAACACATATCACTGAGGACTGCTTTTAGGATAGCTCTGCACCAAGATCCTAAACCTGCAAACCCTGATATGTGGGTGTAGTTGTGTAGACGTGGTGCGTGACAGACACAGGAGGAGAAACAGGGTAACACTCACTTCCCCCAAAACTAAGGCATGTTTTTCTACTCTCTTCAGGGTCTGGCTTTCATCCACAGTTCCTGCCCAGAGGGTCCCTCAGCCTAATCAATGTCTTTCCACCCTGGGCAGCAGTTTGGGTCAGGGCAAGAAGGTGGTTTTATCATTTGTCAGTGTGAGGACCAGCACACAACGACTCCCTCAGAGTAGAACAGCACAAATGGAAATGTGCTTAAAGGGTTTTGGAAAGAACAGAGAAAGGGTATGGCATGGGTAAAAGGTGGAACAAAATAATGATCTCAATGACCACAGCATGATCCCAGACCCAAGTGAAATACATCATTCCTGGAATAAGCTGTTTGGTTGCAACCTGAAGTTGGTTGCAAATTTTCTGGGGAAGATAAATAAATAAATAAAAGACTTCTTAGGTTCAGGGAAATCATTTCCATCATTTTTTTCACCATATAATGGGCTGTTTGTTTTAGGCACTGGCACCATTTTTTTCAGCAAACTGTTGGCTAGGATTTATTTCTCTCTCACAAAAACCTCCCACCTGGGGTGGAGGAAGTGTATTCAACTCATACTGCTCACCAGAATAGCTCCTTATTTCTCAGTATGTCATTTCTACTATAGCTACATGTTTTCCCTCTGCACTTGAGAACTATTCAGTATCAAAACCCATCATGAGTTATAAACTGAGATCTCACTAACAGAATGTTCTCATATTTACTCATCCTGCTATTTACTCCTTAAAAAGCTGGCTAAATTGCCATTCAGAGCAGATGACTTTCGAAAGGAACAATAATCTCGTGTTCATTTTACAAGAGGTGATCAACTAAATCTTTTTTATTATTATTTTTTCTCCTTATCCTTCATGCATTTATTGAACTGCAGTTTTAGGTAGTTGCTCATCCTTTGCTACAGGGACCAGCAGCACAGTAGGCAAGGTGACGTGCTGTGATGCCAAAGGCACATGTTCATCTTGCACCAGGTGCAAGCTAAATCCTGCTGCCTGTTGACCCAGCTAAAAACAAGTATCTGGCTACTTGGACTGATAAGTGGTCATATACAATGGAAATTTTATATCTGTATGTTCTAAAAATGATGACAGTTACAAGAAGCACAAAATGTCTACAAAAATCTTTAAGTAAAATCTTGGTATTAAAATCTTTTAAAGAAAAAAAATAGAGCCCTCAAAATAAAAACAGAAGTTACTGGAAGCTGAAAGAAATCCCCTTTCACAATGCATAGAAAATGAAATAACTGTTTTTTTGTTGTTGTTGTTGTTTGTTTGTTTGTTTTTAATATCACTTCTTCCTCATTCGCAGTGAACATGAAGTTATAACCTATTCACAGTTCAGCAGTAGCTAGCTAGGTTATTCAGCTCCATGCCATTATTATGAGCGATGGAAACAATGCTAACATGGTTGTTCTTGAAGACACAACAAAATTGAGTGTTTTAACTAATGAAACATGGTAAGTGTTGAAGCATTCATTAATATTATCATTGTTTTTAATTTGTTAGATGATGAAGCATTAAGGTTTCTATAGTAGCTGCTGATCTCAGCTCCTAGGAATAGTGAGTTTTTAAATACTGTTTAAATAAATGTATTCTAAAATGCTCTTGGGAGTTTTATAGGTTTAAATATATATTTTTGTGAATAAGCAATTTCATTTTTTGAATTTGACACACATTAAAGAACTGAGTAACATCTGCACCTCTGTAAGTATATCTGTTTGCTAGCTGGAAATTGTTTTGCTGGGGAATAAAGGTTAAAGTTTGAACAAACATTAGTTTGTTGAGACCAGCATCCAGTCAGAGATATGGACATCCAAAGGAAGGAGCATTCAAGCAGCTTGTCCACAGATGGTCTGTAACTCTGAAAGCAGCTCCATTTGAGCTAGTGCATACCTTCTTCTTGTTCCCTGATTTCTAGGAAAGCAACTGTATAAAAATAAATCTTAAATTTGTTAAGAATCTCCCCCCCCCCCCCCCCCCCCACCTCCTGGAAATGGGTTTTAATTCTGTGGAAGGTTTAAAATGTAGTAAAGGGAACTGTGGAGATATTTTCCACCCATATCTCTCCTGAGATAAAGTTTCATAATGCATTCTTATAGAATCAGCAGCACACTGTACCAATAACAATGTTGTGTTAAAGGGACTGAGATTGAGTTAATTAATAGATCTAAAGTGCCTGTCATAGAGGAAGGCCATGCAACCAGTAGGGATGTTGTTAGTAGCTGAGAATTTTTCACACCCTTTGCTGATATGAAAGCTCCAATATTCACAAACGTTGCTGCAAAACAGCAGCCTAAGGCCACCTCTCCCAAACCACTGGACCACCCTTTCTCCACAAGCCATCCTGCGAATAGCAGGCTGCCAAGCACAGTTGTTTCTGCTGCATATTTCAGTTTCTTCACTAAATACTTCACTGTTCCTTAGTGAAGCAATACGTGTCAGGGCATGCTGGCCTCTCCAAGCCCTGGTAACAGGTGGCAGGCACTCAGGTACTACTTTCCAGTCAATATTGGCTCTCCAAAATCTGCTGTTCCAGAACAGTTTTGAGTTTCCTACACTTTTAACTGATTGTTAATCAAATTATTGGGTTATTCTATGGTGAGCATCCACCAGAAGGAGTAACAGAGCTGCCCAGAGAACTTCTGAACTTTATGGTAAGAGCTGATACAAGCAGGGCACCAGGAATTTGGGAGAGGATGAGTATGATGAGTATTGAAACAGCACTACCTGAACTGCTAAAAAACAGTCACATGTGAAGGCATGGTGTGAAACCTGAGGTTCAGCCACTTGATCTTTTACATTACATAGAGACACCTGGTGTCTCTATGAAATAGGTTTGGTCACCACTGGCTGAGGTGCAGGTGGGAGGCCTGTGGCTAGAGAACCCTGAGACACAAATGACATTAAAGAGTGGTGACTAAGGTCACTCTGGTGCTGAGCGAGTACAATTTTGTGTCTTCAGCAATCACAGAGACTTGTCTGCAATCCGTGTCCCTGCTCCTTCACCTGCCATACCACCTTCAGTGGCCTCTACCTCTTGAAATGTCTCTGCAGTGAGCAAGGCCTGGCCTTTCAGCCACCAGCCTGCTTGACCATTATTGGTAACTGTGAATATGTCACCCTCAAGGGTCTTTCTTGTTTATTTTTAATGGGTGGACAATGCATTTAACTTGTTCTAATGAATCGGAAGAGTGACTCCCTTCTCCTACCCTGGTAGGGTGAACACTATGGGTGAACACAGCACGTTCTTTTGAGCCATAGAGTCTCTTCTAGAAGTACATCTACTATAATTTTGAATTCTTCTTTTGTTGTAAAAACTCACAACAAACTCAACTTCACTGCATTTTCAGTACCGCAATTGTAATCTTTGATGTTACACGTGGAGGAAATTGAGGTAACTCTGCCCTCTTTCCACTACCTCCTACGCTTACCATTATCTTTGCATTGCCTTTTAGAAGTCTCAGAGGGATATGAAGAGACAATGGAGGAAGGAAAAGTGACTGAGAACAAAGCAATTATAAATCCCTCCAATGCCTCTCTTGCTTTTTGCAGGGGACGTATCCCCCAGTCACCCATTTGAGCCTTTTCCCCACTGAACATCTGTGATATCTCAGACACCTTTTTTCACCTTTCCCATTGAGTCCTCTGAGCTGCAACAGAGGAGGTTACCTCAGTATGTGGGCTACTTCTTGTCCAGTGAAAAGAGAGATCTGATGCATATTCATCCATGCCTCACAGAAATTAAATTTGCCAGACGTCTTAACGAAGCACAAATTTAGACACAGAAAGCAAACTGCAATTTTTTCTCACCTTAATTTTGTATTGAAGTGCACAGCCACATAGCTTCTAGAAACCATTTGAAAATGGAAAATATAGATCCTTGATTACTAATTTTAGTGGGATCATCAAGGTTTTAGTAGCCTGTCTCACCCACTCTCTGTCACAAATGCTGATTTTGCACTTGGTGCTCTCCCTGCTGATGGCTCCATTTATGTGAAGATTTGCAATCATGAACGACCCAGACATCCAGGCATGGATGCTGGGCACTAGTCCTTGAGTTTGGAGTGCCAGCCAAACCTCAGCCTAATGTAGCTGCCCACCTCAGTGCCTCATCACACCAATGTTCAACTGCAAGCTGCTGCCCACTGAGATTTGTAAGGATTTGCACGGATGTATGCCTTTTTTAGGGCAGGTAGTTATTCATCTTGCACATTTTCAACCTTAATTCCTTTAAAAAAAAAAAAAAAAAGAGTGCTGCATATTAAGTTCGGTCATCGACAAGCAAATTTACTCTCTCACAGGGTGAGAAGGTGAAAGTGAAATCTTTCAGTTGTGAAGTGAGTGAGTTTCTCCAGCAGGATTGGTTGTTTGTTCAAGAAGTAGTGGTGATCTTGGTGCCTGTGAAAACAACTCAGTTGCATTTAAAATGGCACTTCACAATCAAGACCAAAAACTTTTCTTAACGTGGAGGGGTAATAATTCCAGGTCAATATTGAAACCAGCTGACAGTCTGTAAATAGGCTCTCCTGTGACCCATGCCATAGCTTCTTACAGGATTGAAATGATTCAGTGTTTGGCACTATCAGACTATGCTCACAAACATTTATTTAATCCCTTCCTCTCCATTTCCTCATTGTGTAAAGGGAAAGACGAATGTACGAATGTTGAAATATAATGTTTTTAGATCAGAGACCTGGGCATGTACCCTGTCTTCAATCAGCTTCTCTGCCTCTAGATCACATGTAAGCTGCTCAATATATCATATCTGGTCTCAAAGTCTGGGATCACTGCTCCCCAGACTTTAATAGACCCTGTGAGAAATGCAATCGCAACTTTATACTCCATCTCATCTGTTTCCAAAAACCAAGAAACTGTTGCAATAAAGAGAGGAAAAATGAGTTTAAAAGGAGAAAATAAATTGAATCTGTCAAACCAAATAGCAACTGGGCTGGCTGGTTAGGTAAATAATTTTTATTGGCTTTTTCCAACTAATCTGCCTGCAGGATTTATTGGTCTTCTACTGTACCTTCAAATAAAGCAGCTGACTCTGGTTCCAGTTTATGCTTTATCCATTAATAATTTTGTACATCTTAGAGAGCATTTATATTATTTATTAATTTTATCTAACTTTAATTACAATCATTGCAGCTATTTAATGAGAAGCTACTCCGGGACAGCTTGCTAGAATTCAGATTGCATTTTATCATTCTCACAGAGTTGGCTTTTGGAACATTTGGTTCCTAACCTAAGTGCTTCCCCGTGGTCAGAGAACATTATGGAGAGGGGATAACTAAGACCAGGTTGTGCTCTGACCTCCAGAAAAAGATAAATACTGCCATGTCTTGTTATTCTATTAACATAACCAAGTTAGAGTGTAGTCACTCTACTTACATTGTTCGGATTGCACGAATGTCCATACACACTTATCATGCCAGAGCTGGGGCAGGCAAGGAGAGAGGATGCAGGAAGCCAGTTCATATCTCTCACCTCTCTGGTTTCTGCAGCAATGCTGAGATCAAAGCTTCTGTTTTCAAGGCAATAGATGCACTTACACCTCCACGGTCTATGGTAACGAGTCGACAAGTACATCTTTATGCAGCCCATTTCTGGGTTGCTCCATGGCTGTGAAAATAAGAAGCTTGAATTACATTAAAAAAGATGCCTTCCCTAGTTTTCTCTTGGTTTTCCCATATAGATCTGTCATTCTGCTGAAGAGCAGACAATATTTGTCTCTCAGTCTTCAAGGTCATTCCTTCATACCAGATTTTGTTTTGTCCTTTCAAAGTAGCACCTGCAAACCACACCCACTCGGGACAAAGCACTGAATGAAATCCCTTCTGTTATTCATGAATACTACCCTTCATTACTTTGGAGCCAAGTGGTGGGCAGGAGAAAGATTTCTCCATCCGCATATGCCACAGGAAGTGTTTCAGTGAGTCAACATTTTGCAGAATAGAAATGACACCACTGAAGATTACAATGCAAGGACAAATCCCTATGGTACTTTCGCTGCTCCTTCTTATTTCTTTATAAAAAACTTATAGGTTGGCCAGCCTGTGAGGAGAGAAATCTGACCCAGTTTATCAGAGAGTGGCTGAGGTTGGAAGGGACCTCTGGAGGTCATCTGGTCCATCTAAATGCAGAGAATCTACTTCAAAGATGATCTCAGGTCATCTCTACATACCAGCTCAATGCATTTAACTCAAAGAGGGAATTTTCCACTAATGAAATTCATGTTAATCTATATAAGGTGGGAGATGCTTCTGGGATCTCAGTGTCTTAACACAGAGCTTCATTTCAGCAGCTGTGGGCCGATGCCTTCTCCTGAGATGTACAGAGAAGGCAGTCACACGTTCAGCAGAGCCTAAGGTCTTAAAAATAGTTGTGCTTAATGTGTTGATTTAGACACTTGGAGAATGACAGAGGAAAGTCACAGATAAGGTCAAGGAAAGAGAACAAACAGGGGAAGAAGTAGAAAACAGAAGTGAGGGAACCATGGTGTCTGGCTTGGCTGCTCAAATAAAAATTCTAACAAAGGTACCCAATTTCCCAATTTCTCTAACATTTGTCATGTTATAGATACATGACAACTCTGCAAAGTACTGAGAATTTAAACAGAAAACTGTAATTCCCTTGTGCTCTCAGCTGCTTAGCTCTCATTCACGTCTGCTTTAAAATATCTGTTCCACTAATATTTCCATCATCCTAATGAAATTAACAGGACTAAGGGCACAGTCCATTATGTAAAACATTGCTTTTTGGCATGAGCACTCTGCATGAAATTTGAGACCATTAAAAATAAATATAGAATACAGAAACGAGTGTGATATATATTAACACAACTAATAATAATATAACTATGTAAGTTCCATAACTGCTTTTTTATCCGTAAGTAATTATTTTGCTAAATGCAAATAAAGAGCTATTGTTTTCTAGGTAAAAGTAAGCAGCAGCTTGCAAACTAGTTATAATCTGAAGGCAGGCACAAAACGTTAACTGTTAAAACATTCAAACTTCATGCTTATTTACTGTACAGGGAAGAAAATGCTGGATGAGTAGGAGAGAAATCCCAGGACATCTGATAGCCAGCAAGAGACAGAGAAAAAGAGGGGGAATGGGGAGCCTCTTATCTAGGAAAAGAAATAGCAGCTGACAGAGCTGTGAACAGGTTATATCATTTTATTCCAATGTACAAACGAAATCCTGAGCAAACGTTTCCTGAGATTTGAGGCTCTGTCCCCAGAGCATCACAAGTGGGACGAGCATGTGTACCCACCACCTCCCCCTGCATCTCAAGGTTGTCAACAGAATGAAGATGTGTGCATGGATTTAACACCATCGGACCCTGCTCAGTCTCATGGAGTGAATTTTCCAGAGTGGGACCTCTAGCTTTTTGCTTGTGGACAGCTGTTTTACATCGTTAGCTTGCAGTCCTAAAGAAAAAACTTCCAGCATAGCCAGAGTGGTGTGTCCCCACAGACACCCAGCTCTACCTCACCCTGTGCAGGAGAGTAGCAGCTGCTGAAGCACAGCTCTGATCTAGGCTGCTGGCTGGACCATTGCTGCGGTCTCTGTGACTCACGTCAGGAGAGGGCACTCCTAATTGAATCAGTCATGAAACTTTGCAAGCCTAAAACATACAACAGCTCTGGAAGCACGGTAGTATGGATGCAGTTAGTCTAACAACAAGCCCTGCAACAGGGGAACAGTGCTGCTTCAAGCCATACCATTATACTTGCTACCTTCTGCAGACACTGAGTCCTTTCCACAGATTTATGTGAAACTATCACACTCCCAAACAGCCCACAAGCAACAGGAAAGCATTCAAATTGCCCATCTGGGTCATGTCTGCAAATGAAAACAGGGGATTTTTGGTAATGGGAAGAGTTTCCCCAGGAGGGTGCTGAAGGCAGACTGTGGAAGACATCCTCTCTGGAACACTCAGTGCCCTCTTGGAGCTGTCACCGTGTTTGTTCACAGTTGCTTGACAGCAAAGAGATATCACACAAGAGGCCAGAGTTAATCTGCACTTTTGCCAGATGTCTGGAGGGCTGCCTGGAGCAGAAAAGCCCAAATTCCTCCCAGAGGGATGCACTGTGCCATGTCTGCTGCTAGCACAGTGGAGAAAGCTGACCCCCAGGCATGTGACCTGGTGGGTTTTAGCATGTGAAGTGCAGTGGAGATGGACATCCTCCCCACAGATGAGGCTGTCCCTGGAGTTTGGATTTGACTGACAACCATGAGCATAGCTGAAGACCAAAGTAAAAGAAGGACCATGGCTAATCTCTTCAGGAAGTCCACAATGTGAACAGGGCATTTCAGTCCTTGTAGATGCCTGTCTTCATTGTGGCTTCTTTGTCTTAAACCTGGCTGCTCTTCTCATTCCTCATACTTGTCCTCACCTTCCCTTGCCTTCTCACAGACTGTTGTCACACACCCCATTGCTCAGCCTTTCCCTCTGCAGGTTTTCCTGCTCTCCCACACAATTGTGATCTCCACAGTCAGAGGAAAAATATATCTTCTTGCACTACAAGATTTTCCTCTTCTCTTCCTCTTCTGCCAGTGCTCCTGCTGCAGGGCCCTCATTCGCTGGTTCCTGGTTTAAGGCCAGGCTGGATGGGGCTTTGGGCAACCTGGTCTGGTGGGAGATGGAGCCGAACGGGCTGTAAAGTCCGTTCCAACCCAAACCATTCTGCGATTCTATGACTCCTCATTAAATTTCCCCATTACCCTCAGTCTGTATGCTCCCATCTCACACTGCACAGTTACCCTACCTCACATTGCCCCATTTGAATTGGAGCTGGACCCATCCTTCCACTACTTAAAAGACCCACATGTAGTGTTTTGTTAAAAAAAAAAAAGAAAAAAAAAGAAAAAAAAAAAAAAAAAAAAAAAAAAAAAAAAAAAAGGAAACACATTTCTAAGGATCTGCATAGACATCTTTATCACACACACTTGCAAACAGCCTGCCTTCCCTTTTCCTTTGCTGAAATCACAAGCTTTCTTTTTTATTTGACCTCTTTACCATTTTCTTCATATCCTCCCCTTGGCTATTAATGATTTAATTTTTCATCCTTGTGGCCTGTCCTGTCACATGTTTTGGGCTCTTATCTGCCTCTCTTCCCAAATAAAATCAAACTAAGAAAAAAAAATTGCTTTTGAAGCCTATATTTCCATGTGCCACTTTGCTGCATTTCTTCCCTGGGTCATGAAATTCGTTGAACACTCCGTTGTTAGCCCAGTCTACAATTATCATTTCCAGCTTTGGCTTGGACCTCTTCCAAGTGGTTTTTTCTTCTCACCAGCCTCCACAAACTACTTTCAAAGTTTTTAGCCTTGTCTTGGCTACCTTCCCGGGCCTATACACTCCCTTCGTCTTTCTGCTGCTCTCAAATGGTCGTATATAGTTTCCTCCAGCTGGGTGGCCTGTTGCACACGTGCACACATGTACTGCATGTTTCACAGTTCTAGTGTCTCTCATTGCTCTCCTCCCTCTTCCCATTGAGCCTGGTGATGGCACTGGCTGATATTCCTTGTTTTCTCCTTCTCTCTCCAGCTTTCTGGATCGTCTAAGGTCTGCGGTAGGCTGCAGTCTCTGACTCTCCCTGTACCTCTCAACAAACAGAGGGGAAATCAGGGGACTTGAATGTAGTACAAAGCAGGCAGCTATGTGATAAGTCTGAAAATTGCTTGGTCCCTGCTTCTTTGGTCTCTCAATGCTGATTAAAGTCTGTATGTCCCACCACCCAGACAGGGATGGGCACTTCTCAGTACTGGGGTTGAAAAAAACAGCTTCTGACTTGAGCAGGAATAAAATCTTGGGGGCAGATTTAGAGGCAGTACTGCACCCTGTCAATGCTGAAAGGGAAAAATAGTAATAATCTGAATCACTGTTCGGACAGCAGGATGCATGAAGTGAAAATGCGTGTTGTGTCTTCTTTTCCTGCAGATGAAATCTAACAGAAGAATGGGAGAGAAAGCAGTTGATAGGGAGTACTAGTGAAAGTAACAGCAAACCTTCGTCTCTGATAATATGTTATAGCATTATATCAGGGACAGGAAAGGATTAATTTGGAGTAGAGAGTATGCAATATGAGTTCTGCAGCACCAGCAGGGCTTTTCTGCTGCGCTTAACAGGGAGATCTGACATTTGTCTGTGATGTGTGAGCATGGCAGGCACTGGCGTGTTCTTCGGGAATGGCTCACAACTCCTAGCAGAACTGATAAAGTGGAAACCAGCGTATTTATCTGTGTTATGCAAGGGATCCTTTTATTGCCAGCATTTTGGCGAGAATCTTCTGCAGAGACCCAAAGGGTCAAGGGGGCAGCCCTATGGTAGAAGTCCAGAAGAAATAATATCTAAACATAAACAACAACAACAACAAAATTCCTGACAGCTCTGCTCTTTTCTACTCAAATGCCTTATTAAATGCAGAAAATACTGATCAACAGGATGGAAGGTTCTTTAAAAAAAAAAAAAATCATTTACATTTTCCAGGAATATCTACACAGTATGCTCTTTCCCCTCTTCTGGAAAAGAAAAAAAAAACACCTCAGGGACTCATAAACTCATAAAAATAAAGGTTATCCTATTTAAGTATGTTGGAGGCTCCCATTCCAAGAAGTGAGGAGGTAGTGGACAATGTCTGGAGTTTAGACAATATCCATTAACGTTACAGATAAAAGATGGTTCTTGAATGAAGGAAAGGGTCCAGAAAGATAGTCAGCTTCTTGACTGGGCAAGATTCTACCACTTCTCTTCTATTAAGGAAACATCATTAATGAACTGAAAAATTTCCCCACATCTTCCCTTCTTCCCCATTTTAGTGTGCAGGATGGCTATCTCTCTGTGATTTTGCAACCATTTCAATCATATTCTTGGTTAGATCACAGCCTCGCATCCCCATCCCAGGTCCAGGGGGACAAACCTCAGCACCACCTTCTCTGATGGCTTCTGCTCCCAGCTTCACTGCTTCTCCAGCTTCCAATGCTCCTGTGCAAACCCAAACCTTCCCTCCAGGTGGTCTGAAATTCTTACACAGCCTTGTATTTGCCTGTGTCTGGGCAGAGGTGGCCAAGCACGGATTTACAGGGTGGCTGAAGAAGCTCCAGCCTGACCAGTAGCTCAGCTTGCTCCTGCACCCCAGGAGATGTTCACGGTGGCTCAGAGGCCACTCGTGCAGACCCACACTTGCATATTGGAGTCTGTGGTGATTCAGCTGCCTGCTTTCACAAATGAGCTTAGTGAATTAGTTAAATTTATTTTAAATGAAGCGTGCCAGGTAAATCCACCAGCTTCAGTGAGTCTTAATGATAATACTATTTTCCCTTTATTCCCCTGGCTTATTAGTAGTAAAAAATGGCACAATTTGCCGAGAGTATCAAAGGCAGATGTATTCAGCCTAAAGCCCACAGATGCAGCATGGGGAATTTCAGCCTGGATGGAAATTTGCCAAAGCTACAAGCACATGAAAACAGGGTTCTGTAATGGAAAACAGAATTTTAAACCACATAACTGAAGACACTGCCACAGATATGCAATCCAGAAACAGCTATTCTCTATTCATGCCAGGGGCCGTGTTCTGGGTGTGCCTTGCTCAGACATCTGTGGCTCAAAATCAGGAGGTGTACTTCCATGATCAGCCCTCCTAACCAGGTAGCATCTTTGGGCAGATACGGTACAGAGAAGGGAAGGTACAGAGAAGGGAAGGAACATTTTCCTCCCTCATCACTGTTGGACCAATCAGAGAGGGGCTGGGGAAGCCCAGGGGAGGAGCAGAGTCTCATTTGACACAGGGTAGCATCCTCATTTCCCTGATTTGGCTTGACTTACTGCTGCGACTCTTCAGCCGCTCGATTCCCTGAGGTGCAGGTGATATTTGTGCGGATGCAGATTTTAACCTTTTTAATCTTTACTTTGTATCAATTTTCAAAAGGCCACCAGATTATTTGTATGATTAGTCAATTTGACTAGAACAAAGTGCAGGCACACACCAAATTAGAAGGAAAAACAAGGAGTTATCCCAGGACCATGTCTGACATCCTGTCGCACTGTACAATGACAGAAATTGAAGGAGGGAGGTGCAAGAAGGCATCGCTTTCTAATAAGATTGCTACACACTGAAGCACTGAATTTTCCTTTGTGAAGGAAAGAAAAACACCAGTAAAGCTAAATGCTTCTTTGCTAACCTTGCTCTCTGTCTATTTGGTGGCTGAACATAACCCCATGGTCTCATCAGTACTGTCACAATGCCAGATTTACAAAGGGCAGTAACAAGGACAGCCTTTCCTATAAGGGCTCAGAGTTTCCCTGCTTCTCCCACTGTGAAAGAGCTCCTTGCAAGGTGTGTATGGATGTTACCCTCAAAGATCTCTCTGCCTTTTTTTTGGCAGTTTTATTTTTTCACTGTCTTTCTGGTGTAAGGACTGTAGCTCTCTACCAAATCTAAATTCTTGATTCCTGTGCAACACCTCTAAAAAGACAGTATCTCCTACACAGTAGTTTTCCTCATATCCCATTAACCACATAAGGATATGAGGAGCTCATCGACAGCTGGGATGATGAGTCAAGCACACACATTTGATGGTACAGCAGAGGAAATAATCCAAGGAACATTAGTGTTCCCTCTGATCTATAATACTCAGAAATACATACTGCATTTCAAGAATTAAACATCCAAGGAACTACCCTGCTTTTTCTTTTATCAGTCAGCCCCAAAAATGTTTCAATCTGTGCTGCAATTAAGAGATCTGTCCCTCAGGGTTGCTGCAATGACCAAAATGGCCACAGGAGAGTGGGGACCAACACTGAGGTATGAGAGCATCACCACCACTCCTCGGTGCTTATGGGTACATATAGGATTGCACTACATCCAAATGAAAAGACCCACAAGATCACTCATATGGGAAGCTCAAGTTTCTGTGACATTTATTCACATCCTGACAGCACTTCTGCAACTTCAGTTTCTTTGCTAAGAGAATAGTTTTCAATACTAAAGTGATAGGTGGCTAAAAAAAAAATGAAGAATATCCCTTAAAACAAAAGGATGCTACAATCTGAGGCTCCCAGAGCAACAGTGAATTTGTTAAACACAATGCCATTAAGTTAGTCCAAACAAAAGTATTTTAAGAAACTTCTGCAGGAGCTGTGATTCTTTTTTCTTCACAAATCAAATAACTCCTACTGAACTTTTACAAATGAAAATATGAAACCACAGGCTGTCAAAACAGGAGATTAGGAATAAATAACCCTAAATCAGTTCAGTTTGGCTGATAAGTGGAACAGCAGGATTTCTCCCCTTCCTTTTTTTACGCAACTCATAGCTGTGCACAGTAATTTAAATGCAGAGCTAATGCTACCTCTGCCAGGATGTAGAGTGATGGAGACAGATAACAGAATGATGGAGTGTCGATTCACTGGAGGATTTTCACAATTCTGAACACCCAGCAAAAGGGTCCTATTGAGTAATGGCACCAAACATTCCTCCATCCATACTCATTTAATTGTAAAGCTGACAGTTTTGTTTGCATGCACTGTAGTGCAAAGCCAGAATATATATGGTACAAGCCAAAAAATGCTCATCTCCTGCACTGAGCAGAATGGAGAAACAAAGCTCCAGATTCCTGCTGGCCTTATATCTCTTGTTTTCAGTGGTGAATCAGTTTGAGCATTGGCTATAATTGAACTTGCAGACCTCATTTACTTCAGCTTTCTATTAACTGCTATAAAATGAGCAAAACGTATCTGATGCAACAGCTGCACATTCTTAGCATTAAAATGTAACAATAGCAAAAAGGTGTTTTTTTTTTTTTTCTTCATAACCTCTTACTGAACTCACAGAATAAAGTTAGAAACAGGACTGTCACATACAGCTTAGCATATGTAAGACACAGCACAGAAATTATGCTTTTACTCCCTAATTATGCATGCATATACGAGTGTTGCTTCAGCCTGTCCTGATGAGGACACATAAGCTTTGGCTGAATACATAGTAACAGTCCCTGAAATTTCATTTCTTTGCCTGGGGATCAGATTTCTGACAAGAATCAGAGTTTCTCTCCTAAACACAGAACATGGAAGCAGCTTTACTCTGTCACAAAAAGTCCACCCAGTTCAGAGTCTTGTACCTGAGAAGTGAGCAAAGGAAAATGCCAGGAATATAAGAGCACAAAAGAAAGGAAAGCACATGCAATATATTCCCTCAGCCCTCTCCAGCCTCCCATGGCTTAAAGCTCCGGGACTTCCACAACAGTGTGTATTTGGTGTATTTCTTTCATGATCTTTTCCCATTTTCATCATAAATTCCTTATATTTTTTTTCTACTGTTTGACTGACTGTGGTGGTTTTACCATGTTGGGCAGCTGAACGCCACAACTGCTCTCTCACTCCCCCTCCTCAGATGAGGAGGAGAAGAAGCAAAGGCTATGTGGAAGTGCAGAGGAAATAAATTATTCTCTACTTCCCACAAATGAGCGATGCCTGACCACGTCCTTGAAGCAGGGCCTCAACACATGTAGCCGGTGTTCATGAGGAGGACAGACGTTTTCGCAACAAAAGCCCACCCCTCCCCTCTTCCTCCTTCTTCCACCTTTTATTGCTGAGTGTGACATCATATGGTATGGAATGTCTCTTTAGTTGGTTTAGGTCAGCTGCCCTTGTGGTGTTTCTTTCTCCCTTTTTTGCCCACCCCCGCAGGAGGGTTGGAGAAAGTCCTGATGCTGTGCCAGAACTTCTCAGCAGCAGACACAGCACTAGTGTGATAACACTGCTGTTCTAGCTACAGGTGCAGAGTGTGGCACTGTATGGGCTGCTGCAGGGAAAGTTAACATCCCAGCCAGACCCAGTACACTGACACAGAACCAACCCCTTCAGTTTGTCTTGCTCCTGGCTCCCTCTAGCATCATCTGGTCCCTCCTCATTCTTCATAAGGATAGAAAAAAGTCCATCCCTATCCATTCATACTCTACCAGACCTCTTGCATTTTTAAAAAATATTTATTTTTGAATTCTGCTGTATTTCCTTTGTTGTCTGTTTTCCAGGTTGACAAGTCCCTACTCACTTAGCTGTTCTTCATGCAGAGACTGTGTCCATCACCCACCTCTGGACTTCTTCCAGTCCCACTGCACCATATCTGAGCCAGGGCAGGACCAGAACAGCAGACACTGAAAACATGTATGAACCTTAGACTTAGGACAGTGGCATGGCTACTGCTCTCTCTTCCTTCTTCCCTATCCAAACCTGCTGTGAATTAGCAGCCTCCCCCAGGACCATGACTCTGCTTCGTCTGTGGTGGGAAGCTTGAACAGGCCTAAACTCTTGTAAGTGGCAGTGCCCTGTTGTCCTCCTCCCACAAAGTGCCCGTGAAGTGTCTTAAATAAGAGATGAACGATGGTGTTGGTGTTCTGCGTGAGCAGTTCTGTGGACTCAGCACTCCCATAAATCACCCACCTGCATGGTGAGGGCAGTACTAAGGAGGAGAGGGAGCTTTGCTGGCTGGGGAAGGAATGAGTTCTTCCGAAGTATTAAGGAGCTCAAAATCCCTTTCAGGGAATGAAGGTGGGGAAAGGAGAAAGCAGAAAGAATAATTATAGGCCCTACATCACCTTGATAAAGGAGGAGATTTTCAATATTTCAGCTATACTTGCATTAATTAGAAAGATATTGGTAGCAGAGAATTGAAGCAGGTTTGTAACTAACCAGTCAATGTAGGCATCATAGCATGAAATCACTCTACAAGCCCCAAAATGTGTTTTGCTAACCATCCATTAAATCTTAATCTCAAGTTTTGCAAGCCATTAACATTGCACAGAAACTTTCCACTACAGCCAAGTAAATCAGGAGCAACTCAGCTTTTCTGCTTGCTGTAAAAAACAAGGAGAGGCAATCAGCTCAGATATGAACACAAGCTTCTCCCCCTTTTCAAGTCTCATATTTGTCTTTTTATTTTAATATGAGTATTATTCTTATAAAAATTGTTGGACTGGAGGAGTCAGAAACAAAGCTCAGAAGTAATAAAATGCTATTTTCAGCTTTCTGGGGTCTGTTTATGAACCCATCTCAATATGCCTTTGACTTGACTTGAAGTAACAATGCCTCACATTGAAAAAAAATTATTTTCCAGCTTCCCTAAACTTTGCTCTCCCTTCTGAGATTACTGATGCTACCTTAATACAGATAGGCCAGACAGCTGGCAAATATATATATATATATATATATATATATATAAAATATTGCTTTTCACCAGCTCTCGGAAAGTATTCTGGCCTTGGGGTAAAAATTCAGGCACTGAGATACTGATAATCTCTATCTTTGCTTTTGTTGTAGAGAACCAGCATAGTGGAGCACTACCAGCTTAGAAGTGCTACTGGATCAATCGGGCTTGGAGAACTTTTTTTTTTCTTTTTTTTTTTTTTTTTTTTTTTTTTTTTCCAAACTCTGCACATCCAGCTGCTTCTGCAGAGCTGGGGTCTAACTTTTTAGGCATCCATTTTTGAAAGCATTTGCCAAGAATCTGTTTCACACCCACCTCCGTCGCCTTCAGTTAGCAAAGTGTGAGAACCTGACATGTAAATGACAACGGAGCCAAGCTACGGCTGAAGTCGTTCCTTTAATTCACTGACATTTCTGGGACAGTGAAACTAAAAATGTCTGAACACTCAGAAGAAGAGCTTTTGTTTCATATACTAATAGCTCCCGTTGTTCTGCTTATGCAATTGTCATCATTTATTCTGATTCCCAGCCCAGCAGTTTGGGGTATCAGGCAGATACCAGGGATAGTGAGGCTCATGGTATATGCCCTTTTCCCAACCCTCAAAATAAAGATAAACTTACACATTCCCTGCAGCCCACCTCCTCAAACCAAGCACCCATTTCTATTGATGTACCAATTTCTGCTGACGCCATGCTGACAGAACCATCAGCTTTTTGTGGTGAGGAAGTCACAGCAGAGAGGGGACCTGACAAGCAGAACAAGTGAGCAGATCCCTTCTGCCAGCAGCCTCCCCCTTGCTGTTTGCGGCACTCCTGTGTCCTGCTGCAGTGATTCATGAGTCACCTCTCCCTGCATCCACTGCTGCATATGGACATCGGGTCCTGCGGCTTTGCAAAGTTAATTGAAGAAGCCACTTGTATTAGAAAACAAAAGCCAAGCTCCAAACTACAGCTGTGAGTTATTCTCCCACAGCCCAGCTGCATGGCCATGCATGTAAATGTGTGAAGTTCTGGGGCTTCCATGCAAGATGAGAATATTGTAGGAAATGCTTCTAGAAATGTATTGGATGTGTAAATATATATATATATATATATATTTAAATACAGATTTAATTTATGTATTTTAAATCCTGCTTATGCTACAGGCACAGTGAAATAGGTGGGCAAGTTGTAAGAGGAAATATTGCTTAGAGTGTTTATGAACTCTTTTGCTTAGAGTGTTTATCATTTACCTTGCCACAAGTGGAGATCATACTGTTAGAGGTGTTGTGCAAGAATATCTTATCCTTCCTTTGCAGAAATCTGCTTTACCCCAGGCTTTTTATTCAATGTCTGTCTCCACCCTGGGCCTACATTCCTTGTGGAAGCAGTTGGCCCACCACTAGTTCCTGGGCTCTTGGAGCAGGTCCCGTTTGTGCCTGACAGACAGGAGGAGTGCAGATAGCTGTACTGAGCACACCCAGCATCACAACAGCATGAGCACAGCCTCGGCAAGGGCATTATGCCTGTGCCAGGTAAAGAATGGGACAGACATCCCACTTACCACGACCCCACATGCAAGGTTGATGCCTCCACCCTAGGCTGGCACCCCATTTCTACCTTGTGTTGGAGCTGTTCTCGTTGCAGTCACAACCTTTTGAACCTCAACCCATTATCAGGAAATACACACGTCAAAACTGTATTTCAAGAAGTTAGGGTGAAACAGGATCTCTTACTGAATGTGCTTTACTTCAGCTTTAACTTGCAACATAAAATTTGAAATAAGAGATAATTCAATGCTTCTCTTTTTGTCCCAGTCACTTGAACACACACAATGTGGAAACTGAACATATTCCCAGATGTACTCTGAGCCCAGAGCAAGAGAGAGGCAGGCTAAGCCGTGGGTCAGGGCTGACTCCGCACCAGCAATAGCTGCTGTGGCGTCCCCCAGACCTCTCACTTTTCCTACAGACATGACACAGCTGCAGAAGCAGCTCTGAGGCTTTCTTAAAGACAGCTTAGTTTTTAATTATCTGTGGCTATTTTAGTTAGTGTAAACCGAAAGAAGTTACTTTCCTTAAACACATTTTTTTTCATGGTGGAAGTCGCCTACTTTTTAGCACTGGATGCACCTTTTACCCCAAGCTCGCAACCTTTGCTAGTAATTTAACACCCACCCCTGCTCCCACTGATGAAAAAATCCCATAGATATATTAGCACTTTCTGATCCTTTTAAAAATGGGTCAGAAATGCTAAGTTAAATGCCTAAGAGAGATCTAGCAAAAGTATAGTATATGAAACTCTTAAGGCAATATGCATGCCATCGTTCAAGTACTAATAGATATAGTTGGTTTCTAATTGAAGAATCTATGTTATTTCATTTAGTATACCATATAACATTTGCAGGTGCATGACCAGCAGCTCCAATGACATGGAGAGAAAGACTATGTAAATACAATCCCAGCTGCTCCAGGAGGCTGGATTGGGAAGTTAGAGGCATAGGATTACTGCAGCAAAGGAAGCCGGATATAAGGTCTTGGATAGGAGTCTACGGGGATAGAGAGACACACATTATTTATATTTCTGAAGCACCTGGCCCTTACTCCTGCTCTGTTGCTGAGCAAGGGGGAGCTTACAGACAGCCTCCAAGGAATGCACATGAAAATAATGGGGGGAGTGTGTATATTTAGAAAGTTACCTGGAAAAACAAAATTTGTGGTTTCAGTTGTGCTGAAAGTGAACTGAACCAGTGTTAAGTGTTTGCCCTCTCTTCCTTAGTGCAGAGTAAGTGAACACCTGGCTAATAGGGGCTGTTTTGCCATGGCTTATAGTTGCACGTATCCAATTAAAAGCTCTCAATTTATTATCTGCTTGCACACACACACACGCACATCCTCAACAGCCTTGTGACAAGAGGCTGGTAGGTGTGAATCATGTGCCATTTTATACCTGTTAACCTTCTGGTCAAAGCAGCACAAGTTACAGCCCCCTGCCTGGGCTGGAGTTTGCCAAGTGACGCTGTCTGATCAGTCAACACCTGAGCAATGTGCTCGTCAGATTACAGACACACCACTTTGTGAATGATGTCTAAATATGCAAAATAATGAGCTAATTCTGCCATGGGAAAAAGTTAAACATTTAATTGGAATTCTGGAAACAATTGCTAAAGAAAGCAAGAGCACAGAGAAAAAGAGATGAAGAAAGAACTCTGCAGGGCATGTCATTAAAAATTGTCTGCTTCGAGCTCCATTGTTCATGTTCCCCTCATAAAAGGTGCTTGCTCTTTTTCGAGAGTAAGGGGAGTCAGGCAGCAGATGCAGACCCAGGGGCCCAGATTCCCTTTCCTCTCCCTTCCCTCTGTGCAATACCTTGTCCTACTTTAGTTTTTCCTTATGTCACCTTTCTTAGTCACTCTGGCCAAGTACAAGAGCACTGTGAAGTAAATGGAGAACAGGTTCCATCCAGTAGAAATTAACCTTCTACTTGGGTCTCCTGCTCAGTAGTGTATCTTCCCTGTTTGCTTGTTTTTTTGTTTTGTTTTGTTTTATTTTCCTGCTGCAGCTTTTGAAAACCATTGTGCTAAACCTTCAAAATCACTAAAAATGAGAAACAGCAGTTTATCGACATTTTAGCAGGCTCAAAATATTGTTGCCAAAAGTTTTGTTAACCAAGGTAGTGTCTGGTGCATGCGCACCTATGAAGTGTACATGTTTCCAATGGGAAAATTTTCATTTATCTACTGGGTTAGCAATGATGGAAATTCAGAGGTTAAGATCAAGATCTGTGTTTCAAGTTTAATAAATAGATATTCATACTGAAGATACTGTGATCTGTGATAAGGAATTTGAGTGAATTTTTAAGGAATAAATCATGCTAGAAATCTGAGTGTTGTGCTTGATAGAATTAGGAAAATAAATGGAAAATAAGAATAAGGTAGATTAGTTATTTTGATTTTGCAAAGCATGTGAAAAAGTGGTATGTAATCTACAAAAAAATTACATCAGAGTAGGCTGGAAGGTGAACAAATGGTTTGCAAAGAGATTAAAGAATTGTAACAAAGGATAACAAATAGTTTTCATGATAAATTCTCAGGAGCTGTGTGATGAGATACAAAAAAAAAAAAAAAAAAAAAAAAAGAAAAAACTGTTAGGTGTGAAAATATTTCCAAGAAAGCAAGAGTCCTTTAAAAGTCCAGATTTTGATCATCCTTAGGGAGCTAAACCAAAGAAAATCTCAGGAGACACCTTTGAATCTTTAGGAATAATAATCAGATTTCAAATCCAAGGGGATGAGCGCTTGCTTTGGGAAAGAAAATGTAGGAGTTTAATCAGAATGTTGGTTTAATTTCCTAGGTCATCCAGACACTTCTGCAAATATTACCAATGACTTGTGAAGGATTTTCACTGATGATCTAGGAAATACATGACATGTATGTGCACTGCTAAAATGGGAGGCCAGCAGAATCATGCAACACTGAAATGATAATATAATGAGGACCAGAAAGAGCAGAAAGATAAGAGCATAGGTATTAAACAAATTAAAACTATTTGTGGGAAAAAAAAAATAAAAATAAAAAATAATAATTAAAAAAAAAGTTTAAATCAGGCAAGGCACGAAATTATAAGCCCTACAGAGAGATAGGAGCACAGTGAAATGAAGAAGGAAAGGACCGGTGTGAGCTGGGGTTGTATATGCGAGTATACACAGCTTGTGGTGAGCTAGAGTCATGCACATGGGTTGCTCAGTTCTGAAATTCAGTGTGTGAATGGTGTTCATGGGCACACTGAGGCCCTAGAAAGAGCTAGTCCAGAGAAGGGCTACGAAGCTGGTGAAGGGTCTGGAGAACAAGTCTTACGAGGAGCGGCTGAGAGAACTATTTAGCTTGGAGAAGAGGAGGTTCAGGGGCGACCTTATCGCACTCTACAGGTACCTGAAAGGAGGCTGTAGCGAGGTGGCGGTTGGTCTGTTCTCCCATGTGCCTGGTGACAGGACGAGGGGGAATGGGCTAAAGTTGCGCCAGGGGAGGTTTAGGTTGGATATTAGGAAAAAAGTCTTTACAGAAAGGGTTGTTAGGCACTGGAATAGGCTGCCCAGGGAAGTGGTTGAGTCACCATCCCTGGAGGTCTTGAAAAGACGTTTAGATGTAGAGTTTAGGGATATGGTTTAGTGGAGGACTTGTTAGAATTAGGTCAGAGGTTGGACTAGATGATCTTGGAGGTCTCTTCCAACCTAGACTATTCTGGGATTCTGTGATTTTGTGATTCTGTGATTCTGTGATTCTGTGATGTCCATTGAATAGCAGAGGATCTCTGCTCCAATCAGCCAGCCATCTAACCCAGCTTGCATCTTCAAGGCACAAGCTCACTTTGACCATTTTTCTTACTACTTCTATATTCAGGCTACAAATGCTTTCCCGATACCACCTGAGAAAACTTTCAATGCTTTTTCTTGCATTCCTCTCCCACAACCAAGGTATGCAGAAAAATAAAACAGTAAAAAGGATGAGAAAAAGTTGACTAAATCTTCCCAAAACCCAGGATGGATTTAATCTGAGAAGAGGGCAAGGTTCTCACTCTATTTTTATTTTAGTCGGAAACATCTGCTTACCCTTAATTGTGATGCTAATAAAAACAGACAAGCATGACCTGTTGAACACAATTGGCCCTATAGTATTTTCCAAGTCCTGCAATTAGTAATATGTCAAACAATGGGATATGGGTGCATAAAGAGGAGATGCAAACAATTGTTCCACACAGTAGGTGACTGCCTACAGGGTGATTTGATTTACTGAATTGAGAGGATGACACTTGTCAAAACTTGTTCACTGTTAGAATAACTTCTACCCAGAACATCAGAAAAATGTCCTGTTTGAGACAAAGAATGCCCCTAAGGCAAGGATCCAAAAATAATGGATATTATCCACTAGCATGCTATCATGGGGTTTGGAGTTAGCTTAGAGCATCAGCAGCACTTGTAAGGAATACTCAGTTTTCAGAGACAGGCAACAGTGTGTTTCACACTCATAACTACATGGATGTGAGGAAAGGAGAGTGGAGACTTTCAGCAGGATCAGAAGAGAGGAAGATATTCATTAGCAAAGGAAAAGTAGATACTCAGTATAGCAATGGGTTTGCCTGTCATTTTTCAAGTAAATAAAAAACATCGGGATACCCATGGAAAATTCCCAAAGTGGTTCTTCCAATAAAAATGGTCACTAGGAAATACACTTAGACTTGGAAACTGACTTGCTTCTGCTACCGAATACAGTGTGCCTCAGATCATTTTCCAGTTCTTGGTGCCCTCTAGCATGACATTTTCAGGCAGCCAAGAAGGTTAACAGCATCCAGGCTTGTATAAGAAACAGCGTGGCCAGCAGGTCCAGGAATGTGATTGTCCCCTTGTACTCGGCTCTGGTGAGGCCGCACCTCGAGTACTGTGTTCAGTTTTGGGCCCCTCACTACAGAAGGACATGGAGGCACTTGAGCTAGTCCAGAGAAGGGCTACGAAGCTGGTGAAGGGTCTGGAGAACAAGTCTTACGAGGAGCGGCTGAGGGAGCTGGGACTATTTAGCCTGGAGAAGAGGAGGCTCAGGGGCGACCTTATCGCACTCTACAGGTACCTGAAAGGAGGCTGTAGCGAGGTGGCGGTTGGTCTGTTCTCCCACGTGCCTGGTGACGGGACGAGGGGGAATGGGCTAAAGTTGTGCCAGGGGAGGTTTAGGTTGGATATTAGGAAGAACTTCTTTACAGAAAGGGTTGTTAGGCACTGGAATAGGCTGCCCAGGGAAGTGGTTGAGTCACCATCCCTGGAGGTCTTGAAAAGACGTTTAGATGTAGAGTTTAGGGATATGGTTTAGTGGATGATTTCTTAGTTAGGTCAGAGGTTGGACTCGGCGATCTTGGAGGTCTCTTCCAACCTAGACATTCTGTGATTTTGTGATTCTGTGATTCTGTGACATGGCTTGTATGTATGCTGTCACTTCCAAACCAGGGTGGGTGCACCCAACCTGCCTATTGGACCATGCTGGCTCCCCAGACATGGCATGTGACATTTATATATTTCCATATATACATGTTATCTCAGACTTATCTGAAGCAAAATATTTGTCTGATATTTTTTTTTTCAGAGTATATCAAATGCACTTATCAGCAAGAAAGCAAAACTACATTAGTTCCTCAGTGACAAATGGCATACTTCTATGCTAAAATACTGCCTGATTCCTTTATTTATTCTCCCTCCAAATCTTCATAAATTTCTGTTAGGTCAAACAGCTCCTAAGCTTCCACTATTAATATACAGGAGTTCGATAATTAAATTATCTACAGGGTGATTCATATGGACCAAACACTTGTAAATCCTACTCTTCATGCCAATATATCCAACAAGACCTTATTCGTTTTACAGAGATTTAGTTATAGACATAGCATAGATATAGTGGCAGCATTCACGGTAAGACAGAGAACGTAAGTCTAATATTTTATAGACCCAAGGGACACATTAAATAATCTTGGCTTATTTCTCAAGCAGCTGTTAATAAGAAGTACTTAACTTGTTAATTAAAAATTTGCCACTAATTACAGCTGTGGCTTCCCACCCAGCATGAATGAAATTGCAACTGATAATTAATTATTTGGATGTGAAAACAAGTGACATGGTCATTCTGGAATGCAGATGGGTGCAGTGCCACTGCTCCTGATGCTTCTGCATTTGGCCTTGGTGGAAACGCTGAATGACTCCATGCTTCTTGGCAAATTCATTCCCATCTGGCAACACACACAGGGCTCAGTAACAACAATTCAAATTACTGTTGCTATCTCCCCTGACCAGGCTCTCTCCCCATCGCTTGCACTTGCCTGGGTATTCAGGAAGCTCTTTAAAATATGCAACAGCACTAGCCTCTTTTTAAAAAAAGCATAACACAAGAAAATGTTATCTTCTTGTTCAATTTAAAGAAATTGAATGTGGGTAAGTCCTCTCCTAGTTTACTGTCTACTGAAGCAAAGGAGTGCCCTTCAGACTCAGCCAAAGTGCTGTGATTAGGAGAGGCCACTGAAAAAGACAGAACTAACTTACAAACAAATACTACACAGTAATCATAATATTATGCATTTCACATGGGATCACATCCTCACCCATGAAGTCTGTCATGTGGTGAAGTGTTGGTTTTAAAAAATAATAATAATAAAAATAACAAAACCATACCAGACCAAATCCGGAGCAGACTCAAAGACAAAACCCCTCAGCCTTTTTGATGATATCAAAGATGGGGAGGGGGTTCCAGCGAGGATAAAGGGAAACAGCTACAAAGCATGGAAGCTGCTGTTATTCATGTTATTTTTGACTGGTTCTGTTTCTTTGAAGATTGAGACACACACACTCACAAAGAACAGAAAAAGCAACATCAAAGACAGAAAACCCGATGTCCATGTCGGATGGTTTCTCTTACTAAGGAAAGACTCACCGCTGGAGGAAGACAAACACAGGACTCAGCCTACCATCTTTTCTGAGCCCAGGCATGCTATTGTCAGCCTTGGGACATGTAATCAGACAAAGGACACCTGACTGATCAGATACACCTTTGGAAACAGAAACCAAAAGCAGAGAAAGAGATTTAAGGGTTGGATAGAAAAAGAAACTGAAGCCTCATTTGCTAAGCTGTCTTGAAGCTTTCACTATTTGGTGACTGTCACCCCCAACCCTTCTCTGGCTGAGGGACATGTCTTAAATGGGCTTTTAAAAGGGAGGGAAAACCACATGTTGTGTTGGACCAGGCAACCACAATGTCAGTTCCTACTCTTTTGGGGATCAGTTCAGGCAGGCTGTTTCCTCTTATTTGATTCACTGGTTAACACTGCATTTATTCATTTCTGTCTCCACATTCTCATTTATCAGTCACAACTTTAGCACAGATCCCGAGTTCAGTAAAGCAGGTTTTCTTGTTTGGATTAATTAGTTCTTATTTATTTAACTTTGGCCAAAATACATAAGTGATATTATAAAATGGGCAGAGCAACTTTCAAAAAGTCACACAAGTACATGTCTCCATCCAACCAATGACCTAAATGATATTCACAAAAAGCAAATGTAACCTAGAAACCTTGAGACTTGGATGACCGGTATTTAACAAAGAAGCATGACTGGGGGGAACTGAAAATCTCTTTTTGTTTTCTGTTTGTGCTGGAATCAATGTGTTTTATTATTGTTGTTGTTGTTATTATTATTATTATTATTAATTATTCATTTGTGTTGGCTGCCTCCTTCCCTTCCCTTCCCTTCCCTTCCCTTCCCTTCCCTTCCCTTCCCTTCCCTTCCCTTCCCTTCCCTTTTGTTCCTTTCCTTTCCTCTGGCACATTTTGCAGATGGGATTACTAGATTGTCAGTGAGGAGGGTAAATTATCGTAGAGTAGTTATAAGAGAAAGCTGACCACACATTTTGAGAAGGCACAGGTAGAATATATTATCTAGTTATACAGCAGTATAACTGACGAGATGAGAAGGCTACCACAAGTCTAGTTCTCAAGATGCAAGTAAAGGCACAGCCTTAAGACAAGCCCTCTTACAAACCCAAGTTTTGTCAGTATTGTGTGGTCCCCCAGAATTTTTTTTTGGGAAATGCCATTTCATCACTGTGTGGCTATTTTGCCTGATACTGTTCACTTTAATTGGTTGAAGTTATTACTATAGTACTGTTATGGGAATTTTTATCTTAAAAAGGTTGTGATGAGTCACCTGGTTGATTTAGCTCAAATAGGAATTCACTAGAGGCTCTCTGAATGGGTAATGTCTTCCTAAACTCAGAGCTCAATTAAGCAACTAAAGAGTTATTTCCTTTAGGAGAGCTTAGGCACTGCTGGAAGTAAGAAATGTAGTTTGGGTAGGAAATTCTAGCCCAGAAATTATATTGCTGATCCGGAGTTTAACACGGAACTGTAATCAGTTGGGATTCATTTGCTTTTATATACTGAAAATGAAAAGAACGTTTCAATGCAATCTTCAGAGGGAAGATCAGCCTCCACCTTGCAGAGCAGAGGTTTGGGCATCCAGCTCTTCCACACTGAGAGAGAATGTCCTCTGGGCATCAGGGTGAATCCAACCTCCTGATCAGGAGTGGGGACCCCCAACTGGGGGTCCTGGCCTTCCTCCAGAGGCAAAGAGAGGCATCCAGTCTGCGGTGCTCACCCACTGGTCCAGGCATGGTGGGAGCTGCCTCCAGGGCTCTTTGTGACTGCCCGGAGGTCCCACCAGCACGGCTCCTTCTAGTAAGTGAGTCTTTGTTAAAAAACTTTGGAGGCACAAGGTTTTGTCTTCTAAATGGGCTGTGTTGAGGCTATGGATGCCCGTGTGAAATGCTTTAAAGAGAGCCAGGTTTTAACCACATTTTGAAAGAGATATTCATGCACTGTTTTCCCATCATCTTTTGGAAGCTTTATCAAACTTGCTGGCATTAGGTATCTGCATGAAAAATAAACTTTATTTTGCTTATTTTCTTTGTTTATGTCATTTGGATTAAATCACATTGTTCTACTATTTCCAAACAGGGCACAGAGGACTTCTAGAAGAATCTGCTCTGGAGATGCAAGAAGAGAGTTAGCAGCTGGTTTACCAGACTAGAAAAAGTATCTTATAGCTGAGAGGCCAACCTTAAAAAGCTGTCCTTGTTCTGCCAAAAAGTAGGCTGGACGTCAAAAGAGGCAAAGACCAATAGAGGAAAAGTAATTAATCCTTGACAGTTACCTTTCAGGAATAGCATATTCCCTGATGTCACTGCCTTTGCATATGGGTTGGTGTAAAAAAGACTTGGTATTATTATCATACATTATTACTCTTGGCAAATGCTAAAATACAGTCTCACAGGAGCTGCAGAGCATGTGCCTGGTTCCATTTTGAAGAAGGAACTTTGGGTGGCCGGAGTGTGAATCTTAGACTGAGGGACAACTTTGATGACACTAACCTCAGAGGGAGAAACTGCATTCCCACAGCATTCATTAGGTGTAATGGAAATGGAAACGTTAGTTAGAAAGAATGAAGAGATTAAAATAGCTTGTGAGAATAGGGGGGCTATTTTTACACTTCGGTGCACATGGAGTGCCCATTAATTTTAATAGGAGCTTTGCACTGCAATTATTAATGGAAGAACATGCCCTGTTGTATTCTTTTATGGGACTCTGGCCATATTCAGTGACATTGCAAAGGAAGGCTAAAAGTACTGTCATCTTAGGGGGACTGGGAGGAAGGAAGAATGAAGAGGTTGTAGTAGAGGGAGAGGGTACCACAGTTTAAAACAAGAATAATTAGGAGCTGGTACTGGGGTTGAGGTCAGATGTGAAGAAATCTCTGACAAAACATTAACGCTAAGGAGACAAGGTTGGGGAAGGGGACTCTGCAGTTTCAGGTTAATGTGGAAAGCCCCAGCAACATCTCAAGATACCAGACTAACGCATCTGAAGAGATCACCTATTGAAACACTTCAACATTTTATGCTGCCATCAACCTCTGTGGATGGCTGTGTTCATTTGAGCTTAAGCCCTCTGGAAATGTTCAGAAAGCTCTAAATAGAGGATTAGGACAGATGATGTGTGGCACAAACCTAACCTCCATGCAGGTCTGCTGGGAGGACCAGCAAGGTCTCGGGAGGCCAAACTCTTCACTCCTCCTCTGAAGCCAAGAGATGCTCTCAGCTGTCATTTGGAGCACCTCTCACTCTGTGTTTGCTACATGCCCTGAGTATAAGTATTACAGCTACTGTTCCTGGAGTACCATGATGGCATGATCAGGATCTACAAGCTTATAGAACTACATGCAGAAATTATCCTGAAAAGCCAATGATATTAAATGAATATAGACAAGATAATGTGAAGTACAAGTGAGATAATTTTGGTTGACACCTCTGGCTGTATTCATAACACACCACTAACTTCACTGTTACCAATTGTCTTTCCTACAAGTTATGAAACATCAACACTTGCATAATGTTAGAATCTTGTTTTCACTTTGTGGAGCTACTTTTCATTAAATTAAATGCTTACAAGCATCAGTTTCATTTTCCTTCATAATCTCACTATAACAAAAACCTAACGGAACATAAAAAGTAAATTATTTCTAAAATCCTGGCCCTTTTATGCCCAATAACATTGGCTTTTCTGATGCAGAGAGTAGAAGTTAAGATTTATTGAGTGACATCTGGTTAATTAAATGTCTATTTCCTATGGCATGTTAAAGGAATCATAATGCAGAAAGTCAACATTGAGAGAGTAATTAAAGTGCACCTAAAGAGCAGAACTAACCTTGTAGTTCACTGTAATTAGAAACAAAATGGGAACAATATGTTTAGAGAATTACCTCCTTTATTAGGTTGCTATCGACAAAAACCTGTTTATGCATTTGAAATCTCATTGTGCAAGCTTCCATTTTACTTTTACCCATCTGTGCAACTTAATACCTCAGCATGGATGGCTATCTCAGGAGGAAGCAGAGCTCAGTTCTGTTTTCAAGACATATGCTAGTTCTGGGGCACTGGAGTTACTCAGGAGTGGAGGATCTCTTTCTAGGGTTTTAGTACTTTCTTTTTTTTTTTCTTTTTTCTTTTTTTCTTTTCCAGTGTCGGCTGCAGAAGGTTTAGAAAGTTAAGGGACTTCAGAAAATCTTTGATAAAGGCTTGTTAAAAATGTAAAAACAGTGGCTTTTTCCCTGGTTTTCTATCAGATCATGCTTGCAAAGCCTCAGCTGCTTTTTCTGGACAGCAAATTTCCATCTGTGTCTCAGTGTGAGACAGAAAGGGATCTGGGGGTAGTAGAGAAGAAACAAGTTCAAGCTGTTCAGGAAAATTTCTGTGGTGCAATAAAGCACCCATACCTCTAAATAAAACATAAACAGGTTACCTGAGCAGACCATTAGGTCTCAGTTCAGTTTGCAGGTGTGGAGGTGGCCATCTAGACCCTTTACATCAGCCCTTGTCACTCATCTAAGCCCTTTGCTCAGAGCAACCCAAATGGTGAAATCCATGAAACAGTCTTAAGGAAAAAAATGTGAGCTACTTTGATTTTCTTTCAACTTGTCAGGGTCCTAAACTCATCCGAACCTGAGGTTAGTATGTGAAATAATGCCATGTGATTAATTTATGTTACTAATCTCAGCTCATTTTTCCATGTTGGCTCTCTCCTCGATATATATCAGCTTCAGGTTTCCTGTGGTCTCTCATTCCTGCTGAAAGTTTTGCCACTCATGAGATATTCTTTATTTTTAAGAACCATTATGATATACTATTATAAACACACACACACCAAAAAAAAAAAAAAAAAAAAAAAAAGTATTTTGCCTCAGAACAGAAATGCCATAAGTTTGCACATTAGATTTTCAGGGTCCATTGTGGAGGCTAAATTATGTCCAAAGGCTCTTAAGCCTTTGGACATTGTCTTTTACTACTCCCATTTTAGCCTTGCAAAGCTCCTCTATTTCCTTGATGTAGATGCAATTGTCCTGGTTGCTCACCCTAAATCAAGCTCCAAGTTGGCCCACCAGCTTCAAAGAGCTCTTTTAAATAAATTAGTCTTACAATAAGTCTCTTTGTAAATTGCTAGCATTTCCACTTCAGGTAGAAGATAATATATGCAGCCCATTAACACTCTTTACAGAACCTTTGTGCTTCTTTTTAAACTGAACAGACTTTAGAATACACTTAGTTTTCCCCCAACTCTTGCATTCTAATAACTTACTTAGCACACTATTACCATATTGTACATTACTTTTATACTACCTTTTTTTGCAATTTTATTTTCAAAATTCCCATTCTGCCCTTTTCTCATTTCTTAGAAATGTTTTGCACTCTCCTAGGAATTTATTCAAGTACACATTAAAGCTGATCCAACCACTTTTTTTTTTTTTTTTTTTTTTTTTTTTTTTTTTTTTTTTTTTTTTTTAGCAAGTATAGGAAAATGTGTAGGAAACCAATAAGGTTTACTGTCAATCTTTCAATCTTTCATATCTTTTCTAGCAGAGCAGACTTTCTTGACACCTCACAACCCATCACAAAACAAGTAGCTTATAAGTTTCTCTTGCCCTGGTCTCCATTCTGCCCTGCTGCTGCACTATTTCTCCTCACTTACATCCCAAATTTTACATCTTCTGTGACATTGTTAATACATACATGGTAGAAGCTTTTAACCACTCCTTCATATCTAATCTCTTTTATAATATCACTTCTATCATCAGCACTCTGCCTCTGCTTTTTTCCACAGCAGAGCACTATGAAGAAACCATGGAGGTGGGAGAAACCATGACTTTGTATAGCAGCTCTAAGATTTTATAAACTGAAAACTCTGAATAACTTCTGGTTGATCTTGAATGAGTACCAGAGAGAAAGATCAAAGACAAAGTGATGCAAATTCCTCATACACAGCAATTGTAATTATTATTAATTAAAACAACAGTTCCAGTGCTCAGATCTGCTTAAGTCATTTGGGGCTTATGTGACACGGCAACTCATAGCAGTAGGATCTGGACTGCTTGGAGGATTTCTCCAACTGTGGTGGTTTTACCCTGATGGAGAGCTAAATTCCACCACACTGGTCTCTCATTCCTCCTCCTCAAAACAGACTCAACACAGGGCGATTAATATAATTTATTGCCTATCACTAGCAGACTAGAACAGTGAGAAACTAAAAGCAAAC